>OX465567.1:12450676-13050676 GCA_950022955.1 Xestia ashworthii
AACTTTGAATTTCAAATTCAATTTCAAGTTTAATTCACCGCTGAAGAGAACAAATGGAACAATACAAGCATGAAAAGTATTTTTTGGAATGACAAATTCACGATGGATTTTTTTTTTTTTAAATTGATTTTGGCCTGGATGCAAAGTCCTTTAAGCCAAGTTCACGATGGATGAATGATGGTCTGACCAAAGAGTAAAGTAACTATAGAGGGAGGTCTGACTGACAGTGCGTTCCGTGCGTTCCGAGATAGACTGCACGCACGGCTGTGACAGCTTTAGTTCCAAAGGGTCCGTTTTGGCGCTGGCGTAGCATCGCCGGCGCCATGCCGCCATCGCCATCTTGGTTTTGTTATGTCAGTGTTTGTCAAGCACAAGCACATAACAATTATGTACTCAAGTGTCATATTCATATGACACGAGTATATAATGCGCTCATTGACAAAAATCTTCAGAGAATTCTAACCTCTGAGTGTATTTTCCTTAATTTTCCTCGTATTTTACTGAGTTGAGATACACAATTTCCTCTGTAGTTTGAGACAATACTGATTGTGCATGTTAAATGTGCGATTATTCGTCATGGGAATCCGAAAGTGCTGTGTAGGTGGTTGCAATGCAACAGTGAGTTTTCCCAAGAACAATGAACTTAGAAATCTGTGGATGCCTTCCTAGTGCCAACAAATTCCCTCCTCATTGGACTCAGGAAACGTGTCTATGAAAAACAGAAGAAGTTGCATAAGACGTCCCGCTTAGTGTAGCTGGTGAGTTTTGTTAAACTTTTTAGGTTATGTAAAAGTCGTTTTGTTATAAGTACTCAGATCAAGTAAAAAGAGGACTATTTTGATTACTTGATTTGAGATGTTATAAGTTTTTTTTATTAAAACTTCAACCAACTAGAAACCAACAGAACGTAAAGAACATATTATAGCGGACATATACAAAAAACATAATTATACAGAATGTACCTATAGGGAAAACATAAAATCAACTTCGAAATATTAAAAATTACTGTTTTAACTGTATCAAATATGTTTCCAGGGTGGGATGTAATACTTGAACATAATTATTTCAAGGCACAAGATGAGGCGGATGTACATGTACTACAACTGGTGTGTATGTTTATCTAAATATAGTCCCATTTATCAGTATTATTTTACTATAAGTATGAGTACAACTCGCCAACCCGTCTTGAGCAAGCATGGTAATCAATGCTCGTGCCTTCTCTGTTGAGAAGAGGCCTTTGCCCAGCAGTGGGTCAGTTATAGGCTGGTTTTATTAAAATGAGTACAACTTATAATAATATGTATTACAGCAATATTTCTCAATTTTTCAGGGTGGTTGGTTGGTTGGTACAGTTGATCATAAAATTACTCCGAGGAACAAGATGACAGTGTCATAACATCATCAGTTTTGATTGAAACGGCAGGTTTAGATATACCTACATACATAAATATCTTCTAATGTTTTAATTTTAATCCAATATAGGAAATAAGAAATTCCTCCACTGTGGCACCCTCAGAAAATATTCTTAGCAGTGTGAGGGCTCCTTAGTGCCCCATAACTTTTGTCATGTCATCACTTAAAATTGTTTGTTGTGCGTCATGCTGATGGACCTGTTTTTACTTTATTAACGTACATTATTTAGTTGTTGTGGCAACTGCGAGGTAATTAACAGTCCAGCAACGTAACGTCTCTTAGATAAAGTGTCTCCATTTCTACAAAACTGGTATTTGTTTACTAATGTGTTAATTATTCTTATTTTCAGATAAATTACATGGTCTAGATTCTGGAGCTACAATGGCCACAACAGCTGAAGTTGTTGAATTTTTTGATGAACTGTTTGACAGTGTTAATGGCTATCCTGGTGGTGGAAAAAGGAGAAAATTAAGACGAGCTGTAAAGAAGACTCACTACATCATTCTTTTTGGATTGACGCGATAAAAAAAAATGAATCGGTTAGTTTAAAAACGTTTATACAAATATAAAACCTGTAAATTATCATTTTTATTTTATTATGATTACCTGAACCTCAAAAATAAATCAACTATATGAAGGCGCCATTAAAGTATCGATATCAATGAAAAAGTCGATATAAAAGAACATCACTAGTTATCGATAACAAGATTCCTGCAATCACTATTACACTTACATACATAACTATATCTATATACTTCTGTCAAAACCCCGATGGCTACAACAGCGCCAAAACGGACCCTTTGGAAACTCTACCAAAAAGTCACTGTCGTATCTGTAGCTAGCTACTAATATAGTAATCTGTGATAGACTGTAATGAGCGATAAACCCGTTCCGAGTTACCATGAGCGCGATCACCACAGATTACTTTAGTAGTAGCTAGCTACAGCGGTGCAAGTACGTAGGATTCGATAGGACTCGATTAGATAAATTTGACAGTTATTCTCGATAAAATGAGGTTTTGACTCGATGAAACTTCATTTTATCGAGAATAACTATCAAATTTATCAACACGAGTCTTATCGAATTTTAACGTACATGCACTGCAGATACGACGGTGACTTTTTGGTAGAGTTTCCAAAGGCTCCGTTTTGGCGCTGTTGTAGCCATCGGGGTTTTGACAGAAGTATATAGATACAGTTAAGTATATAAGTGTAATAGTGATTGCAGGAATCTTGTTATCGATAACTAGTGATGTTCTTTTATATCGACTTTTTCATTGATATCGATACTTTAATGGCGCCTTCATATAGTTGATTTATTTTTGAGGTTCAGCTAATCATTATAAAATAAAAATGATAATTTATAGGTTTATATTTGTATAAACATTTTTAAACTAACTGATTTAATTTTTTTGATGGCGTCAATCCAAAAAGAATGATGTAGTGAGTCTTCTTTACAGCTCGTCTTAATTTTCTCCTTTTTCCACCACCAGGATAGCCATTAACACTGTCAAACAGTTCATCAAAAAATTCAACAACTTCAGCTGTTGTGGCCATTGTAGCTCCAGAATCTAGACCATGTAATTTATCTGAAAATAAGAATAATGAACACATTAGTAAACAAATACCAGTTTTGTAGAAATGGAGACACTTTGTACATGAGACGTTACGTTGCTGGACTGTTTATTATAGCCCTCGCAGTTGCCACAACAACTAAGAAATGTACGTTAGTAAAGTAAAAACAGGTCCATCAGCATGACGCACAACAAACAATTTTAAGTGATGACATGACAAAAGTTATGGGGCACTAAGGAGCCCTCACACTGCTAAGAATATTTTCTGAGGGTGCCACAGTGGAGGGGATTTCTTATTTCCTATATTGGATTAAAATTAAAACATTAGAAGATATTTATGTATGTATATCTATACCTGCCGTTCCAATCAAAACTGATGATGTTATGACACTGTAATCTTGCTCCTCGGAGTAATTATGATCAACTGTACCAACCAACCAACCACCCTGAAAAATTGAGAAATATTGCTGTAATACATATTATTATAAGTTGTACTCATTTTAATAAAACCAGCCTATAACTGACCCACTGCTGGGCAAATGCCTCTTCTCAACAGAGAAGGCACGAGCATTGATTACCATGCTTGCTCAAGTCGGGTTGGCGAGTTGTACTCATACTTATAGTAAAATAATACTGATAAATGGGACTATATTTAGATAACCATACACACCAGTTATAGTACATGTACATCCTCCTCATCTTGTTCCTTGAAATAATTATGTTCAAGTATTACATCCCACCCTGGAAACATATTTGATAGAGTTAATACAGTATTTTGTTAGTATTTCTAAGTTGATTTTATGTTTTCCCTATAGGTACATTCTGTATATGTTTTTTTGTATATGTCCGCTATATATGTTCTTTACGTTCTGTTGGTTTCTAGTTGATTGAAGTTTTAATAAAAAAACTTATAACATCTCAAATCAAGTAATCAAAAAATAGTCCTCTTTTTACTTGATCTGAGTACAAAACGACTTTTACATAACCTAAGAAGTTTAACAAAACTCACCAGCTACACTAAGCGGAACGCCTTACGCAACTTCTTCTGTTTTTCATAGACACGTTTCCTTAGTCCAATGAGGAGGGAGTTTGTTGGCACTAGGAAGGCATCCACAGATTTCTAAGTTCATTGTTCTTGGGAAAACTCACTGTTGCATTGCAACCACCTACACAGCACTTTCGGATTCCCATGACGAATAATATCACATTAACATGCACAATCAGTATTTTCTCAAACTACAGAGGAAATTGTGTATCTCAACTCAGTAAAATACGAGGAAAATTAAGGAAAATACACTCAGAGGCAAGAATTTTCTGAAGATTTTTGACAATGAGCGCATTATATACTAAAGTGTCATTTGATTATGACACTTGAGTATATAAAGTATGTGCTTGACAGACACTGACATAACAAAACCAAGATGGCGGCATGGCGCCGGCAATGCTACGCCAGCGCCAAAACGGACCCTTTGGAACTAAAGCTGTCACAGCCGTGGCGATCACAAGCGCGAAATGGATGTTCCTTGAGTCGTCATAGATGACGTCATGACACGCGCCATCTTGCGATTACACCGTCCATGCCCCAAAGAAATATCACCGTGAGCGCTGTCAAATGACCTAATTTAATGACAGATCTTAGCTGTCATATTCGTGAAAACTAAAACGGAACGCAAAATATTGCTGTGAGTGCTGTGAGTGATTATATAGTATCTCGGAATGCACAGTATATATCTTTCTTTCGGTTGAAGGGGGGGGGGAAACTTGCCTTCACGTACGTCATCAAGTTTTGAATGCGCCATCTTGTAGACGTCTTCCGAACTTTTTTACTTCAATTCACATAATAATATGACGCACTAGATGTCTCTACCAATCTAATAATAATAATAAATAATAATAAAGCTTTATTCATTCCACACAATCAAACAATAATCAAATTACAATCAAACAGTAGCAATGAACTAATAAATTACAAAGACTAGAAACATTCATTACAGTAAATCGATTTAAAATTACTTAATTAAGATAATTGAATTTCATGCAATATAATAAAATTATAAATTGACGTAATATTAAGTAAGATATGTGATCACAATTAATAATCAGAAAATAACAATAAAATTATTTACAATAGTCAAATACAGTGAAATTAAAAATAACCTCAATTAAAAAATTAAAATAAAACATAAAATTAAATTAAATTAGAAAAAAAATATTCAATCGATTTAAAATTACTTTAGATTGACGAATTTCATGTAATAAAAGTTGTAAGTTCAAATATATGTAATAAAGATAGCAATAATAATATGTAAACATGATAATCAATTATAAAATAGAATTAATGTGTGGACCCCCTTCGGGTAAAAGCCTCCTCCAAAGAATCTCTACAATTTTACCTTGTCTCACTTATGGTTGCCAAACATGGATATACGACAACAAGGCGAGAAACAAGATCCAAACCATACAGAGATCAATGGAGAGAAGTTGTTCAAACGCGCTCTGGGGCAGCCACTGCCCCACTGTATTTTAAAGTGAACCGCGTCTGGGGCAGTAACTGCCCCAGTTGAATTTTAAACTACCCGCCTTCAAAAATTGCATTAAAACTCGACTGTACTTACTATGGCCATGCATTTATGGTCTCCACTACATTCTCTACAATATTTCCCAACTCTATAATAATTATCTGTGCCCAAATGCATCGACAGACGTCAAAATAAGATAATAAACTTTAGTGTAAACCAGTGTAAACAAATCACGGCTGTGACAGCTTTAGTTCCAAAGGATCCGTTTTGGCGCTGGCGTAGCATCGCCGGCGCCATACCGCCATCGCCATCTTGGTTTTGTTATGTCAGTGTTTGTCAAGCACATAACAATTATGTACTTACATAATTACATTGTCAAAAATCTTCAGAGAATTCTAACCTCTGAGTGTATTTTCCTTAATTTTCCTCGTATTTTACTGAGTTGAGATACACAATTTCCTCTGTAGTTTGAGACAATACTGATTGTGCATGTTAAATGTGCGATTATTCGTCATGGGAATCCGAAAGTGCTGTGTAGGTGGTTGCAATGCAACAGTGAATTTTCCCAAGAACAATGAACTTAGAAATCTGTGGATGCCTTCCTAGTGCCAACAAATTCCCTCCTCATTGGACTCAGGAAACGTGTCTATGAAAAACAGAAGAAGTTGCATAAGGCGTTCCGCTTAGTGTAGCTGGTGAGTTTTGTTAAACTTTTTAGGTTATGTAAAAGTCGTTTTGTTATAAGTACTCAGATCAAGTAAAAAGAGGACTATTTTGATTACTTGATTTGAGATGTTATAAGTTTTTTTTATTAAAACTTCAATTAACTAGAAACCAACAGAACGTAAAGAACATATTATAGCGGACATATACAAAAAACATATAGGGTCAGGTGGGCTACAGTGAGCCAGTGGTACACAGAGAATCGGTATTATTATATTCAAAACTAGAAGTTACCGGATCATGGAACCGACACGTAGCAACGTGTTTCGTTACGTCTCCCTCACTCCCCACTTGAGGGCGGGCGCCCGTTGTAAGCGGTCGTGTGGTGGAACGATTTGTGTTTTCCCGCGCGAAAAGTAAAAAATAGGTAAGTTTTGCTTTTCTTCTTCAAAGTCGTGTTTTCTGAGCTTTTCGTACCGAATTTTATATACATGTAAAGTCACTATCTAGCAATAATATGGTTATTATGTTTTAATCATATTCCTTGATCAATTGCCTTTTTTCAACATCAAATGTCAAATAACGTAGGTGGTACACAGTGACAAAGTATTGCAGGGTACACAGTGAACCGTGGTTCAGTGTGTACCGCTTGATGGTTCATGGTGTACCAAAGTTCAACATCAAATTAGTTAAATCAATAACAACTTTTTTTGCTTCAGGATGGGTCGAACTAAGGCAGTGAAAAGAAAGATTGGTGATTGGGGGGCATAGCAAGGATGATATGGTGCAAACATACGCAGGGCCGTTAAAGATTGTCACTTGGTATTATTATCCTACGCTACGGAGGTACGCTAAAAAAATCCAGTCGGATGAAAACACCAACTTAGTTCCTAATTACGAAGTCAATGCAGTCTTTTCCCAGGACCAGGAACTAGTGTTAAAAGATTACATTAAACAATGCGCCATAATGTTATAAGGGCTCGGGGCAAAAGAAGTTCGTCAAGTCATCAAGTGGCATACCAAATGGCAAAAACAAATTATTTTTAATTATTTTTTATTTTTATTATAATTCTTAATTCCTATTTTTTTTTTTTTTTTTTTTATTGAGGCTGTAAACGAAACTTTCAGACTGATTTTATAGGATAGATAATACGTTGATAACATAGATCTCAATTAATAAAAACCGCATTGATTGTATTTTTTAGAATATTATATTTTATGTTACTGTTCTACAGAAATTTAAAGGTTTTGTATACCAACTTAACAATTATTTCTAAATACATGTGCTGTGTATGTTATCCTGATTAAGTTATAATTCTATTTTTTGTTTTTTCTTGACATTCTAAGCAATAAACCTTCTTGAATTAATGAAAAAACTTTGTTTTAATGACGCATTTTTGATTGATGACCGATTTACCCGAATTAGTCCAGTTAAAATATAACTTATCTTCGTTTTATTCTGATATGGTTCACTGTGTCCAATGGTGGTTCACTGTGAACTTCATCATGGATCAGTGTGTACCAAAGAGTGTACACAGTGAACCAATTCCCATTTTTTTAAAAACACTTGGTAATGTCTAACCTATCAGTTTTTGAGCTTAATTTTGTAAAGAAACCTTAAGTCTATTAGACACTAAATGGTATGTATGAAAAAAGAAAACGAAAACTTTTAATTTGAGTACATGACACAACTTTGAATTTTTTGTGGTTCACTGTTGCCCACCTGACCCTACAGAATGTAGGTACCTATACGGAAAACATAAAATCAACTTCGAAATATTAAAAATAACTGTATTAACTGTATCAAATATGTTTCCAGGGTGGGATGTAATACTTGAACATAATTATTTCAAGGCACAAGATGAGGCGGATGTACATGTACTACAACTGGTGTGTATGGTTATCTAAATATAGTCCCATTTATCAGTATTATTTTACTATAAGTATGAGTACAACTCGCCAACCCGTCTTGAGCAAGCATGGTAATCAATGCTCGTGCCTTCTCTGTTGAGAAGAGGCCTTTGCCCAGCAGTGGGTCAGTTATAGGCTGGTTTTATTAAAATGAGTACAACTTATAATAATATGTATTACAGCATTATTCTCAATTTTTCAGGGTGGTTGGTTGGTTGGTACAGTTGATCATAATCACTCCGAGGAACAAGATGACAGTGTCATAACATCATCAGTTTTGATTGGAACGGCAGGTATAGATATACCTACATACATAAATATCTTCTAATGTTTTAATTTTAATCCAATATAGGAAATAAGAAATTCCTCCACTGTGGCACCCTCAGAAAATATTCTTAGCAGTGTGAGGGCTCCTTAGTGCCCCATAACTTTTGTCATGTCATCACTTAAAATTGTTTGTTGTGCGTCATGCTGATGGACCTTTTTTCACTTTATTAACGTACATTTCTTATTTGTTGTGGCAACTGCGAGGGCTATAATTAACAGTCGAGCAACGTAACGTCTCATATACAAAGTGTCTCCATTTCTACAAAACTGGTATTTGTTTACTAATGTGTTCATTATTCTTATTTTCAGATAAATTACATGGTCTAGATTCTGGAGCTACAATGGCCACAACAGCTAAAGTTGTTGAATTTTTTGATGAACTGTTTGACAGTGTTAATGGCTATCCTGGTGGTGGAAAAAGGAGAAAATTAAGACGAGCTGTAAAGAAGACTCACTACATCATTCTTTTTGGATTGACGCCATCAAAAAAAATGAATCAGTTAGTTTAAAAACGTTTATACAAATATAAAACCTGTAAATTATCATTTTTATTTTATTATGATTACCTGAACCTCAAAAATAAATCAACTATATGAAGGGGCCATTAAAGTATCGATATCAATGAAAAAGTCGATATAAAAGAACATCACTAGTTATCGATAACAAGATTCCTGCAATCACTATTACACGTACATACATAACTATATCTATATACTTCTGTCAAAACCCCGATGGCTACAACAGCGCCAAAACGGACCCTTTGGAAACTACCAAAAAGTCACTGTCGTATCTGTAGCTAGCTACTAATATAGTAATCTGTGAAACAAATCCAGCCATTTTTTCCGTGTTGCGCCGGCGCCGTTTCGTATTTAAATTGTTTTCTTATCGAAATAGTCGTATTTTAGTATAGTACTATACATCAAAATGAAGGTGAAGAACCGTGCTACAATATAGTGGCTAAGCAATTTAGTTTCGGAATCTCAAAGTTTCAGTAATTTTCCTGTGAAAAAGTGATAGGTATGTATACCTAACGTGCTTTATGTAAACATTGAATATATAATTTTATGTGATTAAAACGTGTGTATTATCCGAGAAATATCAATAATTGAGTATGGTGAGTATATTTTAGAATTTTAGAAACAACAAAAAGAGGACCCGTAGAGTTAAAAAGTTACGTAAACATGTTTGTTAAAAAGCCCCAGCGGCCCGTACGCTACTGGGGAACCTACATCCCCAGTAACTTTGGATTCTAATTAGATCTGCATTCCAATTAGAATCTAATAAGATTTTGGTCTTATTGGAAAGGGAATATAATCTAGTTTCTAATTAGATTTTTTTTATTGATAAGGATTTAATAGTTTTTCGTAAAAAAAATATTTTTAATCGCGAAGTAGCCGTTACGTGACTGTTTTTCAAACTCAACATTTATTTTAGAGTATTAAATTAATATTATATTTCTTGGTTTTTGGTTAAATAGATTCCTTAACTATTCAGCTATTCACTGTAAATTTTATTTTGGTCTGTCTTGTAGTTTGCGATCGTCAGATTTTTTTCCAACAAAGGTCGGAAGGGGTCAAATAAAAGTTCAAAGGTCACGTGACTTAGCGCGCTTGACTGGAAAATAAAGAAAAAGGCCGCGCGCTTTAGAGGTATCATACTAAGCGACAAAATGCGAAACACAGAAATTCGCAATAAAACTAAAGTAACAGATGCTCTCAAATTTTCTCAAAGTCAAAAATGTAGGTGGGCCGGGCACGTTGCAAGGTACTCCGATGATCGATGGACAATCAGGGCAACTCTACAAATCTACTTCGACCTAATAGTTGTTGAAAATTGCTATTTTATTTTAATTTATTATTAACTTTAAATTAATTTAATGTTAAATTATTGGAGCTTATATACTTACACTACATTTTTTTTAAATTTCTGAATAAATCGTACAACAAAAATAAATTTCTTGACGAAAAGAATATTTCTGAACGAAAACGAACGAATGAAGCGTCAAATGTCATCTTGTTTCCGAAAAATAATATTTTTGAAAAATATCCATTGAAACATTTTGAATATGTGTTGTGTTGTTTGTACATAGTGTATTGGTTGTATTGATTTTGTAAAGTGTTGTGTATTAACCGAGTTTTGTTCGGCAAAGAGTTTTAAGATTACAATGACGAAATGAAAAACAATGTGTATAAACAGACCAAAACTGAAATATATGAAAGTGTACTTATTTAAAACTGTTTTACTTATGTTATTGTGTCCAATCGAAATCCTATTAGCTACCTATAAAATACATATTATCCAAAAACAACTCAGGTCCATGTTCACCGAAAAGATAACGGTCTGATTATCTAAAAACAGCTGTCACAGTGACTTGTCCCAAGCTTGTCCCCATACAAAAATATTTTAAGCAGCTGTTTTAGATATCAGACCGTCATCTTTTTGGTCAACATGGACTTTAAATGAAAATGGAGGTTTGAAGTATGATTAGGAGAAAGATCTTCAGAGGGCGCGACAGCCCGACAGTTTGGCAAAAAATCCCTGAAGAGGGCTCTTTATTTCTCGTATATATATGTAGATGGTTTGTGGAATAAATATTTCAGACGATGAATCGTTCTAGCTAGAACTTGAATGAATTCTTTAAAGTTTAAACAGTCATCATCATCATCATCGGCCTATTAATGTTCACACTGCTGGGACAGGCCCCCTCTCTATGAGAGGGATTCCCTAGTGTATTATCTGTAAACAGTCATGTGCACAGATAATACACTATATAATACAAGTTAGATGCGCAACTGTGATTTTCGTTTTTAAAACTGTGTACCCAAGCTGTTAGATGGCGCTGTTAGCTTTTGTTCAACAAAGTAATACAAAAAGTAATTTTTGATTGAGGATTTGAATTTGTGAATTATTATTCACAAGGCAGTCGCTGTCACCGCTAGGCTATCTACTTACACTGATAAGTTGTCCAAAATAGATGTTCTCGTTATGACAGTTGTAAGCTGTAAAACAGTTGAAAAGTTGGTGTCCTCAAACACACAGATGGCAGCACTATCTATGAAAATGTTGTTTGAAGCCAATGAATGGAAGTTTTGTAGAGCAGAGAGCCAGCCAGGCGGTGTGGAGGCCTAGCTTTGGCTATGTCAGTCCTGCGCAGTGGATGCACAGTTTGAAGCCAGGTTAGGTTGGCACGTTGCAGGTGTCGAGCGAAATGTACAAGTGTCAAATTACACGAAATAACTCGTGACCTTGTAGCGGTTCAAGCGTTTTACCCCGCCCAGTACCGCGGTTGGAGCGTTCGAGAGGTTATGCAGACATGATGCGTAGGCTATTCAGAACAGAGAGAATTCAAATATGAACGTTGCAATAGACAAAGAACCATTTTTGAGAGTCTAGTACTGTCAGTGTCATCGAGACAACATTGACAGATATAAGCAGATAATATAAGGCATGGATTTAATCATAAACCCTGACCATAATCTCAGTCTCATAGACAAGTTGAATGGTGTACCGATACATAGCTGGGTTCAATATTCCAACAAGTTTCACCCGCCTGGTCATGCGGAACCTGGCGAAACCTTGGTCGTAGATGAAAAAATATTCAGATGTTTTCATCTTATTTTTGATCGATCCATGAGGTAAAAAAATCTGCGTAAACAATATTTAATTTTTTGAGAAAAAAATCTGTTCTTAGCTTGCACACCCTTTGGTATACATGCACAAGCATGAATACGACAAATTGCAAACAAATAAAGGAGCGAAAACATGGAGACGATGGACTTTTTTAAACCGGTCCACCGGTGGACTGTGTTGCTCTATGTTTTAATACGAATGGGCAGATACTGGCATTCATGATTTCTGGGAGAAATGATTGAATAAAAAAATAGTAATTGACAAATATCTATCAATGTCAAATATTGAATAGCAATTTATTTTATAGAATTTTACTTATTTTTTTTATAAAATGGCTGTATTTAATTTTTTAAACCCTCTTGCCAACATAACACCCCGTTTTACTGAAGAACAGTTGGAGGAAATAATTGAATGGTTTGATAATCACGCTAAGCCATTGTTGACAATAAAAGATGCTCCTGAACCTACAAATGTAGTAACTATCGAACACTTAATAGAATTTTTGGAGTTAAAGAAGTACAGTACCAAATATCATTATGAATTTGGCTTGTGACCATGATTTTAATATCTATGCCATTCTTAGAGCATTTAAGTTGCCCCTATCCCGTTGTACCTATTTGGGATCAGCGAGTACCTTCTTCCATATTTCTAAATTTTTAGTTGTATGGTTAAGGTATCCACGTTCACACAAAAAACACATTTACCCATAAGGTGGCATTATAATAAATGATATAATTTAACGAATTACTTACCCTTACAGATATCATAGGAGACATTTCAATTACCCTACTTATTATGAAATTATGAAGCAAGCGGAAAATTTGCGTGCAGGAGTTACTAGAATGCTAACAAAGGATCAATTTATTTACATGATAAATCTTTGGGTAGTGGAAGCAAAACTAAAACATGAATTAAAACTTGCATTTGGTGTATGTATTTACTCAATGATTTATCTACTTACAGAATTATACATAGGTACTTTTGGCCTATTACTAAACCAGTGAACCTATTCGGGCTGAAATCTGCCAGCATTAATGAGGGATTTTCTTTTTCAACTCTGCCCTAGTCGCCCGATAGATGGCGTTGGTCTGACTACGTTACTGCAACAAGGAACAGAACGTCACATAATTTCACTTGGACCTAATGATTATTTTCGGAAGCTTATAAGCAAACGAAATTGTTAGTCAACAAGCGTATGTGGCGTGTGTTTTTTCAAGCTTTTTGGCTTTGGCACCTAGTAACGTAGTCGGGTCAACGCCATCTATCGAGTTCATGGAAACTATTTTTTTTAATTCTCAATACTCGTACTTGGCCGCTTTTTTGTTTTCTCTGAAGTCGGCTTTATTTTTTGTAAAAAAGGGTATTTTTTTTCCACATGTGCTTACCCCTTCACAGGGTACCGGCGTGATTTTCTGTTATGAACTGGTGTAAACAATAGACAGATATGAGATTTCAGCAATCCCAGTAAATTTGCTATCATTTACTGAGGAGTTCCGTTGCCTATCTCCGAAGTAGGTACTTAATCAGATCGTCATCAAATTGAAATGGGATCACTTCGAGCAAGAACACTTCCTAAAACTACCCAAATCGCTTCTAGTGTGCCTGTAAAATGTGAAGAGTTCTTTCTATTTCTCCAGGATTCCATCATCAGATCCTGATTTAATAATTATGGGACAACCTGGGAAGTATACCCTTTCAAACAATTAAAAAAAAACAAAATCGGTCCAGCCATCTTCGAGTAAGCGGGGAACATTGAATTGAGAACCTCCTTATTTTTGAAGTCGGTTAATAACGACGTCATGATAGGTGACTCAAATATCCGGATAGCCTATATAAGATTCGGTCGGATATCGTTAATTTGCTCTTAAGAATTTAAGAGTTCCGTTCCTTTGTCATGGATCCCATAATCAGAAGAAATCAGAACCTAACCAAATTCTCATCAATGTACCCTTGAAGTACATCCTTTCCAATAAAAAAAAAAAACAATACATGTTACGGTAATAGGGCTTATCCCCAATAAATGGAACTTAACACACCCAACTGTCGAAATCTGGTTGTATTATACACTTCTGAGTACCCCCTCAAACAAAGGCGTGATGTTACGTCATGATATTGTATAAACAATAAACAACCAAGCGTTTGCAGCAATCGCTGAAGCTTTGCCGTGTATTTTTGAAAAGTTCCATTTATATCTCCGAAGATCAGCATCAGATCTTCATTCAATTAAAATGGGACCACACGGGAAGCAACACCTTTCAAATAAAAAAAGAACCATCAAAATCGGTTCACCCAGTCAAAAGTTATGAGGTAACAAACACTGTCGAAATCTGGGTGTATTGTACACATCTGCGTACCCCCTCAGAGCATACAGGCGTGATGTTACGTCATGATATAGTATAAACAATGAACCTACGAGCGATTGCAGCAATCACTGCAGATTTGCTGTCCATTTATGAAGAGTTCCATTTTATATCTCCGAAGATCAGCATCAGATCTTCAGCAAATTAAAATGGGACCACACGGGAAGCACCAGCTTTCAAATAAAAACAGAACCATCAAAATCGGTCCACCCAGTCGAAAGTTCTGAGGTAAAAAACACAAATAATAATAATAATACAGACGAGTTGAGAACCTCCTCTTTTTGGAAGTCGGTTGAAAAGAAAACCTCTCATTGGTAGGCAGTGGTTTTTACAGAAAGTATGTTACCAAGGGGATATGCCCGTAGCACAAGTTGGGGCCGCTGCAGATTCACTTGTTATATTGCATAATATTGGGTATAACAAACAACACAGGACAATATGCCACTCTTGGGGCCTAATTGCACCCACGAGTATACGTAACTCTGTTGACAGTTCGAAATGATGTTATCAATTAACTGTCAAAAGGCTAGTTTCGTATTATGTATGACCAGTCGCGATCAAATATGAAGTCATTGGTGTCCTTCGTGGCTGTTGGTCCCCTTTAGGGTATAATAATGTTCTCTGTGTTGGTCACCGTAAAGTGATATCCACTCAGTGTGATACTTAATACCAATGTTATGACATTCTCGGTCGCTGTCAAAGTTCGGTGTACAACCGAAGCTCGTTAGTCACTGGTATCAGAAAGTTACGCAATAGCCCGGCAAGACTTTTAAATAAAATGGTATAACCACTTCGCATAACATTGAACAGAGTCCTGCACAGCTAAGTCCTGCTTTTTTTTTGTTTGAAATATTCGTGATTGGCTACTATCCCGCAAAATGTAAAGCTTTTCTGACCCCATATTCACAACGCTTCGATTCGGGAAGTCGTATGGCTATCTCGCTTGTTTTCGTTATGCTTAAAAACCGGCCAAGAGCGTGTCCGGCCACGCTCAGTGTAGGGTTCCGTAGTTTCCCGTCCGTCACAATAAGTGTTCAATCCAATCCGATTTTAATAATTCTTTTTTTGTTTGAAAAAAGATACGTTCAGGGTAATAAAATATGTAGACGAAGTTAAAAAAAATGCTTGCATATACGATTATGGTTCTCTTGCGGATGTCTTCATTTCTGATTCGATCACGCAAGGAAACTCCGAGCATAGCCCTCTCCATTGCCCTTTGGGTGACTTTAAGCCTTTTGATAAGGCCCATTGTGAGCGACCACGTTTCGGTCCCGTATGTAAAGGGCCGAAAAGCCGAAAAGTTTTGGAGTGGCGACCGCGAACCGGAAGACGATGCGTTGGAAGACCTCCCACTAGGTGGACCGATGACCTGGTGAAGGTTGCGGGAATCCGGTGGATGCCCTGGTGGGCGTTTTTCGGCTGAGATGATGATGATGATGATACGATTATACTACAAACTTAGTCCAGAAATTATTTTGTACAACTTTTTGTCTTTTTTGTACAAAAGCTGTTGTTTCCATCCAAGTTCAAAATGATTTTCCTAGAAAGTCCTTATAAAGATATACTTTTCAGATTTTTTTCATATTTTCTAAACTTATGGTTCAAAAGTTAGAGGGGGGGGGGGGACACATTGTTTTTTACTTTTGGAGCGATTATTTCCGAAATTATTGACATTATCAAAAAATGATTTCAGTAAACCCCTATTCATTTTTAAATACCTTTCCAACAATATATCACACGTTAGGGTCGAAATTAAAAAAAAAAATCACTTCCCACTTTACATATAGGGGGGCTACCCTAATAAAACATTTTTTTCAAATTTTTATTTTACCACTTTGTCGGCGTGATTGATACACATATTGGTACCAAATTTCAGCTTTCTAGTGCTAACGGTCACAGAGATTAAGCGAGGACGGACAGACGGACGGATAGACAGACATGGCGAAACTTAAGGGTTCCTAGTTGACTACGGAACCCTAAAAAGTATAGACATACGACTTGTCGAATCGAAATTCATTCGAAGCGTATGTGAGAATACGGGGACTGAACAGAACTTATAATGACACTTTTGGGATATATTCCGTGATTGGTATTTATTTTGAGCACCCGATATTTCCATGCTGTTGGAAGCGCAAACGATCGCGGGTTGGTGGTTATAAACCGTGCAAGCTTAAAACAATGTTTTCTGAACAGGTTTTCGATACTGAAGAAAGACATACTCTGCCAGCCGAATTAATCAAAACTATAGTAATGTCGTATGGTGATGATCCCTATAGTGAAGCTGAAGCTCTTGAAATTATGCGGGATGCCGACGCTCGTGGTGATGGACAAGTGCCCTATGCGGATTTCGTCGAAAGTTTATTTAGCCTTGCCCCTGAATTCAATGAGATTAAGGTGAATCATTTTTGAATGACCTTGCAAATGGACAGCAGTCACGATTATAAGTACCTAACATAATATTATTTCTTTCTTTTTGACAGACAGACTTTCTGTATGAAAATCCCGACGAAGATCCGTCGGTGCCCCCATTACCCGTCATCGTCGAAGAGCCAGCTCCACCACCACCACCACCACCGCCAGTATCAAAACCGAAAAAGGGTGATAAAAAAAAGAAATAGTGACCAGTATTGTTTTTTCATTCAGTATTTTTCAGTATTACACCTAAATTACTGTCATTGCATGTGTGTTTTAATTTATCGTTAGTATTAGAAAGAACTCTTCATGAGTTACATGTATCAAGCAGGCCAAAGACCAAACCAAATATAGAGATAAAAGGAAAGATGAACAAAAACGAATACTTATTTACCTACTTACAGTATTAAGATCCGGATTGACAGTTTGGTATATTTCTCGGCGCGCCCCGCAGCTAGTTTTTGGAAACATACGTACGCGCGCCATGTGTTTCATGCGTGACGGCGCGGCGGCGTGACTCGTAACAGCGTTGCACGTTGCCGTTGACGCACTTTATAAACTCGTACATAGACTACTAGCACTTTACCCGCGACTTCGTCCTCAAAAATTGTGTTAGCTCTGCTAATATTGATGTAAATATAATTTACAGCCGTAAATAAGCCGTTTTTAATAACGTAGGTACAAAATAGCTTTTTAGCAAATCAAAAAAAAATTAAAATTGAATCATTAGTTCAGGAGATTACATCCTACATACAAACTTACAAACAAATACCTCTTTGTAAGCCTCCGGAGCAATTGGACAGTTTAGCAACTTAGCAGGGTGCCAATTCTATAACTTAACGTTAAGCAACACGCCATTGACACTCTATCGATACACCACACACATTATGTTGCGACTGTTGCAAATTTGGTATTCTGCAAAAACTTCAATGGCGTTTCAGCGGTGTCTCAGTAGTGTGTCGATAGTGTAACAGTTCGATAGACACAACTGTCAAATACATTTAAAATATTTACAGACTACCGTAACTTTGGCCATCATGATGACATTGACAGATTATAGTGGAGCAGAATACCAATTATTACTAGTCTTTCTATGGCGTTTCAATGGCACTACAGTCGTAAGTCAATGACCATAAAAAAATGTAGAATACCAAGTGTCAATGATGAGCCTATTGAGACACTACTGACACACTACCGACACTCTATTGACAAGTTGGTTATTTTACAAAATTGGGTCCCAGAACTTGTACAGTCCGTGTGTTTGAACATGTAATTTATGACAAAAAACAAAAATTAAAGTGGATGAGTCGGAAATATGGACGTTAAGAAAATAGAAGTATAGTTAGACTAGGGAGCTCGTATAAGCGCGAGCCGCGAGAAACTCCACCGCGCGGGTCTCCCTGCTACAAGTGCATGTAGTGTGCGTAAGCCGGTACAAGCACACCGAACAATGTGCGCTAGTCAGAAACCATTTCTTAAGCTCATACCAGCTTACGCGCGTACCCACGCCCCATTCATCTACAACATCTAACGCGCGCATTATGTGGTGTACACTCGACCGAGTTTTTTAGTGTGCCCGGCAGGCTTACGTGTAGACGTTTCTTGAAGCTGAGCGATCTCATACGAGCTCAAAAGTGTCTACTACCGGTACTACTAGAAAAGAGTAGATTTCCCAAAAGTTGTATGTACCTATAGACTTGGCTTGTCACGGCATAAAAACCACATTTTAACCCCTTACTGCATTGCGTACCATATTTGCACGCTAAAGTTTTCGTTCTAAAATCAAATTTTATTCAAGTTTGAATGCTGGCAACACTAAAGATCATAGACTAGATCACGGCTGTGACAGTTTTAGTTCCAAATGTTCCGTTTTGGCGCTGGCGTAGCATCGCTGGCGCCGTGCCGCCATTTTGGTTTTGTTATGTCATTGTCTGTCAATTGGTCAAGCACAGAACATTATATACTCAAGTGACATAATCAAACGACACTTGAGTATATAATGTGCTCCTTGTCAAAAATCTTCAGAGAATACTTGCCTCTGAGTGTATTTTCCTTAATTTTCCTCGTATTTTACTGAGTTGAGATAGGTACATAATTTCCTCTGTAGTTTGAGACAATACTGATTGTGTATGTTTTATGTGCGATTATTCGTCATGGGAATCCGAAAGTGCTGTGTAGGTGGTTGCAATGCAACAAGTGAGACCCAGTTTTTTAGTTTTCCCAAGAACAATGAACTTAGAAATCTGTTGATGCCTTCCTAGTGCCAACTGATTCCCTCCTCATTGGACTCACTAAAGAGCAATTATTTGGGAAAAGTGTCTGTGAAAAACAGAAGAAATTGCCCATGGCGTTCCGCTTAGTGTAGCTGGTGAGTTTTGTTAAACTTTCTATGTGTTAGAATTGTCAGACTTTAAATGTAAATATGTCAAGATTTTAATTATGGTGTGTATTTTCTGTTAAAAGTTAACGACTGTCGTCTTATACCACGAGATGGCGTTACTTGTGATTTGTTTATGATTTACCAATTTAGTTAAAATATAATGTACATTAAAAGTTATGCTTTCATTATTTCTTGTAATTTTACATAGGTATTGTTAAATCGAATAGTTATAATTTAATGTTGATTTATATGGAATCATATTGAAACGTTCAAAACTTAGTTATACTGTTTTACCGACCGAGTTGGCGCGCTACATCGAATCCCCACTCTAGTCGGTTGCCGGTGTGGCGCGTTAGCTCGGAAGGCAGTCGGATGTTAACCGTGTGACAAGAAAGTTGGTAAAATAAAAGTACAGTGTGATTTAAAGTGAGTTTTATTGCAGTAGTCTAACATTTCAGAAGTGGGATGTAGTTAGTTGGTCATATCAGCTGATTACATCCAAGCCTGCAAAGTGTTGTGTATAAATAAGTTTGGCCGTTGTGAATTTAAATTACATCCAAGCCTACAAAGTGTAGTGTAAAAATAAGTTTTGCCGTTTTGAATTTAAATTACATCCAAGCCTACAAAGTGTAGTGTAAAAATAAGTTTTGTCGTTTTGAACTTAAATTACATCCAAGCCTACAAAGTGTAGTGTAAACATAAAGTTTTTTTTTTCGGTTTGAATTTGAATAAAACCGTTATGAGATGAATCCATACAATGAGCGCCGCTTGCGGACGCCACTTACGGATCAAAAACGACATTCTGTAGTGGTGGAAACACAAACGCTAATCCACAATACACAACGAAATAATGAAGAAAACTGCAGCAGTGGGCCAGGATCACCAGTGTTGCCAAGTGGGCGTGCTAGCCATCGCGAGTGCAGTGGAAACAGTGCCAGCCGACGCAGATGTAGTCTGCGTACCAGTGGCCGCGCAGGTCAATGCGGGCTCAGTCGCAGTCGCAGTCGCAGTGGTAGACGCAGCCGGCGCACTAGTGGGCGTGCTAGCCAACGCGGGTGCAGTCGCAGACGTAGCAGTCGCGACCGAAGTCGTAGTCGCAGTCGTAATCGCAGTCGCAGTCGCAGTCGCAATCGCAGTCGCAGTCGCAGACACAGCCGGCGCAGTGGGAGACAACGCAATCGCAGGTGCAACCGGAGCAGTCGCAGTCGCAGTCGCAGTCGCAGTCGCAATCGCAGTCGCAGTCACAGTCGCAATCGCAGTCGCAGTCGCAGACACAGCCGGCGCAGTGGGAGACAACGCAATCGCAGGTGCAACCGGAGCAGTCGCAGTCGCAGTCGCAGTCGCAGTCGCAGTCGCAGTCGCAGTCGCAGTCGCAGTCGCAGCTCCCGACTGCGCAGTCGCAGACCACTCAACAGGAATCCTGAAGAGCGCGGTGAGTCCAATCCAACTTTTTATGTGCCTGCCCCGAATGATGCGGTTTCAGTCTCACAGCTTGTCCAAGCCCTGCAGGCCGTGAACAATAAAAATAACGGTTTAGAAAAACTGTCCAACCACAATACCATTCCTGAGTTTAACCCGGAACGCAAACAACAGACGATTGATATATGGTTGCATAAAGTAAACGAATGTGCTTTAATATATAATTGGTCAGACCAACAAACAGCTCATTTTGCCCTCCAAAAGCTACAGGGGGTTGCTCAAAAATGGTACGAGGGCTTGCCAACCGTTTTGTTTAGTTGGAACGAATGGCAAGAAAAACTTAAGTTAGCGTTCCCTAGTAATGAAAATTATGGTTGCTTACTTCAAACGATGCTATCCAAACGCGCTAAGTTTAACGATCCTCTGGAAGAATATTTTTATGAGAAAGTTGTGTTACTCAACCGATGTAGTATCGCAGACAAACGCGCGGTGGATTGCATTGTTCACGGGATTGACGACCGTAGTGTCAGACTAGGAGCTGAAGCCGCTCGTTTTGACACTCCGGATCAGCTTTTACCATATTTAAAAGCTGTTAAAACTAACATTCACCAGATTGACAAAAGGAAAACAAGGGTTTTTAACAATAATACGGACAGTACAGAAAAAGGGGAAAATAAAAACCGTATTATTAAATGTTTTAATTGTTTACAAGAGGGGCACTATAAGTCACAATGCACTAAACCACAGGTAAAGTGCACACGTTGTCTTAAGTTTGGCCATACCGTAGAGGGATGCAATGTACCCGTTACGTCTGCTTCAACTAATAGCAAGCCAGCAAAGTCTGTAATGTGTGTTGTCAGTTCCGCCGGTGATTCCACAAAATATTACAAACAAGGTTTCATTAACAACCATCCAGTTAATTGTTTTATCGATTTTGGTAGCTCCGCCACTATGATGAGCTTAGGTTGCGCTAAAAACATTTCCGTTGATTGGGTATCTAGCGAAAGTATGCCCGTGCTTAAAGGTTTTGGTGAGGCTATAGTTCGACCCTTAGGAAAATGTACCGCATCTGTTTCCGTTGATGGCGTTGTCGCAGAAGTAGAAATTCTTATTGTCCCTAACGAGGTTATGCGAGTGCCCGTTATTATAGGACAAACTTTTACGGAGCAACCTCATATAATTGTAGAGAAAGATAGTGCGAATCTGCTTTTTTCTAGTAATGATAGTGAGTCGGTGTTCAATAAGATCACACTTTTCGGTACCATGGATACTATGATTGATGGGTTGACTCCAGTTTACATTCACACGGACCCGACTTATAATGGGGATGTGTACATTCCCGGAAATAATCGCTATCAATTAGGCCGCGAACACTATCTAGTCCAAGGGCTATTCACTTGTGTGGATGGAAAAGGAGTTATCTTTATCAAAGGCAAGTCCGGCCAACCCTTTCTTTTAAGAAAGAATATCGTGGTAGCTAGAGGATTGAAGGCAAAAGAGGAAGGCTTAGCAAGTAATATAGCCGAAATTTGTAATGTAGAACTTAGTGAGCCTTTACGGCCAATAAACGAAGACGATATAATTAGTGATACAAACTTAGCCAAAGATAAACTTAAACAACTTTTACAATTATTAAATAAGTATAGAGAATGCTTCGCGTTTAGTTTAAAAGAGTTGGGTAAGACTGAACTTACAGAAATGTCCATAAATTTGACAGACAACGAACCGGTAGTGTACAGACCTTATAGACTGCCAATAGCTGAACGTACCAAAGTGCGAGAAATGATACAAGAGTTACTGGAGTGCGGTATTATTCGTCCATCTACCTCCTGCTATGCAAGCCCAATAGTACTTGTCAAAAAGAAGTCCGGTGAAACTCGGTTATGCATTGACTTCAGAGCGTTGAATCGTAAGACCATAAAAGAAAATTACCCGCTGCCCAGAATAGACGATCAACTCGATGACCTTGCGGGATACAACTTTTATACTACTCTGGACCTGGCGTCCGGATATTATCAAATTTCAATTTCTGAAAATGATCGCCATAAAACTTCATTTGTAACGCCAGAAGGGCAATACGAATTTAATAGAATGCCTTTTGGGCTGGTTAATGCACCATCAACTTTTATGCGTACAATACACCTAGTTCTAAATAATAACCGAGGTTTCCCATCGCGAGAAGAACAAAGTACCAACGCTAAAAGAATCGCATCTGCTTATATGGACGATATAATTGTACCTTCGGTAACGCTCGACGAGGGTTTTGACCGGTTAGAAAGAGTTCTGGGTTTGATAAAAGAAGCTAACTTGACCCTTAAACTGTCGAAGTGTTGTTTCTTTAAGACGACAGTAGATTATTTAGGGTTTGAATTAAGTGCAGAGGGTATTAGACCGGGAACGCGAAAAATTGAATCGCTTAGAGACTTTCCCCAACCTGTTAACCAGCACACTGTTAGGCAATTTATCGGATTGTGTAGTTTCTTCCGTCGATTTGTCAAAAATTTCGCTATGATAGCTAAGCCACTTACCAGTCTTTTAAAGAAAACGGCTGTGTGGGTTTGGGGCCAAGAACAAAACAAAGCTTTTCATGACCTAAAATCCGAATTAATGAAAAAAACCGATTTTAGCGTTATACGACCCCAATGCGTCAACTGAACTCCATACAGATGCATGTAAAATAGGCATAGCCGGAATGCTTATGCAGCGTGATAACAATAGATTATTGAAACCGGTAGCATACTTCAGCCGCCAAACGACGACCGAGGAACAACATATGACTGCATATGAACTCGAAACTCTCGCTGTTGTTGCATCACTTCAACGGTTTCGCGTATATCTAATTGGCGTAGAGTTTAAAGTATTAACCGACTGCAATTCGTTAAGAGCAACCTTCCTTAAGCGCGATTTAATACCGCGTGTCGCTAGGTGGTGGATTGCTATGCAAGAGTTTAACTTTACTGTCGATTATAAGCCGGGAGTCTCAATGGCCCATGTAGACGCGTTGAGTCGGAACCCACCACCTACCAACATTCAAGCTGATAGTGACGGTGCCGACTGTTTTGTGATGGTAGTCGGTGAATCGGATTGGTTGGGTACCGTTCAATTGGCAGACTCGGAGATCCAAAGAAAAATCTCCGTTCTAAATGACCCGGAAGCAGATGATGTCATTGAGATTAAAAATAATTATATTGTACGCAATAGTAAATTATATAGGAAAACTTTAGATGGTGACAGATGGGTAGTCCCTAAGGGTGTACGCTGGCAAATTCTCAAACAATGCCATGATGATTTGGGCCACTTTGGATTTGATAAGACTTTGAGTAAGGTTAAAGAAACTTATTGGTTCGCTAAAATGAGACGCTTTGTAAAAAAGTATGTAGCTTCATGCCTCGAATGTTCTTACTCAAAATCTTCGTCAAAGAAAAGGCCACCGTTACATCCTATACCAAAAGATGAGAAACCATTTGTCACGGTCCACATCGACCATGTTGGCCCTTTTGTGAAAAGTTCAAAGGGGAACACACACTTGCTAGTCATCATAGATGCGTACACAAAGTTTATTGTTCTAAAACCGGTTCGAAGTACTAAGTCGTCAATAGTTGTCGAGAAAATGCAAGATTATTTTAGTATATTTGGGCTACCAAAAAGAATTATATCCGACCGTGGCTCTTGTTTTACAAGTAGTAAATTTACCCGTTTTCTGGAAAAGCTAGGCATCAAGCACGTCTTAAACGCGGTAGCAACCCCACGCGCCAACGGGCAAGTCGAACGATACAACCGTACCTTGCTAGAAGCACTGACCGCTAAGTGCGTGGGTTTGGACGAAAGAAAATGGGACGTTAAGGTGCCCGAAATTCAGTTGGGCCTGAATAACACATTTAATAAAGGCATAGGTAAAACACCAGCCCAAGTTCTTTTTGGTACCAGCCTAACCGGAATGACGGAAGGTAGGATTAAAGCTTCTATTGATAGTAGTGAACCGTATTCAGAAGATAAAATTAAAGAAATACGAGAAGAAGCTAGTGAATATATTACTGCTTATCAAGAGAAGCAGAAAACATATTATGACAAAAAGTCTGCTAAACCTGTTGATTTTCACGTTGGTGATTTGGTCAGTGTTGAGCGTGAAATTGGTGCTACAGGGCAGAGTAAAAAGCTAATCCCAAAATATCGGGGTCCATATAAAGTAGTAGAGGTTTTAGGTAATGACAGGTATCGCATTGAGGATACTCCGATTACTCGAAAGGGAAATCGGAAATATTCCGCGGTTATTGCCGTAGACAAAATGAAAGCGTGGGCCCACTATAACAGAATGGATTCAAGTTCGTCTTCGGCCAATGAAGAGGGTGACCAAATTGATTAAATAATAAAACTCCAATATCATTTATAGGGTTGTGAGACTGAAACTAATATGGCGTCCGCGGTAAAGGTACGCAATGCCAACATCAGCCTTTGAGTAAATGAATCATGGTGGTTTCAAGGTAGTAGCGACTTGTACCACTAATAGACTAAAATTTGGTGGTTTCAAGGTAGTAGCGACTTGTACCGCCCTAGTGGTTTCAAGGTAGTAGCGAGTCGACTTGTACCACTAGTAGACTAAAATTTGGTGGTTTCAAGGTAGTAGCGACTTGTACCGCCCTAGTGATTTCAAGGTAGTAGCGACTTGTATCACTAGTATTCATTGTAAAATTACAGTTGTAACATTTGTCGTGGATTAAAACACTTCATAATGCTTCTATAGTTTGTTTGGGCGTAAGAACCATTCGCATACATGCGTGAGGACGCGTAAGTTACGTGGATGGCCGAATGTAAGAGTTGGGTGCAAGATAGTAGCGACTTGTACCGTAGTTATGTAAATAAATTATATTGTATAATTACAGTTGTGATATTCATGATTGATTAAGATATCCATTAAGGCGTCGATAGTTGCCTTTGCAACTGTAACAGTTGATTCAGATATGGAATTATGATTGTTGTACATAAGGTTACTCGTATACATACATACGCGAGGACGCGTAAGTTATGCGGATGGCCGAATGTTAGAATTGTCAGACTTTAAATGTAAATATGTCAAGATTTTAATTATGGTGTGTATTTTCTGTTAAAAGTTAACGACTGTCGTCTTATACCACGAGATGGCGTTACTTGTGATTTGTTTATGATTTACCAATTTAGTTAAAATATAATGTACATTAAAAGTTATGCTTTCATTATTTCTTGTAATTTTACATAGGTATTGTTAAATCGAATAGTTATAATTTAATGTTGATTTATATGGAATCATATTGAAACGTTCAAAACTTAGTTATACTGTTTTACCGACCGAGTTGGCGCGCTACATGGAATCCCCACTCTAGTCGGTTGCCGGTGTGGCGCGTTAGCTCGGAAGGCAGTCGGATGTTAACCGTGTGACAAGAAAGTTGGTAAAATAAAAGTACAGTGTGATTTAAAGTGAGTTTTATTGCAGTAGTCTAACATATGTTATGTAAAAGTCGTTTTGTTATACTCAGATCAAGTAAAAAAAGGACTATTTTTTGATTACTTGATTTGAGTTGTTATAAGTTTTTTTGCTTAAAACTTCAATCTACTAGAAATAAACCGAACTTAAAGAACATAATAGCGGACATATACAGAAAATATAAACAGAATGTATAGGGAAAACATAAAATCAACTTCAAAATACAAAAAAAATCTGTATTAACTGTATCAATTATGTTTCTAGGGTGGGATGTTATACTTAAACATAATTTTTCAAGAAACAAGATGAGGAGGATGTACTATACTACAACTGGTGTGTATGGTTATCTAAATATAGTCCCATTTATCAGTCTTATTTTACTATAAGTATGAGTACAACTCGCCAACCCGTCTTGAGCAAGCGTGGTAATCAATGCTCGTGCCTTCTCTGTTGAGAAGAGGCCTTTGCCCAGCAGTGGGTCAGTTATAGGCTGGTTTTATTATAATGAGTACAACATATAGGTATGTATTACATCAATGTTTCTCAATTTTTCAGGATGTATAGGTTCAGTTGATCATAATTACTCCAAGGAGCAAGATGACAGTGTCATTACATCATCAGTTTTGATTGGAACGGCAGGTATAGAAATACATTTCTTCTAATGTTTTAATTTTAATCTAATATAGGAAATAAGAAATTCCCTCCACTGTGGCACCCTCAGAAAATATTTTTAGCAGTGTGGGGGCATCCGTGTATCCGTGTTGCCAGTTTTTAGTAAGGTGTTCGAAAAGGTAATGCTTTAGGCTTTCACGGTTTAAAAATAAACTTATATTGTCACTTACGGGATATCTTCCGTGATTATTTATTGTTTTGAGCTCCCGATCGGGAATCGGGAGCTCAAAACAGTTTAAGGTAATGCTTAATCAAATGCTCAATCATTTCAACACTAACAGAATCTTACACGATCAACAGTATGGCTTCACCAAGGGACGTTGTACAACTGACGCCGGTGTAACCTTATTAAAGCACATATTCATGGCGTGGGAAGAGTCCCAAGAAGCTGTAGGAATATTTTGTGACCTCTCCAAAGCATTTGATTGTGTAAATCACGACACATTGCTTTTGAAACTTGAGCATTACGGACTAGGTAAACTTGCACTTAGTTTGGTAAAATCTTATTTAAGTGATAGATTGCAATATGTTCAAATAAATGGTGTTAATTCACAGAGCTTGAAAGTAAAAATGGGGGTTCCGCAAGGCTCAATATCGGGTCCTTTCCTCTTTTTAGTATGTACAGCGTGTTAGGTTAAACGAGGGAGATATTGAGGGAATGTATTCAGTATTCGATTCTGAATCCAATCCAAATATGTAAAAGACCTATAACCTTACCTGACCTTAATTTTTGACATAATTGTCTAATTAAATACATTACTCATGGACACTGAGCGCGCAAGTAGGTGTCACGCGGCAAAACACGTGCCGGTCCTGAGCTCCGTGCGCAAACTCCGCTCCCTTCCTTTGTATTGTCGCCGATGCACCGACAGGGCACACCCCCGCGCCACCCCGCGCTGACCTCAGTGTATGCGCGAGCGCCGTTACTTCCGCATGTCTAATATTGCGTTTCCGCGTATCGCATTTAACAAACAACCCGGCTTACTTCGCGATATTAAGAGTGTCCTGTAAACGTGTTCTTGAATAACCAAACATTACGTCTTATCGATTGAAGAATATTGGGATTATGGTTCGTGCTTAAGTGTTATGTAGTGATATTGTGCGAGGAACCGTTAATTATTATGCAAGGTGTCAATCAACGACTGCGAACATTCGGTCAGTACCTAGTTACCTAGATATTTGCCTGTCCAAAGCCAGATTTAAAGTATGGATTTGGGAAAATGGATTATACCTAGAAAGGTCATTGACCCGCACACATGTTCTGCGATAAGCGCATGGCGCACACGTTGCGAAACTTAGGCGAAGTTTTTGGTATGGATCTATCTGTTATGTATTAGTGTTTTCTTTTTGTTCATATGTTTATTAGTATCATGTAAGCATGGACTATTGCGGGTTTGAATAAGTCCCTCGTTTAAACTAACATACTGTATAAATGATCTACCCTATTTACTGAAAAACCAACCTCAAAATATGGTATTATTTGCCGGTGACACTTCCTTAATTTTTAAGATAAATAGACGAGCCCAAAATCTAGATGACGTGAATAATGCCTTACTTGAAGTCCATAATTGGTTCACAGCAAACAATTTGGTATTCAATGAAAAAAAAAACTAAATGCATAAGATTTGCTTTACCGAATGTTAAAAGTAGTGATTGTGAGATAATATTGAATAAAGAGAAACTCGAATTCGTAGATAAAAGATGGCTCGCAAATGAAACAGTCAAACCAGGCTCAAGGAATGATACACTTTATATTTTTATTCAAAATCAGTACTAAAACTATTCAAAAAATTTCAGATACTCAAAAATCTGATGAAGATATTCAGCCTTCATATTCATCTGTATCTACTATTGTAACAGTTACAAAAGCCAATGGTAAGTGAATATCTGCTAAAAAATATTTAAGAATCTCGGAAAGTCTTAAAACCGTGCGTGGGTTCTGCAGTATGTAGATATTGTAAAGATCTAAAGAGAAAAAGTGTCTACATTTCTCCAAAACTGGTATACGGTTATTAATGTGTTCATTATTCTTATTTTTAGATAAATTACATGGTTCAGATTCTGGAGATACAATGGCCACAACAGCTGAAGTTGTTGAATTTTTTGATGAACTGTTTGACAGTGTTCAGTGTTGTGAAGGGCTACCCTGGTGGTGGAAAAAGGAGAAAATTAAGACGAGCTGTAAAGAAGACTCAGGATTAAAAAAAATTAAATCTTTATATTTTCATTAAAAATGTTTTCAAAATAGGTGAGCTTCAAAAACGGGCTCTATTAAAACATAAAAGCTATACAGGGTGTTAGTGTGAACACCGTTGTCACTCAAACCACGGGTCGTTGACATAAATAAAAAAATATAGGACCGAGCTAAAAACAGGATAAGGGATTTTCTTTAAAAAAAATTAAATTAAATTATCCGACGATGTCCCCGAAGTCATGGCTAGCCCGACTGCACGAGTGACGTAATCGCTGCCCGCCCGTCGACGCATCTATCTACTTACAGAATTCTCGTAACATTAATTACCTGATAAATGCAACTTTTCCTGGCAAAATACCTACCTTATGTGTTGCGTGACGAGTCTAAATGTAACTGATGGGACAACAAAGAAAATGAAAAGTAATCCAAACTACTGAGTAGGTATTTTGGCGTATTTAAAAAGTTCATCACAATTTTACGTACGTACAGTTAAAAATCACCGATTAAATTTACGCAGAGGTCAGTGGGCCGTCTTAGACAGATTGAATATCTACTAACTTACCTACTGTTCATAATTCACACATTTTCGGTTGTTGAGCATGAGCACTCGAGAATCTGATGTCTGCATACATCCTACGAGCCTCGTACAGGTTATTTATCACCCGCGATGGCGTAAAGCCTTACCATTTCGGTACACTGTTCACTTGTGTAAGACATAGCACTAAATTTACGCGCGAGAAACTTAGGACTGGGTGGACTCGCTTTGGCGACAGCTGGCCGACTGAGGTCGTGACTCACCGACCACCGTACACTCGATCGCTGCGCGGGCGCGCGGGCTGCGGCGCGGTCGTTGACCGCCGGGTCGTCGGTCAGCTGTTTCGGAGTGCATTAGGGTGAAATGATCTTGAAGAAAATAGTGGATTTTCTTCAAAAAAAAAAGGTTGTTTTTTCATTGGTTTTAGGTCAGAAAAAAACGTTTATACAAATAAAAACCTATATATTTTCATTTTTATTTTATTATGCTTACCTAAACCTCAAAAATAAATCAACTATAAGAAGGCGCCATTAAAGTATCGATATCAATTAAAAAGTCGATATAATAGAACATCACTAGTTATCGATAACAAGATTCCTGCAATCACTATTACACTTAGGTACATAGCTATAACTTTCTGTCAAAACCCCGATGGCTACAGCAGCGCCAAAACGGACCACTTGGAAACTTTCCACCGAAATGTTACTGTCGTATCTGTAGCTATCTACTAATATCTAATCTGTGGACTAGATGGCAGCCTTGATAAAAAAAGTTTGAAGTCAGTTTGAACTCGAACGGACACAGAAGGTGAATAGCTCTGTATTTGGACCCAAATTTCTCGAAATCCTGTGAATATTTAACCTTTTGACCGCCACGTCAAAAACGAAAAAGCGTGCCCTCGGCGCCAAGCTATGAATTCAACCTCTAACACCTACAAAATAGTAGTGAGTTCGAAATTATATCGATAGAGCACTAACTATTTATTTTTTAACCTAGAGTATGTTTTTAATAAAAGGTCAATACCGGAACCATATAATACAGGAGTTTCATTTCATTCCGCTTTGTCCTATAAGACAGATATAATAATGATATGTGTCACAGTTTCGGCGTTAAATCCATAATTCAAAACAACGGTCGATAAAACCGAGTCAATACCATCACAGCACTATGTTCATTCATGACGTACTTACTTGTCACCTGAAGACGACAGTGGCGTAGCTGCAGTACATGTACGTAAGATTCGATATTCAATCGCGAGAAACTCGGCACGCGGCGCGCGCTTCGACGAGCGACGTGAACTCGCTTTGGCGACAGCTGGCCGACTGAGGTCGTGACTCTGTTAAAGTGGTCGGATCTTTTATTAAAAACTAAGATAGAAATAAATCAATATAAGTAATGTATTTACAGAACGAAGAAAAAACATGAGTGACTTTGTCAAAGTAACAGTTAACAAAAAAAAAACAGTTTCAAATCAGTCTATGAAACCTCCTTCAACATCCTCCCTTTTTGATATCACTGTTACTAATCAGTGCTCATCAGGCCAATCTTCTTTAGAAGTACCAGAAGCCTTGGCCCACTTACTGGTTTTGTCAGCATATCTGCACATTGATACTCAGTTGGAGTATATAGCACTTGGACTTCCTTGTCGGTTACTAATTCTCTGATGTAGAAGTGCCTAAGTGCTATATGTTTGGTTCTCCTGTGTAGTTCAGGATTTTGAGATATCTTTATCGCTGCATCATTATCCACCAGTAGGCTCGGAGTCCCATTCAGCTGGGAGACTTCTATGATCAGCCTTTTTAACCAGATCATCTCCCTTGCAGTTTCACTGGCCGCTACTAGTTCGGCTTCAGTGCTCGAGATCGCTACGCAGGTCTGGCGCCTGCTGGCCCAGGATATAATTCAACCGGAGTATGTGCAGAGGATACCCGATGTAGAGCGTCCTGTCTGTTTATCTCCTCCATGGTCAGAGTCACTGTAGCATAGTAGTCCTTTATTTCCTTTTCGGTAAATTAGACCATAGTCAACAGTACCCTTGATGTAGCGGAATATACGCTTTACTTTTGTAACATCCTCCCTGCTGGGATTCTCGAGATTGCGCGAAACAACACTGATAGCATTAGACAAGTCCGGTCTAGATCCAGTCATCAGATACATAAGTGCTCCAACTGCTTCTCTGTACGGGAATTTAAATTCCTCATCGGTTGCTGTTGGTTGTGCTGTAGCATCCTTGATAATAGGAGTGCTCACAGATTTACATTCATGCATTCCAAAGCGTTCTAGCAATTTCTCAGCATAATGCTTCTGCGTAAGCTTGATACCGTTCTCATGCTTTAATATCTCCATACCTAAGTAGTATGTTGCAGGTTTTACGGTTATTTTGAACCGTTTCTTCAATTCAGATAAAAATCTTTCTGAATCCTTAGGGTTCGTGGCAGCGATCAAACCGTCGTCCACATACAATGCAAGTATGATCTTTGCACCTTGTTTAACTCTCACAAATAAACAGGGATCATTTTTACATTGCTTAAATCCAATACTGATCAAGTAATCGACGATACATCTGTTCCAACATCTTGGAGCCTGCTTCAAGCCATACAGGCTTCTCAGAAGTTTACACACTTTGTTTGTTCTGTCACTATAACCTTCCGGTTGGTTCATGTAAATTTCTTCATCAAGTGAACCATTGAGGAATGCCGTTGCAACATCAAACTGTGTTAGAGCAAGATCTTCATCAACTGCGATTTTTATGATCAGTTTGACTGTAGCTAGCTTTGCCACAGGGCTGAAAGTTTCGTAGAAGTCAACTCCTTCCTTTTGAGTGAATCCTCTAGCCACTAGCCTAGCTTTGAATTTGTCGAGGCTTCCATCCGCATTTGTCTTAACTTTAAAGATCCATTTACATGAAATTGGTTTTCGACCTTTGGGTAAGTCCACCAAAATCCAGGTCTTAGTTTCAGACAGCGATTTCATCTCGTTTTCCATAGCTTTCAGCCATTTCTCTTTCTGTGGGCTTGTCAATGCTTCTTTGTAAGTCTTGGGTTCAACGAAGGAACTCAAATTTAATACGAAGTCACCGTACCTCGCAGGTGGGCGTAGCTGGCTTCTATCTCGAAGGACCCTATCTACACTTTCTTCTTCCTCAGAATCATATGGAGTATCGTAACTTTCCTGTTCCTGATCATCAATCTGAGGCACTTCATCCGTTGAGTCAGGAAAATCTTGGCTTGTCTGGGGCATAAAGATAGATGGCCGATTGGCTTCATCTTGCTCATCCTCCCTTGCACCTGACATGTCAATAGGCGGTTGAATGGCTTCGTTAGGCTCATCCTCCCTTGCTCTTGACACTTGACCGTTTTCTTTGATCGAGGGAAGTTTGTACTCGATTTCATTATCAAGTTCTGGTTCAATCTCATCATTTAATCCAATCGATTCTATGATGGATTCATTAAATATTACGTCTCTTGATCTGATGATCGTGGGCTTTCCACATTTGTCGAAGCTTACTAGACGGTACCCTTCATCACCTTCGTAACCGATTAGGATACATTTCTGAGCTTTCTTGGCAAGCTTCTTACGCTTCTGTTTGGGCACATGGGCATAGCATTCACTGCCAATGACTCTGAGATGCTTTATTCCTGGTTTTCGACGAAACCAAAGTTCGTATGGTGATTTGCCATCTATGCATGTGGGCCCTGTCCTATTCAGGACATATGCGGCTGTACCTATCAGCTCGCACCACAAGGCAATCGGAAGTTCTTCGTGAGAGTGCATCATACTGCGTGCGGCTTCTACAAGCGTCCTATTTTCCCGTTCACTTGTCCCATTTTGCTCTGGGGTGTAGGGCATAGTCAGCCTTTGAGTAATACCAGCATTTTGCAAAATTTGCTTTACTCTAGCATTATCGAACTCTCCGCCATTGTCACTGTAAATTTCTTTTACAATGTGACCCCTTGTTTTAATCTCTTTCAGAACTTGAAGAAGTTTATCTGCAACTTCCGATTTATTTCTCATGAAATAGACGTAGCGATATTTGCTATAGTCATCTTTGAATAGGACAAAGTATCTGTTCTTGCCGAAGGAAGGTGGGAATGGACCACATACGTCGGTATGTAGTATTTCACCAGGTTCTTTTGCTTGAGCCCTTGTCCCAAATTTTCTACGATGTGTCTTTCCATATACACAACCAGTACATAATTCGGAATCTAGCTTCACTTTGATACCGAGTTCCTTTTCGATGACCTTCTTTACATGTCTTTTGTTCTGGTGAGCTAATCTTTCGTGGTAAAGTTGTAGGTTGGTCATTACGTTGGCTTCAATGTTGGAAGCAGCTTTATTGACTATTGTTTTCGCAAGTAGTTCATAGAGTCCGCCATTCTTTGAACGTTTTCCCATTAGCAAGACCTTTCCTTTTTCTTTTAACCAACAAGATTCTCTTTCAGATTTGAATTCGCTATTTTCCAATGTGTCTTGTGCCGCAAGTACCGAAAACAGGTTTTTAGTAACACCCGGTACGTACCATACATTATTTAGTCGAATGTCTTGCTTTTCTTTATGCACATAGGCAATCAAGTCAACTGTACCTCTCCCAATCACTTTAACAACAGTACCATTTGCGGTGGTCAACGTATAATCCGTTGTATAATCTTCAAAACTTTCGAAAGTTGTGAAGTAGTCTCTACGACCTGTGACATGGACTGTCGCACCATTGTCAACATACCAACTCTCGGTATTTGTCTTGGAAACAGCGGCTTTCTTTAACGCTTGCTGACTTTCTGCTGTTGTAATTGTCAGGTTAGCTTTGCTTGTAGTAGAAGCTTTCGGTGGTTTTCCCTCTGAAATCCACTTTTGACATTTCTTGACTTTATGGCCTGGTTTGCCACAATAACCACATTTTATTTTGGAAAACTTTTTATATTGATTTGGTTGGACGGTCAATACATCTGAATTTCCGTTACTTTTACCGGCTAATGATTTTTCAAAATGGCACAATTGGGCAGTTAGATTGTCTATATTGCGATGTGACTTTGACATTAGCAACCATGTAGATTTGAAACTGAAGTAATCCTCGGGGAGTGTGTCGAGAATCTTGCAAATTAGGAGGACATCCGGTAGGTCACACTTGTACTCCTTCATCAGCTCTGTTTTCAAATCATGCCATAGATTTTTCACCTTGGAGATATGTGTCGTCATATCATGTGTCGGATCTTTACAATAATGCTAGAAATCCAGCGAGTACGTGTACGTCCTGTCATCAGACGATGAGTCAAACAGGCGATGTAGCTCGTCCCAAATCTCTTGAGCATTTTGAAGCCTCATGACTTTTTGCAGCGTCTCGTCCGTCATGTTGGCCGTTAACAACAGAACGGCATGGCTGTCAACTTCGTTGTAGTGTTGAGTTTCCTTTTCATACGTAGCCACTTTTTCTGCAGTCGCTGCAGACCCTGGGTGGATAGGTTTTGCGAGTCTGCCCTCGATAGCACTCAATCCGCCTTGGCTGCCCCTTAAAAGCTGAGTGACTTTGTAGCGCCATGTGGCCCAATTTTCTTTTCCTTTTAGTTGCCCGATGTCGATCTTACAGCTGGTTGAGCCTAATGATGACATTTTCGAAACACCAAAACTTGGAAAATATTTTTTTTTTTACGTAAATATTTTTCGGAAATCTTCTTACACCTTTATATTTTCGATCATTTCTATGATTTCAACCACGCTGGTCGGATCTTTTATTAAAAACTAAGATAGAAATAAATCAATATAAGTAATGTATTTACAGAACGAAGAAAAAACATGAGTGACTTTGTCAAAGTAACAGTTAACAAAAAAAAAACAGTATCAAATCAGTCTATGAAACCTCCTTCAACAGACTCACCGTTCACTTAATCGCTGCGCGGGCGCGCGGGCTGCTGTTTCCGAGTGCATTAAGGTGAAAGGATCTTGAAGAAAATGGTGGATTTTCTTCAAAAAAAAAGTTTGCTTTTTTTCATTGGTTTTAGGTTCTACTAATGAAACCAAACCCCTGGTTTGAAGGATAACGGTGTTCGCACTAACACCCTGTATATTAATATTAAATAAAAAAGTACACTATACGGGCTTCGGATTTAGGACGTAAATATACGACCCTGACGAAATCGTTATGGACCCGAAAATATTGGTTGAATTAATCCAACGTAAGCCATTAAATAAAAGGTTAATAATGGATTGCCGCATCCATTATTATTACAATTTAATAACAGTAAAAGAACTACACTATTTAAAAAAAATCGCATCAGACGTCTTCGGACTGTCAAATATAGACTGTGGCGTCCCCGGCACAGATAATACAACGGTGTGATAGAGATGGGCATTACAGTCATTACAATTAATTGATAATCAACTAACACTCGACTTTTTTATAGCGCACAGTTCAGTATTACAAAATTTTCTTGATTTCTCAAACATAAAAGTTCAATTGCAAATGTTTTATTTATTTAATAGTGCAGAATTCAGAGTAAATTAAATATAACGTAGGTTGCCGTCGAGGTCGATATTCTTGTTATATTGACTGCTACCTACATAACAACGTGTCCTGTTATGGTGACTGTGGCGTTGAGGGCACTATGTTTATCGAACGTTGACTGGTTTTCTTTTATTTTTATTATACGTTACTAAAGATCAAATCTAAAGAAAGCAATTCACTTCAAATAAAATAAGAACAGTCAGGGTACATAATTTAACAATGGAAATAAACAAAACAATGCTGTTTTATGACATTTATTTACGTTTAAAGTTCGGTCACGCATGCGCGACCGTGGCGTGCTAGGCACATTTTGGTTTGTCGTCTATACACGACTGTGGCGGTCAAAAGGTTAATGTAATGCAAAACGTACCATATATGCACATTTTTTATTTCGTAATATTAAAAAGGGGGCTATTTTTAAAAAAAATATTTTGTATGGGTTCCATATATGTACTCAAAAATACAACATATATTTTTTTCCACAAAGATCCAAAAGTCCACGCAGGGGACAAAGACACGCGGGGGTAAAAACCCTATTTCATTAATTTTTTTTTTAATGTTTTAGAATAAAGATAAGCGCCCTGCGATAGTCAAATTGTCTTACTGTTTTGCAATTTGGAGGTCATTCATTGTCAGGTTGTATGTTGAGGCAACTATTTATTTACAGAATTAGATTATCGAAGTCTTGATCCTTTCTGAAACAAAATATGACGTTTTTTATCTGTATCCATTTTATGTCTGCGGGTCATGGATGACATGACACCAGAGAAATGTCGTTCTTGACTCCACTCTTGTAGGCAATGAGTAGCAATTGATGCAAAACATTTTGATTTAACATTTTTTCGTTCGAGTTCGTGTTAATATGTATTAATAAGATTGTATGAGCTTATACACGTATTAGCTGGCGTGACTGATTTTCTAATAAATAAATAATTAGGTATCAAAACTAGGGCAATGGATCTTGAGGACAATGCTATGGGTCTAACCCACGAACAAACGGATAAAATACTTCAATTTCAAGATCTAACCGGAATTGAAGATATGTCAATATGTAGAGACGTCCTACAAAGGCATCAATGGGATTTGGAGGTAATATTATCTCAATATATCGATAATATCGATATTCTGAACGATGTTCCCTTAAGTCAGACGCAACACCTAAAAGTTGAAAATAATGATAACAAACAGTGCTGTTCTATTTATAACATAAAAATAATAGTTTGGGTTCCAATTTCTTGTATTATTTCATAGGTGGCGATTCAGGAACAGTTGAACATGAGAGAGGGTCGACCATCGGTATTCGCGACAGAAGCCCGCGCGCCACCCGTAGTGCATGACCATATAGCACAGCAAGTGTTCACAGATGACACCCCAGAAGGGCCAGGTGGAGTGCGGGGCCTTTTCCGCTACGTAGTCAACCTTGTAGTATCTATGTGCTACAGCACTATAACATCTGTGCTAAACTTGCTGCTCAGTTTTGTACGCAATGATGACAGAAGACGTAAGTATTTCATTTTTTTACTTATTAATTATTATTTTTAGATTGGAATAGCTATAAATAAAAAGTTTTCATATTTCTTTGGACCTACATAATGTTTGACCTACGAGGGCGGGTCAATAAGTCCGTGACTTTTGCAATAAAACACAGATTTTTTGATAAATAAATCATTTTATTTTTCAACATAGTCTCCCTTGAGCTCTATACACTTTGTCCAACACTTCTCCAATTTTTTTATCCCTTCCAAAAAATATGATTTGTCGATGTCCTCAAAATAGGCCTTTGTTTGCGAGATGACTTCATCATTGGGGTCAAATCTTTTTCCACCAAGCCATTTCTTGAGGTTTGGGAACAAGAAGTAGTCACTTGGAGCCAAATCTGGAGAATAGGGCGGATGAGGGAGCAATTCATAGCCCAATTCATGGATTTTTGCCATGGCAACTGCACATGTGTGCACCCTTGCATTACGCACGAAATTCACTTTTTTCCATTTTTTCCTCAAATTACTGGGTAGTCTGATAAAGATAGCTGTCAAACACAAACTAACTGACGCAGCAAGTTCAAATTTTGACAGGAGTCAACTGACAGATGCCTGTTGACTGGAGTAGTGTTGCTTTTTCAGTAAAGAGGTCAGAAATTCAAAAAGTCACGGACTTATTGACCCACCCTCTTAAATTGAACAGATTTCTGAAGGTGTTCGATTTCACCCAGTGAATAAATTATCCGCTAAAAATAAAAAAAATATATAAGTTTGACATTTTTCTCAGTCCATTTGGTCAAGATGTCTTTGACTTATTTGGCCTACCTATGTTCTGCCATTTTATTTTATTTTCATAATAGTGTCTACGCATTTAACCCTCAATATCTGGCATCAAGACAAACAAGTATTGTTAGAAAAAATCTTTTTAAGTGTCATCTTGCTGAGATATAAGCCATCAGTGTAACTTTAACTTTTCAAACTGTTTTCTTGTTTCAATTATCTTTTAAATGTATTCACCTTAGTTTTACTGTATGATGTTATTATTTCCAGTGGTGACTGACCCACTGGGGGATGTGATGGGTTTCATCAATAGTTACACATCCCGTTTCAACCCCCACCCGGTATTCTACCAGGGCACCTATGCACAGGCCCTCAATGATGCTAAGAATGAGCTTCGCTTCCTTGTTGTGTATTTACACTCCGAATCAGCCACAGAAACGCAAAACTTCTGCAGGTAAACAAGACAATACTACTAATCGGACTCACACACACACACACACACACACACACACTACTTGACACACTACTTGCTCATTATTTTTACTATAAATGTTAGCCTAAATCAATAATCTTGAAATAAATAATGTTTTGATACACTACACCACCCTATAAGGGTATAAAAGGGCTGACCCAACTGTACTTCATCTGCTATCCAAATAGCAGATGAAGTACATTTGACCCGGGTTGAGTGGCAATAACAACTCCGATCAGCTAGCAGAACTTCTGTAAGCGTGTCCATGAATAGAAGAAGATTGAAGGTGAAGAAAATTGCAGCTGGAGAAAACATGAAACAGAGAACCGATTACGTAAAGACATCGGAACAATGAACCGATCGTCTCTTTCCGATGTGCAGTGTTGTCTTCCAGATCCATCGCTTCGGATATAGCCACCAGTCTCTCGGAAGCGTTGGAACACTCTTCAAACGGAAAAACGATTCCAGCTCAGTTGCCGATCAACATCACATTGCCGCATCTCTGATTGCAGTAGTGCAATCACTTGAGCGACTTCATCTGCAGTTAAATCCATCTTCAGGGGTATTTTTCTTGGTGTAGCTGTTCGTGCATGTTCACTTCAAGGTTGGATAGCAGATGAAGTACATTTCCGTTGGAAGTCGGCGGATGGCGGGTTTTGGACTGTGTCCTTGGTCCCGCGGTTTCAAAAAGTACCCGTAAACGTACGGGTACCATCTGTTTGGTTGGCCATATATAGCCTCGGCCAATGGCGAGAGCACATAGCCGCTCGCCTGTGAGTTAGTGTAATTTTGTGTCGGTAGAGGGCGCCTCGGTGTTAACCGTATCTTCACGCCGCCTCGGCCGTCTGTCACCGCCAGGTGGAACTCCCGGTGCCCCGGGTGAAGCCCAGCGGATGATGACCAGCCAGAGGTGGCTAGGGCTGCCCCCTACCAGGAGAGGCCCCCCCCCGCCCACAGCGTTATCGAAACTGGCCGATGCGCTCCTGGCTAAGGGGCCAGGAATGTATGTGTGAGCGGTATTGTGTTAATAGTAACACCGCTCATGTTTGCGAGTAGATAGCGCGCCCGCGTCGCTATGTATCGCGTGAGAGTAGTCGAATGTGGAGTCGTGAGGGTATGAGGTGGGGGGGTGGACGCCGTGCCTATATTAACTTAGCACACGGCGTTTCACCAGATGTGTGTAGTGTGTGTGGAGTCCTATTGTTGAGTATGTCGCCTGTAATAAAGTAAATAAATAAAAGCGACACACTCGGGGGTCAGTCCGGTGGGTTGGCGTCGTCATCGTCCGCAGGCACCAGGTCGCGCGGTAGGCGCCTCGCGTCGGGCGGCCGCGCATGCCACAGAGCTATGTCCTCGACATGCGGCCAGGCGGACGCGTCGGCGCGCGCGAACATGTTCGTCGCAAGTCGACGGCAGAAGTCATCCAGGCTCTCTATGTTGAGGTCCCGCAGTATGACAGAGTTCCTCACGTAGCGAGGGGCGGCGACGATCTTCCGTAGCGCCAGGTTCTGTTGCGCGCGGAGTGACTTCTTGTTGGCCTCGCTAGTGAGGGCGAGCCAGGCTGGTGCGGCGTACGTGAGCAGCGGGCGAATGTACGTTTTATACACGCCCAGCTTGGCACGCAGCGGGAGGCGAGATGAGAGCATTGGATGGAGCAGAGCGCGGGCAGTTCTGCTCTTGGCGACAGCCTTGCGGACGTGACTTGCCATGGTGAGACGACGGTCGATAGTGACCCCTAGGTACTTTACCTGGGGCGACCACGCAACGTCGGTGTCTTGAAGCGTCAGGGGGGGAGGGAGGCTGCGGGTGGCGCACACGGCGATTGCTTGCGTCTTGTGTTCACCGACAACCTCCATTTCGACAGCCATTCAGGCAGCAGGTCGAGCACGCGCTGTATCTTGGCGGCCGCGTGTGTCGCGTTCAGCGAGGTGGCGATGTACGCGGCGTCATCGGCGTGCTGCGCGAGCGTGGTGTCGTCAGTGGTGGAGATGTCGTCGGTGTACACGGAGTAGCACAGCGGGGATACGCAGCTCCCCTGCGGTAATATCACCGCTGTGATCGGCCGGGCGTCCGATAGGGCGCCGTCCACCCTCACTCGGTAAGTCCTGTTGGAGAGAAAGGATGCAACCACCTGTATCAAGCGGCGAGGCGCGTCTGTCCTCGACAGTTTGTACAGCAGACCGGCGTGCCATACGCGGTCAAATGCCTTTTCCATGTCGAGGAATACTGCAACCGCTTCCTCCTTCTTGTTTCCTCCAATTGTTCTGCGCGCGGCGTGATGTGTTCCTTCAGGTGTAGCAGCAGGAGTTGTTCAAACACCTTGGAGGTGGTTGAGAGCAGTGTAACGGGACGAAAGCTCTCTGGCTTCAGGATGTTCTTGTTCGCCTTGGGCAGCATTATAACGCGCCCTTCCTTCCACGAGGCCGGGAAGGCTCCGGTGCGCAGTATCCCCGTGAACAGGCGCGCCAGTGCCGCTACTGTGCGTTACGGCAAGTGGCGTAGCACTGTATTCGTGATACCGTCCGCACCGGGGGCCTTTCTCGGCTTGGCTTTAGGTATGGCGCTCCGTACTGCGCAAGGCGAGAAGAAGATGGGGTACAATAGTAGATTGTATCATAAGGGAGCAAAATAATATTTTTACGGCGAGGGCGCTTTTTTGAATCCAGAGCGAAGTGAGGGATTCTAGAGTAGAATCCCGAGCGTAGCGAGGGATTCTTTAGTAGAATCCTGAACGTAGCGAGGGATTCAAAGTACGTCGCCCGAGCCAAAAATATATTTTGCGCCCGAGTGATACACTCTACTTTTCATCACCCACTATGAGAAAATAAAAGGCGCCTCATATTTTATTGTAATATTGATATTTAATGAAACAGAGTAACAACTAAATTGAAATTAAGTAGTATCTAATAATAAAACAACTAAAAACTTATATTTACATTTGAGACATTTTCACAATTTTGAAAATTAATTGTTACAGTTTTATTAGGAATAGAGATTGTTGTAGATTTAATTTTATTCTGCGTGTTTTAAATAATGTCAGAATGTGGCTCATTTTGAGGAAAATGTGACGGTGAATCTCTTTGTTTGGATGTAGATGGGCGCGGCGACAGTGGCATGGATGGATTAACTGAAGGTTGCAATTTAATGTTTTCCACGATGCGTTCACATGTTTTCGCCTTGTTCTCAATGGAATCTTCTATATATCCCTCTGCTACAGCACTCGACTTCCATCCTCCATGTCGCTTGAGAACAGTTAAGTCCGCTCCAGAATCTGCCAACAGGGTAGCAGAAGTGCGACGAAAACAATGTCCTGTATATAGCTTGATATCTGGTAACTTCAAATAAGTAGCGATTTCTTGTGGCATGTAAGAAATTTTATTTTTTCCCATAACTTGTTTGAAGCACTTGCCATTTTGATAACGGATGAAAAACCGATTGGTCTTTATATCAGCAGGACGCAGGTCCAGGTATTTCTGTACAATAGTTTTGTATTCTCCTCGGATTACGAAGGATCGGTCAATTTTTGTTTTTGTGTCTGTCAGCTTTACTAACAGTAAATTATCCGAGTGATTTTCGACATCATCAACAGTTATTTTTAAAAGTTCATTGCCACGACAAGCTCCATGTACTCCGAAAATTAAAGCCACCTGTAACAAAACCGAATGTGAATAAGACAAGTACCTATCTATCGAAGTACAGGTTACAATAAAATGCGCATTTTAAAACACTGGTTATACTTTACTAATCCACCATATATACATACATAGTTACTTACTTTTACGGCAAGAAAGATGTTGTCGGGTGCCTCATTAAGGAAAGTCTCCACGTTTTTGACTGAGAACACTTTGGATTTTTTAGGTTTAAATCCATCAGACATCCTCTTCAGATACGCTATTAATTTCGAATATGTGTCCAGTTTTACGTCGTTATTAGAACTGACTGTTGATTTTAGCATTGAGTAGGTACTCCAAAGTGTGGAAGGTTGTTTAGTTTTGGCTAAGTACTGGAAGTAGGCCAAAAACACAGATTCTGAAAAATTCTTGGCGCCTCTTGAATTTCTCCATTCAATAAAATTACCATAAGCTTTCATATATTTCTCCCGGGATTTTGCAGGTAGTAGATTATCCATCACATTTCTTGCGTCAGTTCTAATACTATCAGGAGTTAATTCTATACTTTCACTGTCACTTGAAGAACTCATTTTTCAAAACAAAATCATGAATTTCTATCAATCCGTGATAATTGACGAAAACGCGGGCTATAGTTCGCGCGTTTTTAATTTTATTTCTTTTTTTTTTGTATTCAGCCGGCGCGCGGCGCTACTATGGGCCGTCGCACCAGCCAGTCTTTATTCAAACAATATTTGCGTTCGATTTCTTGGGCGCTGAACACAAGATGTTCCAAATTCAAAAAGTGCGCGGCAAAGATAATTGCGGCGCACTTATAAAGAGGATTAAAAACTCATTACTGCCCGCTAAAAGTTTCTTATAGAAAACACCACCTTTGGGTGCACTTAAAGGCGAACCAAGTCGTCTTTTTCGAATAGATGGGATGAAAAGTACATTTGACCTGGGTCAGCCCTTTTATACTCTTATAGGGTGGTGCAATCAATGGCCGTCGTTGTAATGCGTATTTTGACAACATTTTTTTTAACGTAACGTGCTGATGGGATTTGTTCTGTTTAGGATTTCTAACTGAAGTTAATTTAAAGGTCGTTAAACATACTTTCAATTCGTACCAATATTAATTGGGTTATAATGTATTCGTTGATGGCGGGACAGAATTGAAACTTATTTTCGGTGAGGTGCGAATTTTGTGACGCCGAGTGTAGGTTTTATAATAATTAATGATTTTGATTTTTGTGACACTAAATAAATGTGATAATCTTATCAAACGTCAGTTCTCTGTGTATTAAATGTTATGGTAGAATATTAATTATAGAAGAGATTGCAAGTCCTTTTTTAGCAAAATTAGAAAATCTGAAATGTTAGGATAGTCTTGAAACAGATCTGATGCTAAAGAAAGGTTTTCACTAATGAATAAATGCAATAAATCAGCTAAACCTTACATTGGTTGGATAATAATTTACAAGTGAATGTTTACAGGCAAACCCTAACAGATCCAGAAGTGATTGAGTTCATAAACACGCACGCCCTATTCTGGGGCTGTGCGGTGGACACAGCCGAGGGGTGGCGAGTGGCGCAGTCGGTGGGAGGGCGGCGCTACCCGCTGCTGTGCGTGGTGTGCGTGCGCGACCATCGCATGACTGTGGTGGCGCGCTCTGAGGGCTCGTGCTCGCCGCACCAGCTGCTCACACGCCTGCGTCGCGTCGTCTCCGACAACGAGGCGCATCTAGCTGCCGCCAGGGCTGACAGGTATTATGTTGTCTGTTAAGCTTTAGTTTAATCTAAAAAGGCAAATGAAACATGTCACTATAAGACTGGTTTTTATTGCTACGTCTCTAATAAGAATCTTCTAGGAACTCGAATGGCCAATGTTCAAGATCATGACGATATAACATTCTGTTTTGTTGCTATTCAAGCAGTAATATTTCAATGTTTTTGTTTACACCAATTGTACATGGTTGGATAAAGCCACATACAACGAGCAATTTGCTGGTGAAAGGTGTTCGCAAACATGTTTTTTTTATTTAGCCTATACTGTCCCACTGCTGGGCAAAGGCCTCCCACAATTTCTTCCATTTGCTCTTATCTCTGGCCTCCTCGGACCAGCCTTCACAGTACGCGTCCAGGTCGTCTCACCACCTTTTTCTGGACCGGTCTCGGCAGCGCCGTCTGTCTTCCTGTAACCATTGTGTGGAGACTTTTGCCTTTTGTCATCGTGCATGCGGCTGACGTGACCTGCCCAATCCCATTTTAGCCTAGCAGCCTTATTGCCAATGTCTACTGTTTTGGAACGCAGTGTGGTGTTTTGAACCCTATCTTGTCTTTTGACACCCAGAATGCTGCGTTCATTGCCCTTTGACAAACTCCACGGCGGAAACATGTATAAAGGCAAACATGTATTATAAAGGCATAATACAATTTTTATATCAAATTGTTTTTATAGAGTGGAGCGCGAGGTGAACGCCCGGCTGCGCGCGGCTCAGGACGAGGCGTACGCGGAGAGCTTAGCGGCCGACCAGGAGAAGGAACGCCGCCGTGCAGCCGAGCGAGCTGCACGCGAGCTGCGCGACTACGAGGACCTGCAGCGCCAGCAGCAGGAGGAAAAGCATAAGATGGATGTAAGGATCACACACAACACACCTACACTTTATTCCACTATTCAATGACAGATAACGAGGAGCTCGTGTCTAAATAAGAATAGCCGCTCGGGTCGATCTTTAGGTTAAGCCGTGCTTGACTTGGTTGGTCTGTGGATGGGTGACCACCCAGTACATACCGAGTTTCCCTCGTGCCTCGGAAAGCACGTTAAGCAGTTAGTCCCGTCATTTGTAGATCTTTGACAGTCGTTACAGGTAGTCAGTGGCCTAAAAGTCTGACAATCAGTCTTACCAAGAGGAATCGTATACTACAAAATGAACCAAAAATGTAAAATGAATTCAAACATGATGAATGGTTCACTAAAGTTTGATTTTACATTTTCATACCAGTAATCTTTTAAATAGTGGAAGAAGTTTTGTTAGGAAAATCGTAATTTTTGACGATTGGAAATCCCATCGGTCGTATGGCTTATCTCAGATAATAATTATCAAGTTTTAACTTAGACAAATATGACTAAGTTCAAATTTTAATTGATTGCAGATTGATTTACGACCTTTTTATCATTCAAGAATCAACTTAGATTATGCAAGGTTAAGGGGCTACCTCACGCCAACGACCTTGAGCGAGTGGGAGAAGTTTAGCAATAACGTATACCCGTGCGTGAGAGTGGTCAGCGATACACTTCCGCCCGTCGCCCCGAGGAGCCCCGCACCAAGATTATTTGAAAAAACAACCCACCTTGATTTATCAAACACAATACGGATAAAAGCCGTATACTAATATAAAGGGCATTATATTGTCTTTGAGATGATCTAAGTTTCATGCAAATACGCCCGATAGTTTTTGCGTGATGATCGTTTTTTTGCCGAGACATTACTTCAAAAATTAATTACACTAAGTTATAAAAATATTTCTTCACATTTTCACTTAGCGAATCATGAAAGAAATGGTTTAGTATAACATATATTTTTTTCAAAGAAATTAGACTAGAATTTAAGACGTGATGATCAATTTAAAATCACTAAAAGTCATGTGTCTGCGCCTTAATAGCTGAGTCAATGAATATTCTGTGCACTATGGCAAAACGCAACATTATAAGATTAAATTCCTTTTATCCTCTACAGTCTACTTCAAATTGAAGTAGAATCTTCTTATTAGCTGGCAAATAAAAAAAATATACCACTAAATAAAATAATTAAACCACACTACCAACACGCAAGATAATCAAGGGTACCCAGTTACCCATACCTGTTCTCCATATATTGAGTAAATATTTTTCAAAACATTTCTACTAAAACTGGTTCTTATCGCACAAACATTAAGTTCAATATACAATGTATTTCACATTCGCGGGTTTTTTCCTATACATAACAATTTGTATTGTAACATTTGCGTATTATGATTTACGATAAAAATACTTTTCGTTCTGTTAGTTTATTTCTTCGTAAGTATATTGCAACAAAATGTCTTTTGATACAAGTGGGCATTTGTCACTGCAGGGATTTGTTCTCGGCTCCATAACACCCTCGCTTGCGGCTCGGGTTCGGTTAATTCTGCCTCGGCTGCAAAGACAAAGTTGGCCACTTGTATCAAATTGTTCGTTTTCCGCACTTTTAAAACATAACACGGAACATGAAGTTTGAAATGGTCCTGTGATAGGTGCAAGTTCAGGTCGCATATTGTAGTAAAGTGTATCCGTCAGCTGGTGGAGGCCCGGGCGGCGATGGCGGCGCGGCTGGCGCCCGAGCCCGCCGCCGGCGCCGGCACGGTCGCGCTGCTCATACGACTGCCGGGCGGAGAGCGACTCACGCGCAGGTTCACGCTCACGCATACCACACAGGTTAGTCTAAACTAATACTGTAAAGAGGACACTTTTCATTTTTTTTTTGTTTGTGTGTTACTATTTAACTCTAAAACTACTCGACAGGTTTTAAAAAATCTTTCACCATTAGAAAGCCACGTCTTTACTGAGTAATATCACTACATATTATAAAACAAAGTCTCCCGCCGCGTCTGTCTGTCCATATGTATGCTTAGATCTTTTAAACTACGCAACGGATTTTGATGCGGGTTTTTTTTAATAGATACGAGTGATTCAAGAGGAAGGTTTTAGTATATAATTTTACGCGGGTGAAGCCGCAGGCATCGGCTAGTAGGCTATATTTTATACTCCGTACTCTTGACTAAGCGGGTGAAACCGAGTGATGTCCGCTAGTCCGTAATACAGCAGCCCACTGCTGGTCGTAAGCCTCGACTATAACGCCATCCTGGTCATTCAAGACCTCCCTGCGAGACTGCGTACTCAACCTAGCTTGAGTTTCTATGAAAAAGTGGAGTAGCTTTAGTTGAAAAAACTCACAAGTATTTAAAAAAGAAAAAATAATGTTTACAAGTATGCAATCCATACAAATATAATACATTTATATCAAAATTTTACACCATTTTGAGACAGACATACAGGGTGTAAACAGTCTCATCACAAAGCCGTCAACCAAGCATTCTGCACATCTTAAACTTGACGCAAAAATTATTGCTGGGAAACGCCTTTTTTTTGGGGTGAAAAATCACGTTTTGTGGTAGAACTCAATGTAACGGACTCAAAACATTGCATTGTGCTGATGAATGGATTGAATAGTACGGGGGTCGTGGAGATGTTTAAAGTAAAAATCTTAAATATAATTTAAGATTTTGTAAAAAAACTTAACGTACCGTAAAAAAACTTAACTTGTAAAAAAACAACTTGTCAAAAAGTTGGAACTTTGACCCCCAGTATCTCCGTAACTATAATATAAATATATTATAGTAGTAGTAGTAGAAGGTTCTCTAGGTATGGTGTAGAACAAACAAAATGATCGTAATGACAGGTATTAAAAGTTCCCTTCGACCTCGTTAAGAGTCACACCCTTTATATCTATGAATAATAACCACAGAATTTTATACCATTTTGAGACAGGCATATACCCCACTTATAGCATTTTTCAATACATAATCGAATCCGTGTCCAATGATTGTTACTGTTTTCTCCAGGATCTATACGACTTCGTATTCAGTCACCCGCAGTCTCCCGAAGAGTTCGAGATAACGACCAACTTCCCCAAGCGGGTGCTAGCGCGCGGGGCCGACAGCTTGATCGACGTCGGTCTTAAGGACCGAGACGTACTCTTCGTGAATGACGTTAACGCATAAAATGTGTTACAAGTCTCTCTTATATGAAGTTTTAACATCTTGTTGGGGGTGCCACGGAGTGATGCGCAAATGAAGTGAACGGAACTTGCTTGGTTGTTATCTGAATGATGTGTGTTTGTAGCTGTCGCCAATTTAAAAACTAATGTATGCACTGCTCTCGTGCGCTGGACTCGAACCGCTGCGTCTGCAGTGACAATCACTTGTGGATCACGTTGGCTACTGGCTTATTTGCGATGTGTTTAAATCTCGACATTTAGGAGTTGGTTACAAACATTGTCATGCTAATTTATATGCGTGTGAACACTTCATTTATTCAGTACTCTGTGGACATTAGCGTTTCAACGTTAAATTTGTGACAGCCGCGTCGAATATCGAGCGGTCAGTAGTGGAACATGTACATAATACACTGAACAAGATACACATACAGACAGACAACTTTTAAAGTTGTGTCATTCATCTAACTTCTTGACCAATGTCAGTATCTTATTCAGAACAACCACAAAATTGCTCGTACGAATAGACGTGTTTTTGTTACGACACGCATAGGGGCAGTTAGAGCACTTACACTTAATTTCAATAATAGAAACACCAGAATATAGTAATATCTGAAGACATTTCAAAATTTAACATCTTTGTAAATTTCAATTTTAATTCTACACAGTCGGCATTCGCAAATCTTTCAGAGCAGCAATATGAACGAAATGTTCTAGGCTTACGGGACTATTTGATATTTTCTCATCATTTTAATGTACTATTTAGATCATGTTATGTTTATGACCCTCTGAATTTAAAATGTCGAAAAGTCCGTCAGTAAAAGTGACTACCCAATGTGTAGAATTATTTGTACTAGTTTTGTCAAAAAGGTATTATGACCCAGTACCACTGCCCCGAATAAAGTAAGCCAATGTTGGCTTGATGCACATAAACATTTTTCTTAAGAACTTTTATAATGCCACCAAGTTTGGTCCAATATTTGGGGCTAGTGTGTGGGACCCGGGGTGTTGCTGATATCGAGATTAGGATACCCTGTAAAATGGGTGCAACTAATTTTGTACTTAAATGTAAAAGTAGTGCAATAAAAAGGTCCCTTTTCGCTTGAGTTGCAATATCGCCGTTTGTGATCGCTGGACGATTGCAAGATTTGTTTTGTTTTCGTATCCCTCAATGTAGAACTATAATAATGATCTATAGTTTGGGTAGATTTAACGAAATAATAATAATTTTAGGAGGTCAAGATATTTGGCCTGTCTCAATATTTAATTGAGGTTATTCCAATGCATGTCAATTGAATGTCTGCTATATCCATCCCAGGAAAGAAGGGGTATTATTGAGGTCTAGCCTCGTTATGATCACCTTCTTACTTGGGCTAGCTTCTTTACACTCCAGTAAATGTGACTTCCAAAATTAGTAATTGATGTTTCTAGATGCAATATTTTTGTAATAGCCAGGTATGTGTAAAGCTTGACTCACGCTAGACCGTGCCGGGTCCGAGCCGAGTGTCGACAGTGCAATTTTGTATGGAATTATGGACACACTCACGCTTCCGGCCGCTACCGAGCAACGGACAAAGGATTGTCATTCAAAATTGCACGGACGACACTCGGCTCGGACAGTCGGACCCAACACGGTCTAGCGTGCGTCATCCTTCATGTTGTACTAAATTTTAAAGTGTCGAATAAGTTGATCATATGATAAAGTAAAAGCGCACTTAGTCATCTCTCATTGTGATGCTCAAAGAATATAGTGTATGAGTACAATATTGAGCAATGTAACATGACTTGTATCTTGAGTTAAAATGGTCGGACTTGTCGGGTGAATGCCCCCTTTTATTGTGATATCCAAGTGTTGTATGTATGTGCTAAAAATATTGTGTAGGTATCCTAAACCGAAACTGGAAGACTTAATATTATTTGGAAGATTCATGAATTCATTGCGTATCACATTTTCATTTAAACACGATAAACTCTGGAATATTGCTTTTATTTTGTATTGTTAAGTAAGAACTATTCTTGCGCTAGTAAAGACAAAGGTTTTGTGTCCACTACTGAAACACGGCGAAGATTTGTTTGTTTTACTGTTTTCTTGTACCCACGGCCACGGTACCAATTTTTTTTGACATAAATTTTACCTGTTATCACATACCGTGGTTTTAAAATACCTGTGACCTAACATTCTGCGGAGGACCTTAAAAAACTTCAGTACAAAATTGTTAAATCCACTATGGCAAGTCTCCAAGAGGCTATCTTCATGTATTTGAACAAATTTTCCGTCGTGTATTACTATTTAAAATTAATTTTGTTCCAACTGATTTAATTTCTGGAGCCAGTTTTTTTTATGCGAAAAAGCCTGCTCACAGCTTATTGTTTTTTTTTCGTCCAGAATAAGTTTTTGAGTAAAGCCTCTGTCAATAATAAATATTATTTAAAATTCTAAAGATGGAACAAAACTAATTTCATTTATGTAAGTATGTAAATGTATCATTATTAAGTTATGATTGATATTTTATAAGATAGCGTTAAATAGATCGAGGTACATAATGTTATTATTATTTTTTTTGGATTTTTGGATAAATGTCGCTTGCACTTTGTTTTTATTGTTTAGGTGTTTTTTAAAGAGTAAAATTTTTCCTATTTGAAAGCGTTCCATAACTGTAACTTAATTAGGGTTTTTGTTAACTATTTAGTATCAAAAGGAATTTGCGAATAGAACTTTTTATGATGATGCAGCGCATTCGGTCAAAGGTTTACTACATGCATTTATTTCAAAAATAAAATGTGTATTATATTGTTTTGTTGTATTATAGTCATGTTTCTTCCTAAATAAATGTTTTATTTAAATATCTACGTTTTACGAATCCCGTATTATTTTCAAAGAAACCTGTTTATAAATGAAACCTCAAAGTTCTTTACATTATTTAATAAAACCTATAAGTCAACAACACACAAAAAAAAACAAAACACCATATGGAATGTAGGCACTTTTTAAACATTCACCAATTTCACTTTTAAGTAAAAGCTTAAATAAAATGATACATATAAATTTACAAAATGATAAATAATATAATTATTAAAATTTGTTAAATATTTAACTCACACTAGCACTATAAATATTTTTATTTTACACTATTATTTAACGCAAACTTCAATGGTAGTACCCGTTTAGTAGTTAATAATGAAAAAATACTTTTCTGTTACAAATAAAAAAAACTTTGTGTATCTTTTACAAATTGTAAGTAGGTACTTGATATGTTGTAATTATAATATTACCATGATGTCCGAAATATTGTTATGTACAATATTTGAAAATAGTATGAAATATATTTAAAATGAGAACAGCTGCAGAACTACATGTTGTGTAATACAATAACCGTTTCTTTGCAGAAACAAGGAATCAATAACAATTTCTAGTCTAACATTGTTGGTAACTATAAAGCAATCTTATTGTTCAATCAAAGAAAATGGTTTGAATTGAAATATATTTTCAAAGAAAATGGTTTGGAATGAAATAAATTTTCAAATAAAAAGGCCTACTGACAATTAAATTCATGTGAAAGATCTATTGTGTAGTTTTTATTTTCAAATCGTTCCATGATTTTGATTATCCTATACAACACTATGTATTTTAATATTCTAGGTACTCGATTTTAGCTATTAATAAAAATATAAGAAAAATAGGATGGGTTAAAAATATAACAATAGGTATAAACTTAATATGAATATAATTTATATTTAATAATGGATGGAATAGGTACATAAATACCACCAGGATTTACTTCATACAATTATTATGACTATTATATTTTCTGTCTTTCTGTCCATTGAGCTAATCTACTCAATCACAAATATTCTAATCACAAATTACTAAATCAATGTTCGACGTATCTAAAAAAGCTAATTTATCACACTTTGGTTTTAAAACTAATACACATTTAATTTGTTCCTGAAAGTTATAATAAGTGCGAGAATTTGGCCGAAACTTGTTTAACAGTTTCTACAAAGTAGTTTTTAATTAGTTTTTACAGCTACAATTATATTAGATTTCTCACTCTTTGACTAAACTTTAATAAAAAAAAATCATAGACACTTCTCTTTAAGCTACAGTAATATACAGTCCATAAAATTTTTACAATTGCTCTTATAATGGGCAGTTATACATACTATTTACGTAACGAATAAAATATTTACTTCTTTATTATAAAAATCTTTAGCGTGTCGACATCGATTGTACTTTCGTCTAGGTACTTACTATTTTACGTGCTGTATAAAATGCCAATGATGGAATTTCTACTCGTAATTGTGGAATAATTCGTGGACTAATTTTAGATGTTAGCGCCGAACTGAACAACTTTCTCCATGGGACCATTATCACAATCGCGAAAAAATTATCAACGGCTCCATACAAAATTCCAATACCTACTCGACCAAATGTATGAGACAGCTGATTATTACGATTACGATGATGGTCCCATAAAGTCGTTTAGTTTGATGATCTGTAGCTCACTCTTGAATTTGACCAGGATGCAAAGCCACACCTTGTATAGTTACTTTCTTAAGAGGCCTGCGGAGCATGCGAATTTCATACAAACGTAATACCAAAATAATTTGTAAATTAAACATATTCCTAAGGTAGTGTGTATTTATTTCGATTGAATTACAGAATATCTAGGTTCCCAAATATATATTTTGATTGGACACTGATTTTAACAAGAGTTATAAGAAAAATAAGTTTTCTATAGAAAATTTAAATTCCTCATATCTCGTCTTTGCATCACTATTCTCTCAAAAAACAAACGGCCCCTTAAGAGGCCTGCGGAGCATGCGAATTTCATACAAACGTAATACCAAAATAATTTGTAAATCAAACCTATTCATAAGGTAGTGTGTATTTATTTTGATTGGATTACAGAATATATAGGTTCCCAAACACATATTTTGAATGTACACCGATTTGAACAAGAGTTATGAGAAAAATATTTTTTCTAAGTATAGAAATTTTAAATTCCTCATATCTCGTCTTCATATCATTGTCCATTCAAAATATTTATTTGGGAACATAGATATTCTATAATACAATCGAAATATATACACACTACCTTATGAATGTTTGATTTTCATATTACTTTGGTATTACGTTTGTATGAAAAACGGATGCTCCGCCGGCCCCTTAAGTCCCCACATCAACACGGTTGACATTGCCAAGCCCTGATGCCTCGTGTGCACAGATAACTTTTACTCGGTATTCAACCAGCACTCGAGCTCCGCGGAGTCTGCCTCGAACCCTAACCCATAAAGGCGTGAATACAATCGTCCTTGAAGCCGTGTTTCTTCAGCAGATCCAGCCCAGCGTACGTGAACTCCGTCGGTCCGCAGAGGCAGGCGTGGTGCGAACATTTGTCGTCAGCGTCACACTTTACATTGCCCATCGTTTCAGCAAGAAGTTCGTCCCTGATGCGACCTCTGTGACCCGACCAGGATGAACTGGCGTCGGATAGAATGTGCGTGATCTTGAGCCTGGGAAATTAAAACAAAACGAATATACAAATTGCAGGAAGTTATTAACAAATGCCTTAACTATCTTTGTAAATCATGGCCAGGAAGAAATCACCAGTGTCCATTTTTAATAGGTAACTAGAGTAGGTACGAAAAAATAGTAATTAGGTTACCTATCAGAAGAAAATAAAAATACTTTATTTTACCTGTCATCCTCTTTCATAATTTCTTCAAAGTTTTCACGAAACAGGATGTCTTCTTCGGTTTTATTGAAGAACAATAAGTGTGTCCGTTCACTGAAACAAATGGTCACAAATTAACATTACGCCTTTAATAGGTACTCGACGGTTTAGGCAGAGCTGTTCATAATACATAGTACACCCACATTTCGTCAGTTATTTTAAAGTCCCATGTAATATTGGGAGAGCTTATTGCCATCAACCAGGCGCAATTTCTAACTCCGTGATTCATCATCATCATCATCATCTCAGCCGAAAGACGCCCACTGCTGGACATAGGCCTCCCCCAAGTGTCGCCACATTGGAAGTCGCAAGGGACCGTGATTGCTACTAAGAAATTCCTGATGGAAAACCCCAATAACTGTCCAACCTGGGAATCGAACTCAGCACGACTTCATTCTCAGCACTTGACTAACAAGGCAGTCACAAATTAAATTTTGTAAATAACCATACATCACTACGAGCACTATTTACTATTCATATATTGGAATTACGACAAGTATTAAATCGATGGATCACAGGGATTATGAAAATTCATAGAATAATGTGACTCTTGGAGTAGTTTCTTCGCTCGAATGTCAAGACTGCTTTAATATCGATTAATGATGACGGAGCAGCGAGTATGATTGATGTTGTGACCTTGCCTAAACCCGACACCCGACTTCCGATATATTTCGTGCTGCAGAGGTCTTACATAATATTGTTGACTTAGTTATATTTTATCATATTAATCTTTGCTTTCGCCTTTGTGAAGTTTTTATTAAAACACATTTAACCGGATACTTTAAAAAATGTTACGCGCCGAACACATACCTATCCTCCTTCTTTTTTGAAGTCGGTTAAAAAGTATTTGTAGGTAGGTATGTGTCCTAGGTTGTAGTCCTGGAGGCCTAGAACCGCTGTCAATAGTAGCTAATATAGCTACCTAGTCCGAATTCATATTGTAGTAAAATATTGGAGAATTTTAATAAATGCCAGGAGGTTGCGATTTCGAGCGATCCAATAGAATATTTTATTTGAGTAAATCAATGTTTAATTTTGCGAAAGAAAACTCACCATCTAGGATTAGATCTTGATATCATAAACTTGATCAGTCCGAGCATAGGCGTGACTCCAGTACCGGCAGCGATCAGATACAACGTCTTCACAGTCTTCAACTGAAACAAACAAAAGGTAAATTGTTACATTACCCCAAATAATGTAGGTATTAGTGAATAAGTCGTTGGAGTGCCAAAATAAAAATTAAATTAAATAAATAAATACATCCATCCACCACACCTGTTATTTTCAAAGGGTTAGGCATAAGTGTACGGTGTACCTTAATAGTACACCATATTTAGCCCATGATGTTTAGGTATGTCCCATATAAAAGAGCGCAACCCTTTGCTATCTAATCTAACTGGCTACAAATCAAGATTCCGTGGCTCAAAGTAAACATGGCAGTACGAAGTATTATAATATCTGTGATGGCAGTCACTCCACAATAAACCATAGAATACATCTTTCCCATGCTACCCTTCCAACACTATAAATATGATTTACGATGACAAACAAAGAAACGATGGTCCAGGAAGAACTGAAGGTTCCTACAATTTTATGGCTTAGGGCCGCCATTTATTTTATTTATAGCTGCTTTATTCCGCGAATTCAGGCTTTTCTGGCCAATTATAAGCTTGGTTTGAAAAGTCAATAAGTCGAGACTCGACTCCTTAACCTTTCAAACTATTGTGTTGTCCACCTTGTCCGCTGACTGAAGTGGATACTTAAAGTGAAAGCGTCAGGATAGCCCACGATATTCAAATTTTCTTACGTTTTTTGCTATTTGCAAGCCAGTACGAGGTTGTAAGTATGTTGATTAAAATGTTGCTGGTCGAGGAAAGACTTCCTCAACCTTTGTGAATTAAGATTTATTTCGGTTGTATTGATGATTATGATTCTGTAACTGCATACCTGACGTAGGTATGCAGTTACAGAATCATAACTACTTACAGTCGCGAACAACATTTAATCAACATACCTACAACCTACCTAACACTGGTGTGCAAATTGCAAAGAACGTAACGGGCTCCCTGGAGCATCATACAGCCTCAAGGCTAGCTTATTTAGCTATAACTGTAGGTAACATTAGATTTCCACAAAAAGATTTATCTTCTTTACATTGTATAAAACAAAGTCGCTCCCGCTGTCTGTACCTACGAGTACGCTTAGATCTTCTTAACTACGCAACGGATTTTAATACAGTTTTCAGTACCTAATAGAAAGAATGATTCAAGAGGAATGTTTACATCTACAATGTACCTGTGCAAAGCCGGGACAGGGTGCTAAGTACGAACAAAGATAAAACTCTTAAATAGAAAAATCTGAAAAAGCTCTACTTTTAAAGAAATGGTCCATGTAATGAACAGCACTTCTTAAACTTCATTTCAATTGAAGCTTAGTAAATAAAACTTCTAGAACTTCTACCAACAACAAACAAAAAAATCTCATGAAGCACTGAATAGTCGCAACAAGAACTCTCAAAATGATAACAACTATTCATTATCCTATAAGAAGTTAGAACCGTTGTGTAGACTAAAACATAATTGAAATAAAACCATACCTTCTGCAGATGAAAGTTGCCATAAGGTCCGGAGAGAGTAATGAGGTCTCCGACTTTGAGCGTAGTGAGGTGCGGCGAGAGGGCGCCACTGTCGTAGCGCTTCACCGCCAACCGTAGAGCCGAGAAGATTTCAGTGCCGTCTGCTGGGCCCCAGCCTTCACCCACGGGCGTGTAGGAACGGATGCACTCTGTGCCTAAATAAAATACCAATTTTTGAAGTACCTAGGTAAAAACTTTTTAAAAAGCACTTTTTGGGTGAATATAAATCATGGAACTCGCGTGACCGTCACCTAACACTTCGTAGCACTCGTAGCCGATTCGCTAGGCCGATTCTGCGCGGGGTACAACCCGTAGCACTGTTCAGAAATAACTTAATTTTCACTTCTCTCGGTAGTCCTCAAAGACTGCTTTGTTAATAGGTAATGTTTCTTTATTAAGATCGTTGTAAGTTAAGTTACTCCCTGAGTAACTAAGCAGCCAATCTGGCGATAACTGGGGGTCTTAAATGGCCGCTTTAGCAGAATCGTAAATGAATCACGTTAAATAATTACATTCTTAAAATGGTCTTTGTAACCATTGCCATAAAGTCCATTTTAAGAATTTTTAATTTTCGTGATTCATTTTTTCGTGTTCATTTTTTTTTTGTTTTTTTTTTTCTCTGCAAATGGGGGTTCATGGACGCCTCAAACAAAACTCAAGTGCGTATGCGGCGTCTCTCCACAGACATTACCCCACATTCTATCTTGTACTGCATGCCTACGTACGCTCTTGATGATTTATTTACTGCATCAGTGAGCGGGGTTCGCGTGGCTGAGTTTTGGACTAAACTTGAACTCTTTGCTAAATCACGGTCGCCTGAGAGCTCTTTTCAAGCAGGTGCTTTCAAGTGCCACCCCAAAGACAAAGCTTTAGTTAGGTAGAAAGCAATACCCAGATAGCATTTTTTGGTAGCCGTTACGAAACAAGTCAACACTAAAATGTCGACCTACACAACAGTTTTGGTCGCTGTTACGACTATGTTTCGGTCGCTGCGACTAAAGTGGGGCACTTCTCGACACGGTACCATTTTGGTTTTTAGGTTACGACGCTGTATCGTAACATTGTGCCGACTATTTCAGAAATCATTCGTTCATACGTCAAATATCTTCATTCTTTGCAACCTACAAGAAACAAGTAAAATGTCAAAGAAAACTCTGTGCAACATGGAACAAATTGAAAGGTTGTTGTGTTGGAAAGGTAATTTTGACAGGGGAAGTTTATTTTTAAAATTAATTAGTTTTAAATGTGTTGCGATATTGAGATATTAGTGGGAAGAGAAATTTGTCGCATAATTTAACAAAATACATTGATAATCATCGATGAGCCATCATTATAAGGGCAATTTAACCAGTTTATTGAAATGTTTACATGGTTTTCACAACAAGTTTTGTTCATTTTCTGGACTCCAGACCTTTTAATTTCATCAAACTGTACACTTTTTATGCTAATAGTATGATATTTAAACAAGACTAATCCATAAACTTAAAAAAAAAAACATTTGTTTTATAGTAAAATTATTATAGTCGTATTTGGTAAAAAAGTTACATTATTATAGTCGTATTTGGTAAAAAAGTTACGACACTGCGTCGACTTGCAGACACAAAGTTACTGAATGTATAATATAGTGTCTCTCACTTTTTCGCTTGTTGAAAACTCAACGCAATGTGTATAAAATAAAGTCTACACAAATCCGTACATATTGTGTCGACTACAAAGAGTTACTGAAACACGTTCCGGTCAAACAGTGTAGACACTTTTACGACACACATTAACCGAAACGCACACAGTCGCATTATTTCGAAACAATGACGAAACATTGTCAATTTGTTTCTGAAACAAATTTTTTGCGACAAAAAAATGCTATTTGGGTAGGAGCATAGCAACACTACCATTGCAGGTGGCTATAAGTGCTGTCTAGTTAAAAGCTGGTAACTTCTTTGGATGAGAACTTTTACAAAGAAAAAACTGCCCCAATAAATGAACCAACCAGGATTTAATTTCAGGGTCCCCTTTACCTATCAAATCCAGGATTACGATGTAATACGTTTTTGATTGGGAACGAGGTAAGTTCTACCTACACCCATACAGGGGAACTGAGGGATAGATAGACACCTCCATCCTGAAAACTCAAACTACCTAACATGATTTGTCCCTTAATACTTAATTATTTTCACATAGGAAGGTTGGAGTAAATAAGACAGCCGGAACAGGGAGTGTCAGCTTATCATGTTAGCTGACAACCCACTGACAATTCCACGGCTAAAAGCATTTAAGTACCCAATTAATTGTTCTGATCAAGTATTTTCGTAAAACCGCTGTGAAATTTTGCGGAAGTTCCCTATTTGTTCGTTCATCCAAATATTTCCTTTTCATTGTTGAGTTTTGACATCAGATTATTTAAAGGTGAAATAAATAACGGACGGATGTAATGTTTCTCCACTTTGTGAGATTTAATTATAATAGATACCTGTGTTTGTTATAGGTAATATAAGTTGTAAGCAATAGTTATTTATGATACTAGTGCGGTAAGTTGGTTTTTACAAACGAGTAGACGAATGTAAGCCCGAGACGAAGTCGAGGGCTTACCATAGTCACGAGTTTGTAAATACCAATTTCTGCACGTGTCATACAACGTTTTTCAACACATTTGCTAGAAAATTATTCATTATATTAACCACAATAAAGGTATTTTTTTTGTAAATCATTAAATAGCGCTGTCGCGATTTTGGCGGCGAGAAACTGTTTTCTGCAATTTGCACCTCATTCAAAATATCAGGTGGAGTAAATTCTATATAACATCTGATTCCTCGCCTGAACTCGTAATATTATTTTGTTTATCAGTCGGAAAGTCGCAACAATTTTTGACGTTTCTATGAAAGAAAATGGCGCGAATTTGCAAATGCACGTGTGAAAATCAGACCTACATATTTCGTTTCACTTACTCTTTTGTATTAAAGTGAGACAAACGTATTGAGCAAAAGCGCTTCCAAGAAGGTTCTTATTCTCGTAATGTGAAACTCCTTGGTGGAGTTCTTTTTTTTTTTGGAAATTAAAAAAAAAACCGTAAAGAATACGCACGGTAAAATAGGTACTTAGGTGAGAGTACCTATTTTGCCGCACGGTCTTGTATGGTGCGTAATTTTTAACTTTCGAACAATGTAAACAGGCTTCGTAAATGCACTTTTTGAGCAAGTGTGTTGAAATAGTTATTTGTTATACAAGAGCTCGAGTCCCTCGCTAACGCTCAAGATTCCAAGTTTTGAATCACTCGCTGCGCTCGTGACTCAATTTTAGAATCTTTTGCTTGTTCGGTCATCAAAATTGAGCACGCGGTAAAAAATCTTTGCACTCGAGTCCGAGTGCAACACGTAACTTTTCATCCCACCTCAGCGAGGAAATGAATAAACGCAAAAAAAAATTGCGCATTATTAACAAATTCAGTTAATTCTGTTGGCGTCATTTTAGGTTTTTCACTTGTTTTCAAGTTGGATTCCTTGTTTTTAACCTAAGGTGTTAACAATAATTATGACGTGAAAAGAAAATGGCGCGCGCAAAACATATTAAAAAAAGTACTCCAAGAAGGTTCCGAGTCTGAGTTCTTAGCAAATTAAAAAAAATTGTATGATAAATTCGGCACCATAGAGGTAGAAGTAAATAGGTTTAATGATGTTTTGAATTCACATGCTTAGTGCACACGATGTTCTAAATTCAAATTTACTTTACCCTCTAGACGATAAAAACGGCTTTTGCACTCAGATATCGAAGAGCAAAAATACTCTTTCCGAAATGAGGGGATGAAAAAGTATTTTGAAGAGGCTTTACCTCAACGTAACCCACTAATAAGGTTCCGTCAAAGATCGCACTAATGAAGGTGAGAGTACCTATTTTGCCGCACGGTCTTGTATGGTGCGTAATTTTTAACTTTCGAACAATGTAAACAGGCTTCGTAAATGCACTTTTTGAGCAAGTGTGTTGAAATAGTTATTTGTTATACAAGAGCTCGAGTCCCTCGCTAACGCTCAAGATTCCAAGTTTTGAATCACTCGCTGCGCTCGTGACTCAATTTTAGAATCTTTTGCTTGTTCGGTCATCAAAATTGAGCACGCGGTAAAAAATCTTTGCACTCGAGTCCGAGTGCAACACGTAACTTTTCATCCCACCTCAGCGAGGAAATGAATAAACGCAAAAAAAAATTGCGCATTATTAACAAATTCAGTTAATTCTGTTGGCGTCATTTTAGGTTTTTCACTTGTTTTCAAGTTGGATTCCTTGTTTTTAACCTAAGGTGTTAACAATAATTATGACGTGAAAAGAAAATGGCGCGCGCAAAACATATTAAAAAAAGTACTCCAAGAAGGTTCCGAGTCTGAGTTCTTAGCAAATTAAAAAAAATTGTATGATAAATTCGGCACCATAGAGGTAGAAGTAAATAGGTTTAATGATGTTTTGAATTCACATGCTTAGTGCACACGATGTTCTAAATTCAAATTTACTTTACCCTCTAGACGATAAAAACGGCTTTTGCACTCAGATATCGAAGAGCAAAAATACTCTTTCCGAAATGAGGGGATGAAAAAGTATTTTGAAGAGGCTTTACCTCAACGTAACCCACTAATAAGGTTCCGTCAAAGATCGCACTAATGAAGGTGAGAGTACCTATTTTGCCGCACGGTCTTGTATGGTGCGTAATTTTTAACTTTCGAACAATGTAAACAGGCTTCGTAAATGCACTTTTTGAGCAAGTGTGTTGAAATAGTTATTTGTTATACAAGAGCTCGAGTCCCTCGCTAACGCTCAAGATTCCAAGTTTTGAATCACTCGCTGCGCTCGTGACTCAATTTTAGAATCTTTTGCTTGTTCGGTCATCAAAATTGAGCACGCGGTAAAAAATCTTTGCACTCGAGTCCGAGTGCAACACGTAACTTTTCATCCCACCTCAGCGAGGAAATGAATAAACGCAAAAAAAAATTGCGCATTATTAACAAATTCAGTTAATTCTGTTGGCGTCATTTTAGGTTTTTCACTTGTTTTCAAGTTGGATTCCTTGTTTTTAACCTAAGGTGTTAACAATAATTATGACGTGAAAAGAAAATGGCGCGCGCAAAACATATTAAAAAAAGTACTCCAAGAAGGTTCCGAGTCTGAGTTCTTAGCAAATTAAAAAAAATTGTATGATAAATTCGGCACCATAGAGGTAGAAGTAAATAGGTTTAATGATGTTTTGAATTCACATGCTTAGTGCACACGATGTTCTAAATTCAAATTTACTTTACCCTCTAGACGATAAAAACGGCTTTTGCACTCAGATATCGAAGAGCAAAAATACTCTTTCCGAAATGAGGGGATGAAAAAGTATTTTGAAGAGGCTTTACCTCAACGTAACCCACTAATAAGGTTCCGTCAAAGATCGCACTAATGAAGGTGAGAGTACCTATTTTGCCGCACGGTCTTGTATGGTGCGTAATTTTTAACTTTCGAACAATGTAAACAGGCTTCGTAAATGCACTTTTTGAGCAAGTGTGTTGAAATAGTTATTTGTTATACAAGAGCTCGAGTCCCTCGCTAACGCTCAAGATTCCAAGTTTTGAATCACTCGCTGCGCTCGTGACTCAATTTTAGAATCTTTTGCTTGTTCGGTCATCAAAATTGAGCACGCGGTAAAAAATCTTTGCACTCGAGTCCGAGTGCAACACGTAACTTTTCATCCCACCTCAGCGAGGAAATGAATAAACGCAAAAAAAAATTGCGCATTATTAACAAATTCAGTTAATTCTGTTGGCGTCATTTTAGGTTTTTCACTTGTTTTCAAGTTGGATTCCTTGTTTTTAACCTAAGGTGTTAACAATAATTATGACGTGAAAAGAAAATGGCGCGCGCAAAACATATTAAAAAAAGTACTCCAAGAAGGTTCCGAGTCTGAGTTCTTAGCAAATTAAAAAAAATTGTATGATAAATTCGGCACCATAGAGGTAGAAGTAAATAGGTTTAATGATGTTTTGAATTCACATGCTTAGTGCACACGATGTTCTAAATTCAAATTTACTTTACCCTCTAGACGATAAAAACGGCTTTTGCACTCAGATATCGAAGAGCAAAAATACTCTTTCCGAAATGAGGGGATGAAAAAGTATTTTGAAGAGGCTTTACCTCAACGTAACCCACTAATAAGGTTCCGTCAAAGATCGCACTAATGAAGGTGAGAGTACCTATTTTGCCGCACGGTCTTGTATGGTGCGTAATTTTTAACTTTCGAACAATGTAAACAGGCTTCGTAAATGCACTTTTTGAGCAAGTGTGTTGAAATAGTTATTTGTTATACAAGAGCTCGAGTCCCTCGCTAACGCTCAAGATTCCAAGTTTTGAATCACTCGCTGCGCTCGTGACTCAATTTTAGAATCTTTTGCTTGTTCGGTCATCAAAATTGAGCACGCGGTAAAAAATCTTTGCACTCGAGTCCGAGTGCAACACGTAACTTTTCATCCCACCTCAGCGAGGAAATGAATAAACGCAAAAAAAAATTGCGCATTATTAACAAATTCAGTTAATTCTGTTGGCGTCATTTTAGGTTTTTCACTTGTTTTCAAGTTGGATTCCTTGTTTTTAACCTAAGGTGTTAACAATAATTATGACGTGAAAAGAAAATGGCGCGCGCAAAACATATTAAAAAAAGTACTCCAAGAAGGTTCCGAGTCTGAGTTCTTAGCAAATTAAAAAAAATTGTATGATAAATTCGGCACCATAGAGGTAGAAGTAAATAGGTTTAATGATGTTTTGAATTCACATGCTTAGTGCACACGATGTTCTAAATTCAAATTTACTTTACCCTCTAGACGATAAAAACGGCTTTTGCACTCAGATATCGAAGAGCAAAAATACTCTTTCCGAAATGAGGGGATGAAAAAGTATTTTGAAGAGGCTTTACCTCAACGTAACCCACTAATAAGGTTCCGTCAAAGATCGCACTAATGAAGGTATAAGCATCTAAGCTATACGCCTCATTAATTACGGTTTTAAAAAGAGACAGATACTCTTACGTACTCAGGTTAATCTAGGGTAAGATATTTCTTTAGGGTTCTTTATATTATTTAGGAATTCTAATGCATAATTATCGTGTTTGCCCATATTTGAAAAAAGAGAAGTCTGAAGAGATGACAAAAATAGAGGAGTATGGAAGAAGAAGACATGCTGCGCCAACCACAAATAAATTGGGATAAGGGCAAGAGATAGATGATGATTTTTGTCCATATTTGTAAATCAATATCTTAATAAGTATTACCTTAAGGGGCCGCCAACGGAGCGTGCGTCGTTCATACAAACGTAATACCAAAATAATTAGTAAACCAAACATATTCTTATGAAAGTGTGTATTTATTTCGATTGGATTACATAATATCTTGGTTCCCAAATATATATTTTGAAAGGACAATGATATTTAGACGAGATATGAGGAATTTAAAATTTATATGTCAACGCGTCAAATTAATTTTAGTTTGTAATAACTTACTAGTTAAATAATGCAGGTTAATCAAATCTATTTTAAAATCCTTTAATCGTTTAGTAGCTTTTCTAACCATTATCGTCAATTAATTTGATTTTGTAATTTTAATTAGGATTGGTATATTGACCATCTAAAGTCAATATACTAAATTTAAAAACTACTAATTATTAAGATGTGAGTTACATAAAATGATTTATTACCTAAACCATATTGTTAATTCATATTATGATTTGTAAACATTAATCGGTGTGTTTTTATCTAACTTTAGTAACGTTTAAATAAAATAACATTAAAACTAAAATGGCGTCCATATTGCTACCTTTGATAAAAACACATATGATTTAAAATCAAACGCTAAAATTCATTTTCAGGTTTTAAAATTACTTATAAATTGAGTTAGTATTTGTCGATTTATAATAGCAATTACATTCATCGTTGTTTGGTTATTGTTTATTTAAAATGTCAAACATTTATGCAAGTTCCGGTGGCGCGATCGGCCATGTTTTTTTCTTTGGTTGAGTTTAGTTGGATCGTCAAAAAGTTTTTGAGAGCCCATTTTGCCGCTGGAAATTGTAGAGAGTAGAAGACTCAGGAGATCGTGTGAGTAAATAGTTTTTATAGTTTTAAATTACTGTGCTTAGTATTAATTATTAATTTATTAATTTAATTAAGTGCATATGTTAAAGTGTACCAAATTATAAAGTGTTCTTCTATTGTTTGGTGTTTTCATTATCCTGCAATGTCTGAGAATAATAACGAGAGTAGTGACGTCAGCAATGCTGACGTCACTCTTTCTAAAAATTTAAATGGGAATACTCCGCCGTTATTTACATAAAACTTATTTTTTTCATAACTCTTGTTTAAATCAATGTCCATTCATAATATAAATTTGGGAACCTAGATATTATGTAGGTAATCCAATCGAAATAAATACACACATCCTACAGAATTTATTTGGTTTACAAATTATTTTGGTATTACGTTTGTATGAAATTCGCATGATCCGCAGGCCTCTTTAGTCTCGCATAACGAGCAGAAGTTAATTCAATCAAAATATATCGATAAAATGGGATAGTAACGAGATAAGGAAAATGTAGTGACATGTGACATTGTTTATGTAATATTATAAGCTCACGTTACCACGCTACTATATCAAGATAACAGTTTCCTACTAAAGTAATTTCAGAAACACAAAGTTACTTGATACTTAGTATCTAAGTAGTAAGTACCCACCCACTCACTACACTCGTTAAAAGTATCAAGACGACATGTACTCTATCTGAGCAGGATGAAAAGAACTTATTTGAATGACATGAATACATAAAAGATCTTGGCCTGACATGCGAGACAGGTGTCTGCCTATCATACAAGATACAATAGAGAACATATTTCAATGAGGATTTACGAGAATTTTTCCCATTTTCCACGAAATTAAGTCATCAAAATATTATCTACGGAAATTTTCACATGATGGAATTTCAAATTTTGTAATATTTCGGTGGGCTACGTTCATAATTTCGCGTCGCGATGTCGCGATACGCTCAAGATGCGAGATGAGCCCCCAACGATATTAAGCATAAGCATGAAAACTCATTTCGTTAATCACCCATCGAGCTTAACTCAATATATTTTTCTCCAGAGACCAGTTACTTGGGTCACGGGTAAATATTTAACAACAACTTAGTTAGTGAGTAAAAGCAGCTTATCTATTACTTTGAGAGTTACTAACTACATATTTATTTTGTAAACAACCCACAGTTTTTTCTTAAATAGATGAGTTTTTATCAAAGACATCCGCCCGGTTAATGGAAAGTTCTTGCACTTCCTTTTAAATTATCGGAAAAACATTTTTACTTGAAACGGGTAAAAGTTTTAAGATGTTCTGGAAAAGACGGACAGATTACAGGAAAAGATATTTTTAAAAGGAGTTTTCAATAAGCTGTTTATTTAAGTAACCTGATCGATGACGGTGGGAAAAAAGGGGTCGGCCTTACCTTCGATTCTCCTGTGTACTCGTACATGGTGTCCCAACGGCACAACGACTGGCCCAGCCCTGGGACACACGGACAGCAGGGATGTGTCATGGGAGACCCGGGCCACCTCCATGACGCGGCACTCCACGCTCCGGGGCGAAGACACGAGGCTCGCCGCTCCCACACTCACGTCCCCGCAACCCTTCCAAACACTCGGATCCACTTTGAGTGCGGTGATCTACAAAAATAGTGGCAATTAACCGCACTCCCCAGGCCATGTTATTTTTAGGAGAACGCCGACACGATTGCAGACATTTTATGAGAATAGTTCCGCAATCGTGTGGGCGTCGTCCTCTTGAAATAGTTAAGAATACTATTTCGAGTGAGAAAAATAAAGTAATATTGCAATTTGCTTTTAGGGCTCACCTCTATTTTTCCACTTTCAGCGAACACACGTAGTTGTAAAGGTTCTTTTAATTTAGCCTCGGGCTTTATTTTGAGCGTCCTCAACCAGCCGTTGGTCGCTACTTCAATCAACAGAAATCCTTCGGTAATCCTCGCACATCCTCCCGGATTGGCCAGGTGTCCCGTGTACACGTATATCGTTAGTTTTGTTGATGTCTGTATCCAATCGTACCGGAGAGGTAAAGGTGAATCTAAGTCTTTCTCTGTTTTCTTCACAGGACTCGATGCTGCTCTTCGACTTATTGACATCGGTAGATCAGCAGATTGCACTAGACTCTGCATTATTTTGCTAGGTGGACTTCCTTTTGCATTATCTTTATCATCACCCTTTGTAATTTTCTTTCTAACTGGTGTGATACAATTTGCTAAGTTCTCCATTGACTTTCTAACTAATTCTTGTGCTTTAGACGGTTCTCTGAGACGGTCGGATTTGGGGGATGGGTTGGAAGTGTCGAAGAGTTCCTCTGCATCGGGCAGCTCGAACCGGAGCGGTCCTACGAGACACTTCGCTAGGAGAGAGTCGTAGTTGACCCACGGATGTACTTTGTCGAAGAGTTGTGTGGCGTCTATACCGGCGCCTCGCATTAGTTCTTCGGGTCCTGGGATGTGAGCAAAACTTATGTACATGACTGTAAGGCAATGCGAACCATTTAACCTTATAAGGTCGTATATTATAAGAAGGGTTCCTTACCTCCGGGATGGTAGGGTAGATAATGCGTTATATTGTAGACGCGGCCGCGTATCGCCAGCCAGGCGTCGTCTGAAACATTCAGTTCAAGTACAGTTCCTTCTGAAGTTATGAAACATTTTATTGAAGCGCTGACTTTTATTTGTGTATAGTGTATTCTAAGGGTAATCTTTGTTGAAAATGTTATGAAAACCCAGCGCGCTCTATTGGGACTTAGAGATCTCTTTATCCATTTTAGATGCTAATCTTTAAGAATACTTAAATGTGAATAAATAATAAAACCTTTTAACGTATTAACTTTCGTTTTGTGTAGGCGTGGGTGTATGTTGTGATTTATTTATTTCCCAAGAGCGTTTTTATAAGTGCGTTGGCAGTAAGAGCCAATCAGTTGAGGCAGAATGTTTATGAATAGTGAACTAACTAAGGGTATTGTGTGTAGACAGTTCAGCCGGAGAGACTGGTCGTATCCTCCCGCCGACTCCGGTGAGGTCCTTGCCGGAGTTGCCGAGTCGGATCCAGTCCATCAAACTGTGACCCGGCTGCAGAGCGCATTTGTTGCGAGGGTTGCCTGCAATAAAAATACGACTGTGAAAACCTAGTTTGTTTCACCTTTTACAAAACTGTACCTAGGTGGTGGAGCTTACATGCATTAATGCAAGAAGCTGACATTAATATTTACAGAAAAATATGACATACAGTGAGAAGAGAAGTTTTTGTTCAAAACAAATATTTTGTATACAGAAAGGTATAATTTTTTTATATTAAGTATCTGTTTAATATTTGAAAACCTGGCGGATAATTTATTTTTCAGCACTTAACTATGTCCTACTTAACTAAGAGGGAGATTGAATAATTAATCATAGTGGAGTGCCTTAAAATTAATTCGGGCCAAGTTTCACAATTAGTAATAAATCGCGGTCGCGATAAGAGCAACGATATTTTGAAGCTTTAACCTTTGATATTACTGATAGAAATGAAATGAAATTCAACATACATTAAGTATTTCATTTTTATTTCAAAATATCAGAAACCATTACGAAATGTCAATGGCTAACATTGAAGTTCAGTGGGTGCTCTCGAGGTTTAATCGGTTTTGGAACACATTTAAAATTCAAACACAGTAGCAATAAACGGTAAAATTAAACATAATTATGAACCATATCATTAAAACTATTAATGAGTTCGGTTGGTATTAACGGTCCTCTAAGTATGTCCCTTGTTTATACTGTCACTGTTTAAAGGTGTTCTGAATGAATCTTCCTGAATCTACTGGCTCATAACTATGAGCCAAGTAGATTCAGGAGGATAAAATCCGTATGCAATATTGCCCAAGTACTCCAAAGAAAAAAAATGAAAAATAATTATATCCGTGATTTTCTTTTGTTTCTGTCAGCTCCCGATATTTAAGATGCTGTCGGTGCAAGCATCATGATCGCGGGAATACTCCTAATCACGGATATAATCCCGTAGGTACTTTAAGTGTAGTGAAACACCGTGAAAGTCTAAAACAGTGCATGAAAAAGAATGGTTCCAAAAAAATGATACAAAACTAAAGTTCCACTGGCCCCATATATTCGCAGATAACATTTCACATTTCCGCCACAGTCGTACAGCACCGCATAAATTCCATTCTTGCAATACTGCGATACGTTTCAAGGGACTTACATTGGCTTATGTGTCTCAAACAGAAAAATATAACCTATTGTGGGGACATGGTAGAAGAGCGAACACAATATATGGCGTAAGCAGATAATATTATGTATCTTGAAAAAATACATGAACCCTTTTTTCAGGTGAATAAATATTGTGGAGTGAATCCGTACAACAGCGAAGCTTATAACTTATTTATGCTAGCGAGATGTTCTGTGAGTGGCCACCGCTGTTTATATATTATGAGATACTTAGGTACGTACGACTAGGGTTACGTTTCGAAATTTAAAAAGTCCGGACAATAAATAAAACTCCAGATTTCAGATCATAATCTTAATTTTTTCACTCATTGGACTCCTTAGGTTGAAAACATTTTACAAGTAAATATCGGACGGTGGGTCAAAATGCCGGACGTGGCGGGACCGATGGTAACTCTACGTGTAACCCGTGTTCACACAAATAATTCGTGGATGGATCTCACTGAAAGTTTCAGGTTTAATACGGGTGTTGAAATTGGATAGGTAGGTAGTCAAGTGTCCACAGTGCAGCTTTGTTGGTGGGTAGTATTTTTCTTTTAACCGTATTACTTATACTTAGCGCAAAAGGGTGAAATGTGGCATATTGTCAGTGAAGTCGGTAGTAAGTATGTACTTATAATTTGCACTCGGCTGTCAAGAAAATTGGGTCACCTAATCATGATCTCGTAATTACGAAATTTATTTTCATCCAACGTTGGTTGTGACCAAGATTCTCCAAATGCTCTTTATGAAATTTTATATGCCATGCACTTTCTGACCTCAAAGGCGGATTCTGGGATCAAGGGAAATAATTATCGATACGTTGTGGAATTTCTCAGCCGATGATTGGACAAAATCTCTATTTTCGAATCATCACTAACCAAGGTTACATTCAATATAACAAAGAAATTTTCATTAAGGCAGTATTCCTACTCACATCAATATTGCAGTACAGGGACCGTAGTACTGTATCTAGCTGTCTATTTAGATGACACGATGACGTATCCCTATCACCAAAACGTCCACAAACAAGTTTGTTGACAAAAGCTCTGAAGCTGATCCGTCGAACACAAACAGATAGTGCCAACTAGCGCTTTAAGCAAACCAGCGCAAATTCCGCAGAGGGACAGATCAATAAATCAAAGCTTGCTAAAGTTACGAACCCTCGAAGTTGGGAGCTTCCCTTTTTTCTTCACGATGCCAATCAAATAACTTCACTCAGCTTTAAGCTTCTAATTTTCGTTTTCTAATAATGGAAGCTGATGTTACTTTAGGGAACATTGTGTTTAATACTTAAGCAGTTGGCTTATTGTACCGGAATTTGGCAAATTATGCGCGAAAATTATATTAAGTACGTAAGCAATTTAGATTCGACACGTGTTCACATAGTTAAGTTAGGTTAAACAATGATGCGTGTTTCAAACTAAGTTGGCAGAGGCACCCAGACGTTGTTTACCTACTAATCAATATTTCAATTAATATTATTAATTACGTTTACCTTAGGTACAGGTCTATCTTGCTGTGGACATGTTATGATGAGGCATGAAACGCATGTTATCAAAAAAGTGATGGATATTAGCCAAAGAAAAGATGGATGGAATGTGTTAGGAATGATTGAAAGAGAAAGGAGTAAATGATGCCGTGACTTCTGACGGGGAGAATGGAAGAAGAAAACGTGTTGTGATCCCAAATAGAATGGGTTAGTAAGGCTTAGGGATATCGTAAAACGTGTCTACAATACATGGCTAAATGAGATGAACATTAACTAAAGATATACTGCCATCATCAATACATCTGTCCAGCCTAGTACAATCAATTTCCCCCGCGATCAATAATATCGAAAACCCATTTTCAGCTGTGGACAATTGATACAGTGGGCATTTCGTTCTGATATTATACGATAATGCCTGGTTATTGCCGTAATTAATTTCCTTAACCTTTTGACCGCCATTGTCACATATACGTGACAAGCAAGCGCGTGTCCTATTCGCCAAACGACACAAATATGTGACAAAATGGTAGGTGTAATTGTAGCTTGGCGTGGAAGGCACGCGCGTGCCATTATACTCTAGCGTTCAGAAGGTTAAAACTCACACAGAGCTTCTTTTTTATCGTGTGGTGAGTGCCTAACCTCGTGTCAGAGTTTTCAAGCCGCCTACGGGGCTCTTACACAGAGCTAAACATGAAAAGCGTAATTACGAAAGAGTTTAGTGAAGAGTTTTGTAACGGATTAGAACAATTAACGAAATTGATTAAATTAGTTGTTCCACTTTCATATTAAAGTCAGAAACATGACTTAATTTCCTCTGTCTAGCTCTTATTCTTAAAGTACCTCAACTAAGTAGGTCTACGCGGTAGTTCGTATTTCCACCTACCAACTGTTACGACCGAAATTAAGTTTAAGATAACAATTATCATCCCTAATTTCGTTTTAGGGGTTTCTCTGTACGTGACTGCCAGGAGGAGAAAATTACTTGACTCAGATTATTTTATATTTCATGGGCCCGAGTTTGGTTTAAATCATTGCCGAAACAAAGGAATTGTTGCTAAAACATTTTGCTATTTAGAAGTTACAAACTTCTATCTGATATTTTAATAGCGAACAAACAAGCGTTGGTGGACTGATATTACAGTAAGTAATTATCCTGTTAACAGATCCTTTTAATCACATTAACTCTAATGAGAGGGATTTAATTGTAATCCTACCTATGTATTTCACGTATCTATGTCACCGTTAAATTGTAAAATTCGATAGATTGTAATTTATCTATAGCGAGATTGTAAACTCTCGAAAGATTGTCAAACGAACATACTGCTTACAATTGAACACATTATTTTTCGATACATTACAATCTATCGAAGTGAAACCATATATTGTGAAATGCATGCGACGGAAGTATCTCTGCTCCTATAATCGGGACTTGAGGCTCCCCGACGTTAGGTTAGTTAGGTTCCTTAAAACCCTGCAGACAGAAATAGAAGTTGACTAAGCTTTTTAGGCGTATATGAAGTGTTTCGAGGTTAGGTTACATTAATCGGTTTTCTCAAGAATGGTGCATTATCTTTACATGAGAGTGGTACCATAGCGCAAGGGCGACCCAACCTTCCCTCCCCCCTCCCTCCACACCGCGTGAGTTGAGATCCGTTGCAACATTTCACAATATTACGGTTTCATTTCGACAGATTATATCAACCGAAAAAGAATGCGTCATATTGTAAGCAGTATGTTCAGTTGACAATATTTCGACAGTTGCCATCTTGATATTATATTACAAGCTAACGATTTTTACAATGTGACGCTGACATACATGTATTGCCCTATAAATTAAATGTACAAACGCCAGCACCAAGATTTTCAACTTTATCGCTATAGCATTAGGTTCAAGGTTGATTGGCAAAAATTTGACAGTTTCGGGTAGCTTGATGAGCTAGCGTCTGTACTTTTAAGAAGTTTTTCATCATATTCTGGTACCTACTAAGGTCTTAAGGCTAGGTGACGTCGACAACTACACTCATTAATGCCAAAAATATAATATTGAAGTGAAAAAAACTTCTGCGCGTTGAGCACTTTTTGGGTGAAAAAAAAAATCATAGAACTCGAGTGACCGTTAACTACCACTTTGTAGCACTCGTAGCCGATCCGCTACGGCGTAGCACCACTCAGGGGTGCACAGGGCACAATCCGTAGCAGATATAAATTACTACGTTTTTTTTTTCACTTCTATCGGCTGTCCCCAAAGACTACCACCACGCATGTTTTAAATAAGCTGACTATAACTCAATGCAGTATTACAGTTTGTGGCGTGAAAAGCTTATTACTTTGTATTCGACATGCCAATATTGTGCACCGCGCCGTGCTCCATTAGCGCTGGAAATCCAGTTGAAAACTAAAGTTTGTGTGTAAGCTTAGGAGAAACTTGAACTTCGGGAATCTGTCCGATCAGTTTACTTCAGATGGAATGGACTATTCAACATGACTGGCACAAAATACGAAATTGGCTCAGTTTTGTCATAGCAGAAAAAACACAAAAAGGATCGAACAGATTCACAAATAAAAGTCTCAGGGACTTTAGGTTGAGCCAATTGAGGCTACAGAGATTTCGTTCTATTGCCATCTGAATAAAAAATAAAACGAAAATGAATTTTAAATATCGAGATTGATTGGACCGAGTAAACTGGCCGGCGAAATGTTCGAACCGTCGCAGTTTGAATTTCGAACTGAAAACTTTTACTCCAAATTAGGTTTGTTTTCTTTTGCGTTTTGCTTTTGTCAGCAACGTTATCGTAATAAGATTGATTAATTGAATAGGTTAAGGTCACAAGAATCGAGAAAAGGCTTTAAAAATTTGTTCCAGCAAGACCAAAGGCACATACATGTATCTTTATTATAAGTAATATCATTAAAAAGGTAGTAAAACCTAGATAGTGGCAGAATTACATCTATAAACTTACAGAACCGAGACGTGGCAGTCATGGAATAATATTTTATGACTTAGGTTTACTACTAATAGTATCATATTATTATCCATACGTAAAACGTTGTCCAACACAAACATATTTATTGCTACCATTCTTACTCAGCTAATTAATTTTCCGCCCAGCACGTCAGTTGAGTTACGGGTGAGATATACCTACTCGTAAACAGAACACATGTCAAAATCATCTGTACATGACTGCCCTATTTAGTAGGCAGTACCACCGCCTCTGTTAAATCAATATTGACTTAATTAATTCATCACAGAGCTAGTACATGTTTAAACAACAACCTTCCCCTCAAACCACAGTTTCACGCATAGAGATCTTTACTAACTACTCCTGGCAACATTAACTGTTATTCATCCAATACACACACTACAAACTGTGTGTTAAGTATACACACAGCCAATTTCATGAAATATGTCGTCTGAAAATTATTTTCATACGGACCCAAAGTTCGAAATTCGTGTTAAGTTTCAGGGAATCTCGTGTTTGTTACGAAGTCAACAGACTTTGATGTTAACTCGTTACTATTTACACCTGTCGAAGCTAATTTTGAAGTAATTAATTTTAACAAGTAAGAGGAGAGAAAGATGTGGTTTCTTTCCACCATTTTCCTTATTTTTGCAGCAAAGTAGCGCTAAGGGACCCCGGCTGCTACGCTGATAGCCTCGTGAGGAATCGTCGTCACAAGAAAATACATTTTACAAAAAGGTTTTCTATCTCTATTTACCTAATTTATTTATGAGGTCCAAAGTTGTTGAGAAGGGAAATCTTGTTTGTTTCTGTATACCTACAAAATATTGGTTTTTATTATAAAAGTTGAAGGGTCCTCTGAAGGATAGAAATATCAGGGGAAGAATTAATCGGTAAATATTCGGGCAGTAATCCCCGAACCTGTCCGATAAAGTTAGTGGTTGCGTGAGTCACATTGTAATATTCTAGTTAAATATTGGAGTAGTGAGTGCTCTACGAGTAATGAAATTCCCTAAACGGACCAGCCAGGGCAAGCAATTTGAGAGGCACTGCTGGTGACAGAAGTCAATTACGACTACTACGACACATGCGGGTATCAATTCACATGCAAAATAGCCTCGAAGTCACCTATGTATAAAATGTAGGTGTCTGCAAAAGGGGATCCTGTAACAAAGCGTTTTAGGGCCAACAGTACCTACCTAACCTATGTAGGTATATCTGGGAACTGATACTAATGCGTAAATATTTTTAAATATTTCAGGCAACGACGAACTCGGAAAATTGTAGATAAACATTTCACAAAAAGCAATGAAAGAAAAGCGTTTCATTACAACTGGCGTCTGTGTTTTGTATTTTTTAATGAATATTTATGCGATATATTTTTCATGGAGATTATTATTTATTTATGCAAATTAAATCCTTGAAGAGTAACTCCGTCCTTGTTGTAATGGTGTATAAAATAAGTCTATAAATAAAAAACCTATTTTATAACCTGGCAGTTATGGCGAGAGAAGATTTTCTTTGATTACTTAATCTTGAGGCGACGTCCATGTTAATTTTCCGGCCGACGGCAGACTTCATTTAAATTATTTACTTAGGTATTTACGTCGACCTCACCACTTATTTTCTTGGATCCCTCGTTTAATAACTGTTGTTATTAATATTAAGTATAATTACTCAGAATATGAAACAAGAGAAACAAGATCCAAAGATATTAATGACTAAACTTTGAGAATTAATGACTATTATTAATAGTAACTGCGACTGCTGAGCATAAGGTACTGGGTTCGTTTGCCTGGGTCGGGCAGTGTTATGTTTTTTTCCCGTCAGGAATTTCTCAGTAGGATTAGTGCCCGGTTGATGGCAACAAATTCGCTTCCTATTAAATACATGAGACTTAAACATAACTGGCGAAATGAAGGTGTACTCTTTAATTAGATATATCTCTGCCTAACCCTCCGTGGATTATAGGCGTAATTTGATATTACAATGATAGGTAAGAAAATATGATGTAAAGGTATGTACGGTCGAGGAGTTTAATTGATGAACCACTTGCCACTATTCTTATTTTAGCCGTGTAATGCAAATCGGGTTTAGTCGGTAATATTCGTACTCGTGAATGTATAAAAGTGCAAAATTGGAAAGTAGTGAAAGTGGCTTATCAATTAAAGTCCTGGGCTCTACCTTATTATATTTTTTTTGGAGGTACAGCAGTGATAATTAAATTAGGCATTGTTTTATCAGTAAATATGTTCTCACATAGAGATTGATTAAAGTTAGCTACCATCTGTGTTCATAAGCGGAGAGGAGCCCCAGGCGGCCGGATATGTAAAAAAGTTAATTAGCACAAAATTTTGTATGCAGCTCTTGGGTAGTTTCACTTCAAATGTTCTCGAGCTTTTTATTACCTAAATCAGAAAAAAAAACAAGCGTCACTGGGGATAGAAGTGAGAACTAAATCTGTAGCTGCTACGGGTTAAGTGGTGCTACGCCGTAGCGGATCAGCTACGAGTGCTACGAAGCGTTCTGTGTTAGGTGACGATCACGCGAGTTCCATGATTTTGTTCACCCAAAAAGTGCTCAACGCGCCGATTTTCGGGCGCAATTTTAATTTCTTTAGTAATTATAGCCAGGCTTTATGGTTACATAATTATATACCATTAAGAAAATTTACCATCAGTTTTGACACAGTTATTGTATTCGACTAGGGAGAGAAAATACAGGGTGTAACTTTACGCAAAAATTTTTGCTGGGAAACGCCTTTTTTTTGGGGTGAAAAATCATGTTTTGTGGCAGAACTCATTGTTACGCACTCACAACATTGTGCTGATGGATGGATTGAATAGTACGGGGGTCGTAAAGGCGTTTAAAGTAAAAATAAAAACTTGTATTAAAAAATAGTTGGATCTTGGACCCCCAATATCTCCGTAACTAGAAGGTTCTCAGGTATGGTGTAGAACAAAAAAAAAAATATCGCAATGACGAGAAGACAAGTGCCTTTTGGCTTCGTTAAGAGGTTTTTACACCCTTTACAGTTTGTTCGAGATTGTACAATTTATTTCGACTCTTCCAACCTGAATTACACAAACAACAAGACACAAAACATACGTATGTAATTAATTAGGTAGAATTTCATGTCAAAAACAACGTTATGTTGTAAGAAAATTAAAGGCTATGTTGGTAAACTTAAGCCAAAGAGCTGCGATAAGATAAAAGGAGGATATGTGGAGGAGGAATTTCGTTTCTAATTCAAGTAAGAAGTTGTGTATTAGGTCTAGTTTATAGTAGTGTAGTAAAAGAGTGAGTTCGTCGGTAAGTTTCCTCGGCGCCCCCTTGGGAGCTCAACAACTTGCTGACAAGGTAACCTTTTTTCCACGACATGAACTAATATTCTAGGAAATTATTGTAGCCTGTGCTGTCACGAGGGAACCGAAGAAAAAGTAGTCTACACTACATCTACACTATATTATAAAGAGGAAAGATTAGATTTTTTGTTTGTTACGATTTAACTCAAGAACTACTCAACCGATTTAAAAAAATCTTTCACCATTAGAAAGATACATCTTTACCGAGTAACATAGGCTATAAATTATTTTAATATCATGCTAATTAATGGAGCTATCATAATTTTCGCGGGAAGAAGTCGCGGGGGATTTGCTAGTACTCAGTTGTGCTTATTTATTTTTCTTGTGATTAGTATAGTTTAGTAGTAGTGTAGTATTAGTATTTCCTGGTGTCAGAGTTGTGATGCCCGGCTTGGACTTGGCTTTTCATGTCGTCAAGAAATATATCTTAGGCATGTTGGTTTGGTATCCTCACGATGTTTTCCTCCACCGAAGCAAGTGATAAATACAACGCGCGCAGAAATACGAAAAACCCAGAAGTGTGTTTTGTGTACGAACTCAGGACGTATGACTTTGGCAATCCGACGGTAGGTTTATTGAGATAAATGCCAAACCTACCTTAGGTTTGGCATCTATTGAAATAGGTACCATGAAACTGGTTCAAAGTAAATGCCCTGGATCTGTGCCAGTAAAATTGTGTATAGACCATTACACTACCAAACATGGCTTCCATATTGGGCAAATAATGCTGCAATGGCTATCTGAAACTGTCAAATTTTCCCAATCAAACTCGAACGCAATGGTTTAGAGATAAAGTTGAAAATCAATGAAAGAAAGAAAGATTGTAGTAGTTTGATGCGTCTGTTAATAAAGGGTGTAAAACGCCTCTTAACGAAGCCGGAAGGCACTTGTTCTCCCCGTCATTGTGATATTTTTTTTTGTTTTACTCCATACCTGGGAACCTTCTAGTTACGGAGATATTGGGGGTCAAAGTTCCAACTTTTTGACATCTTTTTTTTTAATAAGATTTTTTATTGTAAGATTTTTACTTTAAGTACCCCTACGATCCCATCCAGCAGCACAATGTTTTAAGTGCGTTACATTGAGTGCTACCACAAAACGTGTTTTATCACCCCAAAAAAAACTTTTTTGCAAAAAATATAACCAACTTCACACAAAAAAGAGAAAAATAACTTTAGCTTCTGAAGTAGGTGACCTTTGTTTGATCGATTTCGTTTTTTTGTCACCGACTTCTGAAGCTAAAGTTATTTTTCTCTTTTTTGTGTGAAATCGGTTATATTTTTTGCAAAAAAGTTTTTATTTTTCACTTTTTAGTGGTTCACATGTGCTTACCCTTTCACAGCGTATCGGTGTGATTTTTTGTTATGAACTGTAAACAATAGACAGACGTGAGATTTTAGCGATCCCAGTACATTTGCTATAATTTATTAAGGAGTTCCGTTGCCTATCTTCCGAAGTCACCAGATCTTTATCAATGATCTTTATCAGATCGCTCCGAGAAAGTACTCTTCCTAAAACTACCCAAACCGCTTCTGGTGTGCCTATAAATTTAAGGAGTTACCTCTATTTCTCCGGGATCCCATTAAATGGAACTTTACACGTCTAACTGTCGAAATCTGGGTGTATTGTACATTTCTGGATACTCCCTCAGAGCATACAGGCGTGATGTCACGTCATGATGTTGTATAAACAATAAACAACCAAGCGATTGCAGCAATTACTGCAGCTTTGCCATGTATTTTTGAAGAGTTCCGTTTATATCTCCAAAGATCAGCGTCAGATCTTAACCAAATTGAAATGGAACCACACGGAAAGCACCAGCTTTCAAATAAAAGAAGAATCATCAAAATCGGTTCACCCAGTCGAAAGTTCTGAGGTAACAAACATTGTCGAAATCTGGGTATATTGTACACATCTGCGTACCCCCTCAGAGCATACAGGCGTGATGTTACGTCATAATGTAGTATAAACAATGAACCTGCAAGCGAATGCAGCAATCACTGCAGATTTGCCATCTATTTTTGAAGATTTCCATTGTATATCTCCGAAGATCAGCATCAGATCTTCAGCAAATTAAAATGGGACCAAACGGGAAGCACCAGCTTTCAAATAAAAAAAGAACCATCAAAATCGGTTCACCCAGTCGAAAGTTCTGAGGTAACAAACACAAAAAAAAAAAAAAAAATACAGACGAATTGAGAACCTCCTCTTTTTGGAAGTCGGTTGAAAAAGGCGATTCCCAGTAATAATATTTGCGTAAACTTATTTAGTTTGATGTACAGAATGCTAGGTTGACGGCTCCGTGATGAGGTGGTTTACACCCTGTATATCTACCAATAGAAACAAGCCTTAATCGTTCTACTCGTAACGTAACTACAAAGCTAGTGGAGTATCGCTGCTCTCCACTATTAATTTACTAACCTATTTCTTAAGATCTTTTAAGAGCTCCACGTTCCACGTCTACGGCAAAAGAACGAGGTATTTCTTTAAAGATCGCGTTCCAATGCAATTTGAAAGAAAGCTTGAGAGCAACGAGGTTTAAGAAACAGCGCAATGGACTATAAAGTAACAGTGAAGTGCGTTTCACTGCAAAGTTTCTGAATAAAACACTAAGAGAGGATTTTAACGTGGGTAAATAACCAGCACAAAACATACTGTCGACTTTTACCTCTCGGTCGCAGTAACGAACGTCGATTTTCAATTTACTTTTTGTTCAGAAAAACGAAAATGAAAATCATCCTGTGCTGTGCAGATGTTCAATTTAATTGAAAAATCGCAACTGGAAAATTATGACAATATGGTTTGTGGCTGAAAATGGGTGAAGGTTGAAATTAAGTGGTAAAATGATTGTACCACAGATTATACTAACACAAAGCACATATTGTTTAATGACGTCATTCACACAATGTGCGCGTAAAGTCTGAATAGCGTAAATCGGGGTAGGCAATGTCGTGGTTCTACTGTCTGTTCGAAACCTGAAACAATACATCACTAGGTACCCAAATTAAGCTTTTAAATTTCCAGCGATATTTAAGTGACTCTAAAATATTGATAACCAGTTTCTGCCAGCAGCTTCGCCCTCGTGAAGTTTGATAATTGTCCCATAGGACTTACTACCAGGATAAAAAGTATCCTATGTGTTAATCCAGGTTAAACTTACTCGTAAACTACCTGTTTGAAAAATGTCATCCAAATCCGTTTAGTAGTTTTTGCGTGAAAGAGTAACAAACATCCATACATCCACACATGACACATCCATACTCACAAACTTTCGCATTTATAATATTAGTAAGTAAGTAGGATCAGTCCATAATCCATATAAAGGGTGTAAAACACCTCTTCACGAAGCCGAAAGGCACTTGTTCTCCCCATCATTGCGATCATTTTTTTGTTCTACACCATACCTGGGAACCTTCTAGTTACGGAGATATGGGGGTCAAAGTTACAACTTTTTGTCAATTTTTTTTTATTAAAATACATGCTTTTTTTTTTTTTTTTGTAAGATTTTGACTTCTAACACCTCCACGATCCCCGTACTATTCAATCCATCCATCAGCACAATGTTTTAAGTGCGTTACATTGAGTTCTACCACAAAACATGAGTTATAACCTCAAAAAAAAAGTTGTTTCCCAGCAATATTTTTTGCGTAAAGTTTGATGTACAGAATGCTTGGTTAACGGCTTTGTGTTGAAGTGGTTTACACCCTGTATATTCACTGGGCTTTTACAAGTAAATATGAGTGCCTCGTTGACCTAGTTGTCGAAAACGCGACTACTGAGCATAAATAAAGGTCTGGGTTCGACTCCCAAGTCGAGCAAAGTGATAAAGAGATTTTTCAGTAGGAGCCCCGGAGCCCGTATTTGTTTCCGGTAGATGGCAATAGGGTCTCCCCCCATTATATGAGACTTAAATAAAACTGGTGAAATATGGGTGTCCAATTAGGTACACGTCTGCCCTCACCCTTTGGGGTTACATCCGGAGTTATTTACTATACGGACCTTGTAGAAACTAGAACAAATTTCCGTGCGTTTATGCGTTTTTGCCATACTTATTATTGGAATCAAATATAACAGCTCACAACTTGGGACCCATTAATGTTAATATTTATCCGTAGTGCTAGGCAACTGGGCCTATCCCAGTTGTAAACTTCCCTTTGTGTCTATTGGCCTTGTTTCGTTCTGCTAATCTTTATAAATCATCGTTATATGTATAATATAGGTAATGATATCGCTGATATCATACCTAGTACTTGTTCGTTTGTTTATCTGAAGTCAAAATTATTTGGTGAAAGTATCTAACTTTTATCTAAAGACAAACTCTCTGGTCATTGTTTGCGAAAAATTTAAAAGCGAGTTTTCTTTTCAATATAACACTTCTAAAATCAAGTTATAATACTATTACGCGCGGCAGCAAAAACTCTATTGTATACCAAACGCGGTAATTAAATTTCCGTTTCCGTCCATAAAGCAGTAAAGCATGAATAAAAGAAGTAAAAGAGCGTTAAATTCGCAGAAAAGCGCCTAACATGCCTGTTTACAAGGCTAATGTGCTCGCTTTGCTTAACTAATAAAAGGAAAAGCTTTTTATCGTTAAAAGAAAACCGCGGCCCGAATAAAAGACAAAGACATTGCTCGAGTTTCTAGGTGTTAGGAGCCGTGAAATGCTGTTTTTATGACTGAACACTAAACTATAAATCTTGGGCCTACTCACTAACTGTAAAGGAAAACATCGTGAAAGACTTTTTCTTAATAGTCTGCACTGTTCTATTTTTAGGTAGAGCCTTCACCTAGCCACCAGTTTCTATTAGAGGAAATGTTCTGTATTTCAAAAGGGCAGGAGTGGAAAAATTACTGGCCTATAAAGGGTGTAAAACACCTCATAACGAAGCCGAAAGGCACTTGTTCTCCTCGTCATTGCGATAATTTTTTTACATACCTGGGAAACTTCTAATTACGGAGATATTGGGGGTCATCAACTTTTCGACATGTTTTTTTAGTTTACACCCTGTATTAGTAAGTTTAATAGACAAGGTTTAAACGGACCCTTCACGATGCCGTCAACCAAGCATTCTATACATCGACGGCTGGCTAGCCCATAGCTAACCGTCCACAGGCCCTTAGACATGAAGGACCGACCCCAGAGAGAGATCTCCCTAACTAGAAGGTTCCTAGGTATGGTCCAGAACAATAAAATGATCGCAATGACGGCTAGAACAAGTGCCTTTCGGCTTCATTGAGGGTTTATGTACATCCTTTATACCATTTATAAACAGTATACTCTATATAACACTGCACTGTATTGTACTGAGTTATTGTATTGTACAACGGGCTGGTGTCCGCAACTCCACGTCAAAGCGCATATTTTGCGTATGGGCTATATAGGGTGACTGGTAATTAGTGTACGAAACTTAAACACGTGATTGTGCTCATGATGAACTTTTACTATGGGACCAAACCTGAAATCGCGAAAAAAAACAGCTGTTCAGTATATTAGGCGAACTTAAGTGTACTGAACAGCTGATTTTTTTTCGCGATTTCAGAATTGTTCCCACACTAAAAGTTGTTTGTTATCATGAGCACAATCACGTCTTTAAGTATCGTACACTAATTGCCACTCACCCTATATAATCCACCACGCTGGGCCCAGTGCGGCGGTTTGGTAGATGTCACATGTATTCGAATTTTTGGTTTTAGGACATGCCGGTTTCCTCACGATGTTTTATAACAATTTACAAAGGTTAGTCCTACCGCTGTGCACTGCGTTTTTGTATTGCTATCGTTGTGATTCAATTTTGTGGGAATACGGAATGGAGCGCTAAATTAATGGCTTGTCGAATGCAATTAAGGAACGATAAAAATTCATCGAGCTTTTACCGGAGATAGATTTGTGTATGGGCTTTTCCCTCGGGCGACAAAAAGAGGCATGAGGGAAAATATATAGAAAAATAAACACAGGAACGGCTTGTGTATTTTACAATATGTTCCTCTCGACGTTCTGAAACTTCATTACAAGTTTCAAACTATGAGCTAACGATCTCGATCAACTTCTGCGACTTCAAATGAAATATAACTTAGAGGAGCGATTTATATCCGTTCTCTTTATAGAAGTTTGACTTCAGCATTTACTTAGACGTAAATATAAATTTCTAACAAGATCACAAATGATAAATAATTGTAAATCAATTTACTGACACTTAAACAAGTTAGGAAATATACACACAAGAAAACAATGAGCATAAGTTTTAGACTTTCACGGTTTTTCACTACACGGTAGTTATAGTACTTACGGGATTATATCCGTGATTTTCTTGTGTTTTTTCCGCGATCATGATGCTTGCAACGGTTCATTGTCGAAATATCGGGTGCTCGTAAAAACACAAGAAAATCAGGGATATAATCCAGTAAGTACTTTAAGTGCAATGAGCATAGTTAAAAGAGTACCTACATAAGTAGAAGTAGCCGTGGGCTCCAAACTAGGCACAGCCTGTACCCTGGTGGCCCAATGTAGACAGTTCAGGTACATTGAATATATGACTGTTCAGCATGACACGGCACAACAAGAAAAAAAAACATGCGAGGGTACTGCCGATAGAAGTTAAAACTCGGCTACGAGTGCTACGATGCGTTAGATGGCGGTCACTCGAATTCCATGATTTTTGTGCACTCAACAAGTGCTCGACGCGCTTAAAGAAGTTTACACTTCACAAAAAGGTTGGCAGAAAGCTGTATTATTTGTTTAAGAACTTTTCAAACTACAATAACCCCATCATGTTAAGTAGTAATTGCAAACAAGGTGCAAAAAGCGTAGATAACAGGGTTTCAGAGCGATTCTAGTTATCCTCATCGCACGAAGGTAGTTTTTGCCGTCGCAACTTTGTGTAGCCAAGCAAAAACCATCAGCGCTTTATTGGAGAAGTACCCTTTTGAGCGTCGGCGGCCCCTAATGAGGATATCGCGACCGGCAGCCCGAAAGAAATGCTTATATCACCGTTTTATTTGTGAGAATCCGCTTAAGTACAAACGAACAAAGGAGAAAAATAATGTGACGAAATATTGAAATAATGATTGGGTTAATTCGGTTACGTTTGAAACAAAAGGTTTTTGGGAGTTTTTTTTTAAATTCCTAACTGAAAAGAAGTATTATTCGCAGTCATTATACCGTTCGCTAACCCAAAGAAAAAACTATTTCAATAATTTGAAAAGATTGTAATTTCTAAATGATTGAACTTTACGGGTGATTGAAAAAAAAACTTTGACCGCTATTCAAATCAATTTCAAAATTAAGAATTCAGAAAAAGTAAAATAAAGCAAACTTTTCAATCATACAATTAAGTTTTTTTCCATTTATATTGGTTGGCTAGCTAGGGTTGAGGAACAAATCACCGTGCCGACCCGCGACTAATAAATTATACTATTTTTAGTCTCTCAGACCGATCGACCCCTCCACCAGTGAATAAAAGATGAGCTTGCAAATGTGGAACTACCCACGCTGTTCCAATCTCCTTCCGACTCGTAAAGGTGCTACGAAATAACCGAACGTGCTACAAAGAGTGCTTATTATCTTTAATTTATCATCATTGGACTATTTGTGGTCTGCAATCAGTCCAACTAGGTTGTGGTTCGCCAATAGCGGCTGTCCACTAATAAATTGAAATGGACCGTGTTATAGTGCGCTACAGTGAACGATTAGAGGTTAGGAGGAAGAGTGGCGGGATTTACCTCCCTTGGCAGGGAGGTATCTCTGCATCGCTGAGTTTCGGGCCGACACGTAACGAAATTCGCTTGCATATGTTGGATCTACCTATTTGAAAACGTGCTCTAAATGAATTATATTGCGTCGAATCTCGCAACTAGCGTTTAATACACTGATTTTGTAGACGTTCAGGAAGATATTTCCATGATTGCTATGATCACGACCTAATACTCAGCCATCATCATTTTCCTGCTCTTGCCCCATGTTACTTTGGGTCGGGTCGTTTATCTACCATTTTTAGTTTGCTTCAAATACAGCAGGCATGGTAAAAAAAAACATACGGGGCAGTCTTTGCCGATAGAAGTGAAAACTCGTGGCCGCATCGGCTACGAGTGCTACGAACCGTTAGGTGGCGGTCACGCGATGTCCGTGTTTTTTGTTCACCCAAAAAGTGCTCAACGCGCAGAACTCCTTCAAAAATGTTTTTAACAAGTTTAAACTAAAAGTTTATTTCGGGGACACGTCGAATCGTAGCTCGTAGCGTCTACCTCATCTTGAGTGAGAAGTTTCTTATCTAATTTAACTCGTCAACTGTCGCCATCTGGAGCGGCAGAGTCTGAGAACTCCCAGCTCTTGACTTTACATAAGAGGTCAAGCTATCTTTTATAGAGCGTTCGCGTCAGTCGGAAAACTTTATATTCTAATGATGCAATTAAGCTTGAGCAAATTAAAACAGAAGAAGCAAGTAAACGTGAAGTGTTCCCTGAGGTTTACAAAATTGTTTCATTAGGTATATCTATTTTTCTAGCTCAACTAAGGCCTGGGTTCTGTGGTAAATGCAAGTAGTGGCGTGCCTAGGGCCCAACAATACGGCAAGCCCATAAGGCAAGCTGACTGTTCAGAAACCCTAGCGTCATGAAGGTTACAAGGGCAAGCCAAGCTTCTAGGCTTGAATGAAAGTAACGCCACTAATCGCAAGTAGGATTTCGAATCAATTAGGACTGAAAAAGCTTACACAGCACAATGTAAAGAGTGATGTTCAAAGTTTTCAGTGAGAGAAAATGCTATAAAAATCAAAGTGTTAATTGCAGTTTCAAAGTATACAGGGTGTAAATCACCTCATCACAAAGCCTTTAACCAATCATTCTGTACATCAAATTAAGTAACTTTACGCAAAAATTATTGCTGGGAAACAACTTTTTTTTTTGAGGTTATAAATCATGTTTTGTGGTAGAACTCAATGTAACGCACTTAAAACATTGTGCTGATGGATGAATTGAATAGTATACGCGGGTCGTGGAGGTGTTAAAAGTTAAAGTCTTACAAAAAAAACTTGTATTTAAAAAGAAACTTGTCAAAAAGTTGTAAATTTGACCCCCCATATCTCCGTAACTAGAAGGTTCCCAGGTATGGTGTAGAACAAAAAAAATATCGCAATGATGAGGAGAACAAGTGCCTTTCGGCAACGTGAAGAGGTGTTTTACACCCTATACAATGTTGATGATTTTTCTTACACTTCATTATTTTTACCCGACTACGACGAAGCCAAAAAGAAGGGTTATGATTTTAGCAGTATGTTATTATTTACGTATGTTCCTCCGTAACCCCTATTCATCCGATTTTGATGAATAAGGTGTCAATCGATTATTTTAATACTGGCCGGGTAACAGGCTACATTTTTACCGACTTCAAGAATAGGAGGAGTCGATTTCACCTTTTAAACCCTGAATTTAATTAGAGTATGCTTGTTCAGTATTCGGATTTTTTTTACATTAATTTGTGTGGACAAATTCATGTTTATCAATGAAAAAAGCCCACAAAAGGAATAAAATTATTCCCCGATTTTGCAACAATTTTCATTTATACTCCGCTCGCTCCTATTGGTTGTAGCGTGATGTTATATACCTTATAACCTTCCTCGATAAATGGACTATCCAACACAAAAAGAGTTTTTCAATTTCAATCTGTAGTTCCTGAGATTAGCGCGTTAAAACAAACAAACAAACTCTTCAACTTTATAATATTAGTATGGATTTTTCCTACACTGTATTATGTTCTATTGATTGTGTCAACGCTTTATTCCATAAATAAAACAGTACTTTGTACATAACGACGCTGTTCAATCCACTTGGAAAGCTCTTAATTCTATTAGTGAGGACATTCCTGTTTTGTGTAGGTAATTGATCGCTCGGCAATAGACAAAGAACGATGTTGTTTTTATGTTTATGTGTAGCGTTTTATGTAACGTACATTGATACTGTCTTATGTAAAGAATGTGAGTGGGTGGGGACACTGGATAAGACCACTTAAGGCGTTCAATGAGTAGGTAATTTAGCTATGTTCAATGTAGAAGGAAGTACATTTTTCCAAAGAACAGAACAGCTGTAGATATTTATATGAAGGTATTTAGTTCCGTAAACTGATAGCCTAGTGGTGTCGCACTGCCAAGTCAGGGGTCTTTTTTTTTTTTTTTTAGGATGGGAAATCATCAAATGACTTCTCCCGCTCTGGGCGCGGGAGGGAGTGTCAGACTTTTACTGACTAAAACCCATCCATGTTCCTTCCTCGCCCTTTACGTTCCGGGGCCGCGGTATCTCTTTCGAACAGTCCCGCAACCCCGGCAGGCTTCGGCCCTTGCGGGCCCCTCTCTCTATGCTGACATCTCTTTGAGGCGCGCGTGGAACACGAACGCGCCGTCGACACGGCCTGTCGTCGTTAGACGGACGGACGGCTAGCTAGCCCATAGCTAACCGTCCACAGGCCCGCATCTACGGTGGCCGGTAGCCACCACGTGGCCCCCGACGCCCGGTGCGTCTCCCGCGGCGCCGGCGGCCGGGAAGGGACGCTCTCTCCCTCTCTCGTTCCACCACCTCCTTCGCTAGCATAACTGCTTTGCAGAAGGAGGTGACGGCTTCCCATTCCGTTTCGCTCCGGACCATGGATTGAACCAGGGCCGGACGCGAGAGGTCGCCGCCGCCGATCGCCGCTACGAGGACACGGCGGTGCTCCGCCCACGCAGGGCAGACTTGCACCGTGTGCTCCACCGTGTCCTCCGGTCGATCCTCGCAGTGGAGACCCCCGGGCGTTTCCTCCCGCCCGATTCGGTGCAGGTACCTCCCGAAACATCCGTGTCCGGTGAGGACCTGCGTCAGGCGGAAGGTGAGGACGCCGTGGCGCCTCTCTAGCCACTCCTCAAAGAGAGGACTTACCGCCACTATCGTGGCGTGCCCTGCACGGGGTTGCGACAGTCGTTCTCTCCATGTCGCCATGAGATCGCGCCGGAGGTCTGTCCGCTGAGCGGCAATTTGCCGCGGCAGCGGAGTTTCCCCCCGGCATAGTGCCTTCGCGCGCCAGTCGTGCAGGCGCGCGAGGACTATCGCCTCCAGATCCCATGGCGGCAATCCGGCAAGCAGGCCCGGCGCCTCGCGGGAGATCGTGCGGTACCCACGGACCATTTTTACGGCCACCACTTTCTGGGGCGCGTTCAGATAGTGGGCGGCTCGCCGCCTCAAGGAACGCCCCCACACTGGGGCCCCGTAAAGGGCCATGGACCGCACGACCCCCGCATAGAGCCTAAGTAAGAGGTCTCAAGTTCGGATTCATGTCCGTATTGTATAATTAGCAATTGATTCGGTGAAGGAAAACTGCTTAGCTGAATAGATATTTCTCGACGGCATGTAATGTAAAACCAAGAGAGGCCCATGGGCAGCATAAAAACTCTCGACAATCCTCGCCACCAATGTGGTGTTCACTAAAACACTAGTTAGGGTTTAGAATAAAACCACCAAATTATCAGTAAGTAGATGAACTACTTTAGGGGTACGTATGCTCGCTGCTCGAGATATGTGTGGACTGGTGGACACACGGAACCATAAAGCTCACGCTACGTTTATTAGTATATCACAGGCACTAACCACACGATAAAGAAGAAAGATTTAGAATCCTTTGTTAAAGAAACATATGAATGAATATACACCTGGAATTACACTCAGGGGGTCTTAATACCACTCATCTTCCGAATATCACAAATGATAATACCCCCCGGCGCGCGGCGCCCAAATAAACGAGGGCGCTAGCGAGAAAACATCATTTTATTTTTCTTTTCCGAGAAGAGTCACCTTCCTACATTTGATGTTTCATCCTAAAATAACAACTTATTTTTTCTTTTTTATTATTTGTCATCGAAAAAACATAAATGAACACGGGACCTTTTATCATAAACGTTAATGTAGAAATGAACATTATGAATAATATAAAGGTATCAGGTTGTGCATTAACATAAGTCACGACCGCGAGACGAGAAAGTTTGCTTGTGTACTCAACGATTACACAGAATACAGGCAGTAATCGTACCCAGAATCTTATTGACTTTTAAACTAACAAAAAGTTTAGAGAAACCAATATATTTATGGAAATACACAGCTTTATACAAACCTAAAAATAACTTTAGTATTAAGGGTTGAGTCACGTGGTGTACATATTTTATTTCTAAATCCGCTCATGACATGTTGGCTCGCATTCTACACTGATCTCCAAAGGGTATAAGGTCTTTGACTTACAGACAGACCTCCAAACTAAAAATAAACCTTTCAACCCTTTTTCGGTTAAAAAATGTTAGGGGTTTGTATAAAAAGAGAGAAAAAAAACCTAACTGGCTTATCTCGACCAGAGGAAAGGAAGGTTTTAGAAAGAAGTACTTGTTGCTTATCTCCGACTTAAAGGAATATCGGACTCCTGAGTAGAGATGGGTAGTGGGTTAAAACCCATTCTTCCCATTTAGGTTAAAACTGGGTGATTTGGGTTTTAACCCGGTTTTAACCCATTTTCACCTATTTTACTGGGTGAAAATGAGTATAGTTAATTATTAAATAGTGGGAAGTAGAGTTCACTATTAACTTGTCAAAAATAAGAGCCTGAACCCAAAATCAGATACATTTATTATTTATTTGGAAAATTACAACAAATTAGTGGGTAGTTTAATCATCATCGCTTGCATCGGAAACACGGGTACAATCAAAAAATTGAAAATTGTTAATGCCGGATGTAGATGGGTCCGCGACCGACCCATAGTCACACCAAATTGCCACACCAGTGTGACTATGGTTAATTTTATTTATCCGTAGTCACACAGTCATACCAGTGCACTGGTATGACTACGGATAATTTAACCTGATAGTCACACTGGTGTGGCTACGGCTGATCCGTAGTTACACTAGTGTGACCACGGACAATTTAACCTGACCCGTAGTCCATTGAATTCAGACCATTGACCCAATTTGTATCTTTTGGGTTGCTTTTTCTATTTCTCCGTACTTACCGGTATTATTTCTTTTAATATTTAAACTGATAATGGACAGGGCTATTTGTACGTGGCGGCGGCGGCGTGGTTTGTATATTATATCTCTGGGATTCTGGGATTTGGAGTATTGGTGGTGAATCAGGCACACAGTCCTCAGTACTATCACTAAAATCATTCACATGCTTGTGCAATAAATTCCAATTGTATGTTATACTATAGATATAGATATGTTAGTTTTAGGGAAACTTGCCCAAGAAAAAACATCATATAGACCAATAAGCCTTTTGCCGACTATGTCCAAAAGATTTGAAAAAGTGCTGCTGCATAGGATGACCCCAATACTTAAAGAGAGAAATATACTACTTGACCATCACTTTGGCTTCAGGAAACAACACGGAACAGTAGAACAAATACACCGGGTCTGTGAACACATTAGAAAAACGCTGGAAGAAAAGAAATATTGCTCTTCAGTGTTTCTGGACATCTAGCAGGCTTTTGACAAGGTGTGACACCTTGTAAGCAAGACTAAACAGCATCTGCCTCAACCGTTCTTTAGCATTCTGAACTCTTACCTCACAGATAGAGTTTTCTACGTAAAAGAATCAGGTAATACCTCAGCCCTTCACAGAATTGAAGCTGGTGTACCTCAGGGTTCTGTTCTGGGGCCAATTCTTTACATATTGTACACAGCTGACTTACCGACGGAACCTGGAGTTGTTATAGCAACATTCGCAGATGATACAGCAATATTATCTATTCAAACAAACCCAGAAGGTGCATCAAATCTTCTGCAGAGTGGACTTAATAAAATAAACACTTGTATGAAAACCTGGAAACTAAAGGCCTGTGCTGCAAAGTATGTCCTAGTTACCTACACACTCAGAACTGCCCACCGGTCAAACTGGGAGATACCACCCTACCACACAGAAGTTGTGTCAAGAACCTGGGAATTCATTTGGACCGTTGATTGACCTGGCAACAACACATCAAAGCCAAGAAAGACGAACTCTCAAAACGACTAAAAAAATTTCACTGGTTACTGGGCCGCAACTCCAGACTATCGCTGGATAACAAGCTCCTATTATACAAAGTAGTATTGAAGCCCGTTTGGGTGTATGGGATACAGCTCTGGGGAAGCGCAAGTAACTCCAGTATAGCCATCTTGCAGCGCCAACAAAACAAAATACTTATACGCACAATAGCCAATGTCTCATGGTTCACTACAAACGCTGAAATCCACCAACAACTAGACAATCCCAAAGTTGCTGAGGAGATTCGGAGTGTAGCAGCGAAATATGAAGAACGACTAGCCATCCACCCAAATGAGCTAACTCGTCAGTTGACACGAGACTACGTGCTCCGCTTGAAGAGCCACAGTATCATGGCACTAGCAGACCGGCAGTAAATCCGTAACATCTGCGAGTAGATGGCATCACTGGAAGCCATACTCTACACTACAAGCAACGCGGAACTCATCCGCTCATAGTCTGAGGACTGATTGCAGACAATACGTAGAAGAAAAAAAAAATGCTGTTGCTGCTATTTACGTCGTGAGTCTATTTCTTTTTTTACTATGTGTATCACTATGAGCACTAAGGGATCGCTCTAGAGCAGCAGAAGTACACGGTGCAGTAAGAATACGAACAGCGACTTTGCTCGATGCAGTAGACCCACATATATACCCTTCCACCAGATTGATGAAATCTCCGACTCCAAAAACCATCTCTTGCTCTATACGATGCCTAGTTTGACATTACATTCAAACCGATACTTTGTCCTACTTCGTAAATAAACTCCATAGCGTCGACTTCTAGACTTTCGTCAAGTTCAGATCCTTGGTCTGTGGGGCCTAATAAGTACAAATGCGCGGTAAGTAAGTAAGTTAGGGGTAAAAGCAGGATCAGATTGCATTATAACAGTTCCGGGTCGTAAAAACTCGAAAATTCACTTAAAACGCGCGCACTCTAACCAGCGAGGTAAACTATACTGACAAGTTTGAGCGGGGAAGGGGCGCGGGGATAGCTCCGCGTGGGCGACATCCCTTCCCCTCCCGGTCTTACCACCCCGCACACCGGCCGTAGCGCGCTACATGTTTAAATAATATTTTCGAAATATTTTATTTTCACCCAGCCAAACCACCCAATGGGTGGAATGAAACGGGTGATAACTGGGTTTTAACCCACTAGTAGGTTTTAACCCGGGTGGTTACCCATCTCTACTCCTGAGACATAGTTGTAAATCTTGTTTGGATCGGATCCAAATACGTTTCACTTCTTAGGGTACACTCTCGTATTATTATTTTTTAAAGAAAACCTAGTATGTAGGTTTTCTTTCTCCAGGGACATGAGAACCAATCCTCTGATAGAATTTACTTCCGTTTAATAAAAAGCGATGAAGCTCAGTGCAGTATTTAAGGATACATTTGTGTTTGTGTTTCAAAACAAAATTATCCACGCAAAAGAACATTCTCCAGGCACAAGAATTTACTTTTCCCTTTATTCCTCTGTGAATACATAGCGGGAAGCTGCCGTATTGTCCTCGGGGATTAAGTTTTATCTCAAAAAGCCCTTCAACTTATGTTAGAATATTCCCATAGAGTTGAATGTAAAATGTTTTTTTTTTAATGTTTTTATCAAGTGATGATTGTTGATGCCTTCCTAGAAATTTTAAAGGTGAGTTGTTAGAATCACCAGCTCACCCGTAAAGGCAGTAAAGGTTGGCAACAACGCATGATCGCACCGTCGTCAAGAGCCGAGCGTCTATCTCCGAAATTGAACAGCTCCGATCCACCTATTAAATTAAGAGAAGGATACTGGCCACTTCACGGTTAACGAGAACAATGCGATTAAAATAAAGCGGATTAAGATTATGAGAGCGGGAAGTGAATTAACAATTTATACATCGAGCATTCGAGTTCTGTATAATGAACTACAGAATTCGAAGTCGTTTTGAATTTCAAGCAGTTTTGTTCGGACACAGTTGTTTTTTCTCATCGTCATTATTCTCTGGCTTTATCCTAATTTTATTGGAGTCGGCGTAGCATGCCTTCTTCTTCTATACTTCACTATTACTCGTCATCTCATCATACACCTCCTTTTTTGCCATATCAATGCCAATTTCTTTGGTCTTTCTCTACTCTTATACCATCCACATTCATACTCAGAACTTTCCTCATGACATTTTCCTCATTCGTTCTGTTTTCTATTATACTAAAACTTTATAAACAATTTCTAAATGGTGCAACACAATACAATATACTAGTTACTCGTGACTGAAGCACACAAAGCGTTGGCAAAGTTCCTTCGAAGTAACATCTAAAGATTTTATTGAAACATGCTGAGTGAGCCAGCGAAGTGGAAACATGAAAAGCGCTGCGCTTTACAACTATGTGAAGGTAGCATATGTGTATAAGTTATACAACGTGAACTATCACGTTGTATAACTATGTTACTTGACCAATCCGATTTCGGGACGAAAATAATGTCCTAAGGCTAAACCGGATTACCAGTTAATCGGGGCGATGAATCGATGATATTATTACCTCAAAAAATGCACCTACAACTATTATACCCTACGTGTCCGCTTTATGCTCGGAGTTTTTCAGCCAAAGAGCAGCACACCAAAGCTCTCGACAACCACCCTAGATAGCCATCGAATGCAGTCCCTGTAGCTGAAATCGGCTAAGGTCCATGTTCACCGAGAAGATAACAGTCTGATTATCGAAAAACAGCTGTCATTGTGACATGTTCCCATACAAAAATGTGTTTTAAACAGCTGTTTTAGATAATCGGACTGTTATCTTCTCGGTGAACATAGACCTAAATGGCACACCTATTACTAATTGCAATCATCATCACCTTTGGGGTGATGATGATGTGCAATTACAATACACTCCGACTAACTTGGATGTAGCGTGGTTGGTTACAGTTCTAACCTAACGTAACTCATTTAGTCGGGGTGTCCTATGATCGTCTTTTTGTGACGAGTTCTAGTCTAGTGTCTTTGGACTAACATCGGCTTTGACCGGTAACATAGAAGGTGTAAACGGAAACTTTACGCAGCCGTCAACCAAGCATTCTGTACATCAATATAAGTAACAATACAAAAAGTATTTCTGGGAAATGACTTCTTTTGGGGTGAAAAATCACGTTTTTCGGTAAAACTCAATGTAACGCACTCAAAAATTGTGCACTTGGGTGCATTGAATAGTACTCAAACTCAAACTCTTTATTGCATTCACGTGTACATTCAGTTGTTACATTTATGTAAGTAAGTTCCAACATGAAACCCGGTTAGGTCACGGCAACATAATAGATTGGACAAAACAAGCATCCAGTGAGTAGGTATAACAAATTAATAAAATATATTAATGAAAACACGTAAATAAAATAATTTAATAACCTCAAGATATTAATTAAATTATATAATAATAATAATAAAATAAAATACTAGGAATAGGAACATGATTTATAACCTCAAAAAAAAAAGTTGTTTCCCAGCAATAATTTTTGCGTAAAGTTACTTAGTTTGGTGTACAGAATGCTTGATTAACGGCTTCGTGATGAGGTGGTTTACACCCTGTATTATTTATTGAGTCCGCCTTTGTACAGGTTTTAATTATGTATAAAGTTTTAATCCTACTTAATATTATAAATGCGAAAGTTTGTGAGCATGTATGTGTGGATGGATGGATGTTTGCTACTCTTTCACGCAAAAACTACTGAACGGATTTGGATGAAATTTTGCACACAGATGGTTTATAACCTGGATTAACAAATAGGATACTTTTTATCACGGTAGTAAGATCATGATGGGGATGGGACAATTTTGAAGCTTCACGCGGGCGAAGCCGCTGGCAGAAGCTAGTAAATAAATATTGGAGGTCATATACCATTAGTCCAGAGCAAAAAATTATCGCAAAGACGGGAAGAACAAATTCCTTTTACACCCATTAGGCATAGGTACATTTTTGCTTCCCTTCCATGGAAAAGACAATAATCTCAAAAAAGTCTTTAAAAGCGAAAAATACGTTCACGTTTAACTTTGACTTTTCCTTCGTCAGGAAGCTAGCAAGGCTGACTGTGAGCGTGACAATCCCAAAACCTTTTTTGTTTCCTTTCTTTCATTGTTCTAATAGATCCATCTCAGAGACTAGACAGATGTAATTTAGCGTCATTCCTTCCTTCGCCTTGATCCATGAGTGTTCGAGTCAACGGAGCATGTTCTATTTCATTGAGACTACACTCTTTCAAATGGTCCAAAGCTCTTGCATTATCTTGCGCGGAGAGCTCATACGAGAATGATTCGACATTTTCTCGAGTGCTCGTATTTGAACCGTGTTATTTATTTGTTTCATTTTGATGTTCGATTTGCGGCTTATCCATATCTGGAATACGGTACCGTGAAGTTGGACCAGCATTACATTTAACCAACTTATCTGTGCAGGCGGGAAATCACAGAATTAAAATAAATGTATTATGTTTGACATATCGATGTAAATTTTCTTCACAAGAGATGCTATCTTGAACCGCACACTTAAAGTGGTCGGGTCGTACTATAGTAATGAAGGCTGCCTAGTTCCTACTTCTGTACCAAATATTCATGGTTAATAATAGTCATTGACAAGTGAATGAATAATTCCTCCTTCGCTATTCAGTTATTCACCTTTCAATTTGTATCAAGAACAGGTACACCGCGCCGCCGCCGCCGCCGATGAATTATTTAGTTTCTAATACAACTCGGTACAATGAAGGGTATTATTATTTGATTAGCAACTCAAATTATTTAGCAGCATTAAGGCAGGAATCCGACCAGGTATTACAATAAGTTGGTACTATTTTCAGATCATTTATAGGACCGTGAACCGTGTCGTCCAGGAATTCTGCATTTTCAATAGTTCTATTTTCGTAGGTACCTACACAAAATAAATTCGTGTGAGATGGACGCCTACGCGATCCCAATAAAATAAACGAAAACCAATTTTGGTTTGCTATTACTTTGAAACAATCAAGCCAATCACAAATCCAATTCGGGATGAATCGTCAAACAACGGGGTTCAATCTTTTTCAAAACCACAAATCGTATTTAAGAATTTGCGAAAAATTCATTTATATCAGACAAACAGTAAGCTTGAGTTGCAATTAAATACTGGGGATCACCACGTGGCTCTGAAAAAGAGTGATTGATGTTACAAATTGCTTCCATTGTCAGGAGCGAAAAAAAGTGGATTGACGATATCCAATTTATCGGCAACGAGAAAAATTGAACACCTAAAAGGTGCAGAGATTGAAAACAAAAACGTTCTAGTGAAACACTGCAATATTTGTGTTAGATAGGGCCTTTATTTACCGAGTAAATTAAACATTAACAAGATGGAAAGCCCTCATCTCTATGTAGATTGTGGGTCCGGTCATTTCGGCTTGACTGCGTAACACTGACAAATCACAAATTGGCCAATCTACTGTAATCATAAAGATAATTAGATATTTGCGTTGTGGAGTTCAGATAGCCAGTCGCTAATTGTAAAATACTGGTTTTCAGAAGCATTCGGTTAGACTGGAAGCCGACCCCAACATAGTTGTGGACGACTCGATTGGCGTAATGGTAGTGACGCTGCCTTACGTTCTTAGGGTCCTGGATTCGAATCCCGGTAGGAGCAAATGTTTGTGTGATGAGCACGGACATTTGTTTCCGAGTCATGGATGTTTATATGTATAATAAGCATGTATTTACAAACAAAAAAGTATATATGTAGTATATCAACTATCTAGTGTCCACGACACAAGCTTTGCTTAGTGTGGCACTAGGTGGCGCTGTGTGTTACTGTCCAGCGATATATTTATTTATTTATAGTTGTGAAAAGGCTAGGCAGATGATGATGCATAATCAGTTATCAAGCATACTATGATGTTACTTTCATATAGATATATTGGGAATCACAACATTAATTTTAGGTCACGGTGTTAAACATAGAAACAGATTGATTACGTAAACACGGACAAGTGACGTTAATACGATCATTGATTTATAGGAGTTATGGCTCCCAATAATACACAACATTGAAGCCCGTGATGAAATACGGCAAAACATTCATAATACGTAGACATTTATATTGATCAAACGCTGATCCGCGTTCATAAAGCTTTGACAAACCAAACATAAAATTTGTACAATTTCTCCTTTAATTTTTAAGCGAACTAATTTTGCAATGCATCCAGCCACTATGTTGGAAGTTACGAGACCATAACTCGTAGGAGAGTAACGAATCACGTACCAATTGCTTTAACCTCAATACAGAAGCTGGGATTTTAGGAAATTGAGGCAATAAAATCAACTGACAAAGATTAACATTATGTACCTTTCGAAGTCTCGATTCAAATATTGTAGGATATAGATCACCGAAAGACTTATTACGAAACCAGCTGATGCCACCGGCATCGCCTGCGTACAAATTATATACTAAAACCTTTCTCGAGAACCACTCTATCCATTGGTGAAAACAGCATGAAAATCGGTGCAGTAGTTTTTGAGTTTATCGCGAACAGACAGACAGACGCGGCGGAGGACTTTGTTTTATAATACTCGTATGTAGTGATTTTTACTTTCTCCAAAACGTGCAAATTCAATCAGAATACGTAATTTTAAAAGAACGGAACTAATGAGGCTTCAGAAAAGACGCATGAAGACGGACCGAGGCGCTATATTTCCCGCCGCCCGCTTCACTGAAGTATTTCCAAAACTTTTCCTCTCCGATGTTTTCACAACGGAATATCTACAAACTGCAGGATGCAACTCTTGTCTGCAACTACGTACTCGAAGCGTTTGAGGTCTAACTATAAGCCGGATTGGGAGCCACTACGAGTCTCGGAATCACTTTAGCTGCTTATTACAGTTCTTGTTCAACCAAGGGCCAAGTTGGTATCTCCGTCAGAATTTGTTTGTAACATAGTTACGAGGCTATAGTCTGTACCATCTCTATATAAGTTCTACGATTATGAATGTGGCATGAATATGAACTACGATTATGAGTATAAATGTTGCCTGCTATCTTTGTCCGCGGTAAGTATAAAATACTGACATATAATCTTCTTACTCCTTACTAGTGCTGGCAGTATGATTATCTATACTCTGTGTGTATTGTCAACTTATGTTACCTTTGACATGTAAACAATAGTTTCTCATTGTCATCTCGGATTCAAGTTAATTAAAACCAAATATCTAATATTGGTTCTTCGTTTAATTATGCAACAATTTAATTAACTTCATTATGCCCGACACCGATGCAAAACCCACGCCCAATGTGGCTAGGTACCTAAGACCCGAGAAGTTTGACGAGGACCCCACCGCAACAGAAGCGGACTTAAAGTGGATCCATTGGAAATATACTTTTACCAATTTCTTACTCGAGGAGGTTCCTAACGGTACCAATGCACTAAAACTAAAGCTTTTAATGAACCATTTATCGGCTCTCATTTTTCCTCATGTTCGCGAATGTACTACCTTTGATAATGCCATGAAAGTTCTTGATAAAATGTACCTTAAGCCCAAAAATGAAATACTGGCTCGTTACTTGTTAGCTACGCGAAAGCAAAAGTCAAACGAATCTATATCCGACTACGTGAGGTCGCTCAGACTCTTGGCCCGTGACTGTAAATTTGAAGCTGTTACTGCTACAACACATGAGGAAGAAGCTATAAGAGGTGCTTTTATTTCTGGAATACTGTCGCTGAAAATCCGAGAAAGATTGCTTGAAAATCTTTCTCTCACATTAGATAAAGCTGTCGACAAAGCTCTCTCATTAGAGACTGCAGAAAAGGACTCCCAAGCAATGTCAAGTGGCGCTAATGAAACAAATTTGAAAGCTTTGTCAGTGGCACCAGTGTCGAGTCGCGTATCTGCGAACACTAAAAACTCTCGAGTAACTACAGCAGAACCGAAAACTAAATGGTGCTGTTTCTATTGTGGAGGAAATAACTTACACCGTAGGCCTAAGTGCCCGGCATACAACGCGCAGTGCCAGCTTTGCTCCAGAAAAGGGCATTTTGCAAATGTATGCAGATCTATAAATGCTGCCAATAACGCCATAGTTGCCACAGAAGATTCTCTCGTGGACTCTGATGATTCTGAAGTGGCAGCTAATGCTATCTCAGCTGCTTCTCCATCAAGCCTTTCCAAAGCCACTACCCCTGTAACCCTTAACAACTTTAACGCCGATGCTTTGATTGACACAGGGAGTTCAGTGAGTTTTATAGATGAGAAAATAGCACGTCTAATGAAGCTGAAACAGAAGACACACCGGCAGATTATCACACTGGCCTCTACAAATAATGTGTCCTTCGTAAAAAGTGTTTGTTTTGCAACTGTCACGATTAACAAATATACGCACAAACACCGACCATTCCTTGTCGTCAGTAACCTTTGTGCCGACGCTATCATCGGCCATGATATACTCAAAGAACATTCCAGTATCCAATTCAATTTTGGTGGACCGAAAGAACCTTTAGTCTGCAACGTAATGCAAGCCTTAGTACCTCCCGCCTCCTTATTTACTAACTTATCTCCGAACATTAAGCCTATTGCCGTGAAGTCCAGACATTATAGCGAGCAAGACGAAAAGTTTATCACAGAAGAAGTCACAAAACTGTTGGAAGACGGTGTGATCGAACCAAGCGTTTCTCCTTGGCGTGCGCAGGTCTTAGTAGCGGGAGGGGGAACTCATAGAAAAAGGCTCGTGATTGACTACTCTTTGACCATAAATAAATTCACAGACTTAGACGCTTACCCCTTACCTCATATCGAAACAATCGTGTCTAAGGTCGCAAAATACAATGTATTCAGTCAGATAGACTTAAAAAGTGCGTACCATCAAGTGCCAATTAAAGAGAGCGAAAAATTGTACACGGCATTTGAAGCTGCGGGAAAACTCTACCAATTCACAAGAATCCCCTTTGGAGTCACTAACGGAGTCGCCGCATTCCAGCGTACCCTTGAATTTATAATAGAAAAAGAAAAATTAAAGGGAACGTTTACATACCTTGATGACGTCACTGTATGTGGAAAAGATAAAAGTGATCATGATAAGAATTTGCTTAATTTTCAAGCCGCTGTGAAAAAGTATAACCTGACATTAAACGATCAAAAATGTAAATTTTGTCAGGATTCCATAAGCTTGCTGGGCTATACTATTAAGAATAATTCCATTGAACCGGACAAAGAACGGCTCAAACCACTGCTACAGCTACCGATCCCTACGAACGCCGCCGAACTGAAACGAGCACTAGGGTTATTTGCCCATTATGCGAAATGGGTGAAGGACTTTTCATGTAAACTCCAACCTTTAACGAATGTAAGCTGTTTTCCTTTAACTGAAAATGCTGTTACTCAATTTGAGCGATTAAAGTCAGACATTTGTAAAGCTTCACTGATAGCAATTTGTGAAGACGAAATCCTGACAGTGGAAACCGACGCGTCGGAGTATGCGATAGCTGCTACACTCTCTCAAAAAGGTCGACCTGTGGCGTTTTTCTCCAGGACATTATCAAATGCTGAACGTAAACACCCATCAGTCGAGAAAGAAGCCTACGCTATTGTTGAAAGTCTTAGAAAATGGCGACATTTCTTGATGGGAAAGTACTTCATTTTAGTAACGGATCAACAATCCGTTTGCTACATGTTCAACCAAAACCACTCCAGCAAAATAAAAAATGAAAAGATACAACGTTGGCGCCTTGAATTATCCTGTTATAAATATGACATCATTTATCGACCCGGCTCACAGAACACCGCTGCTGATGCGCTATCAAGAGTTTGCGCATTTATGAATAATGACAAACTGCATGAATTACACGTCCTACTATGTCACCCTGGTATAACGAGGATGTACCATTGGGTACGCTCAAAGAACTTGCCTTATTCGATTGATGACATCAAGACTATGACTACATCTTGTCGAGTGTGTTCCGAATTAAAACCTCGCTTTATGAAGACACAGGGACAGCTAATAAAAGCATTGGCTCCTTTTGAAAGGCTGAATATCGACTTTAAAGGACCTTTGCCTTCGAATTCTGAGAACAAGTATTTACTTACAATTATTGATGAATATAGCCGATTTCCATGGGCTTACCCCTGCAAAGATATGTCATCTGCTACGGTCATCAAATGCCTACAAGAACTATTTAGTACATTTGGACAACCACTTTACATCCATAGCGACAGAGGGAGCTCTTTTATGTCCGAGGAGTTAAAAACTTTTCTAAGAGCTAACGGAATTGCTTCTTCCCGAACTACCCCGTACAACCCACGGGGTAATGGTCAAGTAGAGCGTCTAAACGGAACACTGTGGCGCGCCGTACAGCTCAGTCTTCGTTCAAATAACATGGAAGTAAAATACTGGGAACGAGTCTTGAGGAATGCTTTACACTCTATCCGTTCGCTTCTCTGCACGTCTGTGAATGCAACTCCGCACGAGAGACTTTTTAACTACCCGCGCAGGTCACCAACTGGAGAATCGATGCCTACTTGGCTAGCGCCAGGACCAGTCCTCGTTAGGAATAACGTTCGTTCGAAAAACGATCCGTTAGTGGAGGAAGCGGAACTCTTGGACTACAACCCACACTATTCGGTGATTCGTAGATCTAACGGCTTGGAGAGTACAGTGTCCAATAGACATTTGGCTCCACTACCAAATGATACTCGATCTACATTTGCAGATGAAGACTCTCCCTATGAAGATTCTATGGAGAATCCTGAAGCGGGTGAATCTAATCCAGACCCTCAGCACAGAGACCTTCCGATCAACTCTCATGAAGTAAGAGAAGAAACACCAGCCTTCGAAAGACCCAGAAGGAATCGCCGCCTACCTACTCACCTTCGTGACTTTGTAGTGGGAGAAGAAAACATAGACGGGGAGAATGACATATAATCTTCTTACTCCTTACTAGTGCTGGCAGTATGATTATCTATACTCTGTGTGTATTGTCAACTTATGTTACCTTTGACATGTAAACAATAGTTTCTCATTGTCATCTCGGATTCAAGTTAATTAAAACCAAATATCTAATATTGGTTCTTCGTTTAATTATGCAACAAATACATTTTTTTCCGTTTCTACACAAAATGTTAATTTGATGCTCCGCTCCTTTTGTTCGTAGCGTGATGTTATATAGCCCATAGCTTTCCTCAATAAGGGTCTCCCCACATTTATCGACGTGGAATCGGCTAACACCGGTCAAAAAAGCCTTTATGTCTACGTAATAAGGGTATTACTAATACCATTCGCATCGGCTCGGCTCGGACGACGCGTCGCGACGCCGGCCGACGGCGAAACGAACCGTTTGCCTATTATAAGTCGAGTAGTGTGGTGATACGCACTCGGCTTAAGCCGATTCCGCGTCGATAAATGTGGGGAGACCCTAAATGGGCTATCCAAGACTAAAATATTTTTTCAATTCGACCCAGTAGTTCTTGAGATTAGTGCGATCAACCAAACTAACTCTTCAGCTTTATAGATTCAGTTTCTAAACTATGCTAATATTGTCTTCAAGACGTGGGTAGGTATAACGCTTCGTCTTAATACAGTCGTAACATACGAGTAAATCCGTCTTCAAGTTAAACCTATTCCCATTTAACATTGTACGTAAAGTTTTAACGATGAAACAAAATCCAATTAAATAGTTGTGCAGTTAGTCGTATCGTCGCCATCCACAACTGCCGCGCAACAATACAGTAAGTCTATCGAGTTGCTTAGTCCCAAGGACACCTACTGAAGATAGCGATGTTAAAGTAAAATAATCGTTAGGCAATGTGTAATAAGATATATTTACATAGAACATGTGTGAATGCGGATTATCTTCGGAAGAAGATTTACTTTAGTATGAGTGTAACTGCTCGGAATATCCGACTGCGAGCCTATAAATCTGTAGTCAGGCTTAGTCGATTTGGTGTGAATATAGCCGGAATAATATAGAGAACTGTTAAAACAAATGCGTTACCTACTGCTTTATCTACGGTGATTCAGAAGAACAGCACTTTCAATAAACTTTTATGCGTTTCTGTAAAACGTGGCAGGCGAGGCAAAGTTTTTCTTTTACTTCATATCATGTATAGGCACGCTCAGGATCATTAAAACTGTTTCTTTTTTGTACCCACAGTAAAATTACGAGAAGAAGCCTTTTTCCCAATAAAACAGAGATAAAAATCTTTTTTTACCCTGAATAATTCCAAAATAGTACACGGCGTCCGCCCAAGCTTAGCCTAAATTCGATTCAAGCGATTCAATCCCACGCCGTACAGATTGAAAGGATTCTAGTGGCACTGATTGGATGGAGTGTGCCCATATGTGCCACATCACTAGACATGTATATGTCACCGTAAAATTGTAAAACCCGTTATATTGTAATCTATCTAGCGAGCTAGATAGATTACAATATAACGGGTAAACTCTCAAAATATTGTTAAACGAACATACTGCTTACAATTTAACGCATTTTATTTCGGTAGATTGTAATCTATCGAAGAGAAACCGTAATATTGTGAAATGCATGCGACGGAAGTATCTCTGCCCCAATCGAGACTGGGGGCACCTCGACGTTAGGTTAGTTAGGTTCTTTTAAACCCTGCAGACAGAAATAGGAACCCCTATAGGCGAATATAAAAGTGTTTTGAGCCAAGTGTTTCGAGAGTTTACAATTTCGCTAGATAGATTACAATAGAACGGGTTTTACAATTTTAGGGTAACATGTACATATTCGCAACACACTAGTTATTTATCAATAACTTTTATCCAAAACATATTGTTGGACAAACAATAGACGAAGATGAAGCACAGAGGTGAAGTAAATGTGGATACACAGAGCATCATAATTGTGGATATGACAACTGTGGAACTGATGGCGCTAGCATAGCTAAGCAATAGGTATCATCATCATCATCTGCCGAGGCTTTTCCCAAGTATGTTGGGGTCGGCTTCCAGTCTAACCGGATGCAGCTGAATACCAGTATTTTACATGGAGCGACTATCTGACCTCGACTACCCAGTTAGTACTGGGTAATACGATACCCCTCGGTAAGACTGGTTGTCAGACTTTTTGGGCCACTGACTACCGGTAATGACTGTCAAATTTCTAAAATGATGGAGAGACAGCTAAGCAATATCATTGATTGAAAATTGTTTATGATGCCATTTTATATTTCAAAGTAACTTCACCTCATTGGCCGGATGGGGTAGCTATGGTCAAGTAAAACACTCCTTGTAACACCCACAGTTACTAAAATGTCAAATTAATATTCAATTATAAACCATTTTTGTAAAATTCCCACACAGGCCTTACGACCATTTTGAACTTAAATGGTCTTAAAGTCTTACTCGGGTCGTCGTCAAATTTTGGGCATACTCGTATCTAGTTATGTTTGGCATAAAGGTTATAAAGTCCATTTCGTACTAAGTATTATTTATTACAACAAACAACAGTTATGTACTCTAGGTGAAGCAAATAAAGACGTTTATAGATCTGTGATAAGTTCCATGGCGTCTGAAAGTTGTTTACGTCGAGTTCTCCAACCATACACCCGTTTAAATGGTCTATGAAACATTATTTCCTTCTGAACTTTTATCTGTAATGTGTTAGACGTAAAACAAAAATAACTGCGGCGCCGCTGTAACGAGTTAAAAAGGAATAAATTATTTATGTATTTGCGGGCAAACAACTTTGAATCTTAGGCTCGTTGTGGCAGAGTAGGGATGGGCAAGCCAAAAAAATATATCGATATTAATCGTATCGATATTTTTAAACAGTATCGATAATTATCGTGAGAAAAATATCGATATATCGTCAGTTATGTGGTATTGTATGATTCTTCATACATATCCCCAAAGAATTCAAACTTCGTAAAAAAGAATCAGGCGTCTGAAAGTTGTTTACGTCGAGTTCTCCAACCATACACCCGTTTAAATGGTCTATGAAACATTATTTCCTTCAGAACTTTTATCTGTAATGTGTTAGACGTAAAACAAAAATAACTGCGGTGCCGCTGAAACGAGTTAAAAAGGAATAAATTATTTATGTATTTGCGGGCAAACAAATTTGAATCTTAGGCTCGTTGAGGCAGAGTAGGGATGGGCAAGCCAAAAAAATATATCGATATTAATCGTATCGATATTTTTAAACAGTATCGATAATTATCGTGAGAAAAATATCGATATATCGTCATTTATGTGGTATCGTATGATTATTCATACATATCCCCAAAGAATTCAAACTTCGTAAAAAGAATCAAAGAAAATATTATTTTAATATTTTTATTGATGCTTGAGCCGAAACAATTATATACAATTGATTCAAACCAGTAGTCATTAGATATGGACACGAAACCAAAGTTGCGTTTAAAAAATAAACGAAATTGATACGAATTCGATACTCTAAAATAAATATCGATTATCGATATATCGCGATTAAAAAATATCGACGATATATCGATAATTGTATGGAAAAATATCGATATTTTTTGCCCATGTCTATGGCAGAGACACGAGTCTCGGTTTGCGAAGTAAAGCTGCGCCTGCACCTAAGTATCCAATGGTGATGGTAACCGTTATAAGCTTTTATTTGACAAAGTTAGTACAATACTCAATACTTTATTGCATTCCACAATGTAGGGTTAGGTGGTGAACATAATATATATTTAGAAACAATCGTGGACCCTGTCGGTCACAGCAAAAGTAAGATGTGTGGTCAAATCTTGCATCTGAATTTCAAACCAGTCCTCCAACCGATACAGCTGAAATTTTGCACACCGTTAAGTTCTGGTGACAATACATTTTTATGACAGACATGAATTGATTCTGCAGACAGGATCCTTATTATTCAATACTGCAGTGCATATCATTTCTCGTTTAGTTTTACAGGACACAATAAACCTAGTTCTAGAGCTCATCATCATCACCTGCCTTATAGCCTTTTCCCAACTATGTTGGGGTCGGTTTCCAGTCTAACCGGATGCTGCAAAGTTCTAGAGCTCTTTTTAAGAAATAATTATTACCGGCATTTTTGCCTGAAATCGGTATAAGCATCATATTCAAGTCATCCTGAAAAAAGAGGTAAGAGCCTAACGAATAGACTAAAGTTGTACAAGGCTGATATCCAGCTGCATCATTTTGAAACCAAGGTCAAAAACAACGAATGAGTAACTGAAATTGAATTCATTTCTTGTTCATGTCATACGGCAGCTACATATCGCTACAATAGAACTCGGGACAATCACCGACAGAGTGCCTTGTTACGTTAGAGAGGCACCGAGACTGCAAACGTTATCTATGCAAAACTTCGTGATGAAGAATTAAATTATACTGGAGCTGCGCTCGTACCCATGTATACTAATTTATGAATTTTAGTTCATCTCGACAAGTTTCATTTGACAAACTGATTACAGTGCTTCAACGATCTTTTGGCATGATGGGCATGGTTTCTGGATAAATAAACAATTTTACAAAAATGTATTGTAAAAACAAGATGGCGTCTATAGTTCCTATTTTGACCACGAGCAATGAGGTTTTACTTTTTTTTTAATTTTACTTGCAAAAAAGCTTCCAACCTATTTACATGTTTACAAATCGAATTTAATTACCACTGGCCAGTAATTGAGCAAGGCCATTCAAGTTTTGTTTTTTACAATTTAATCGTCGACGAATAAGTGGCTTTTAAAATGTTTTCATCTCCACTAGCCAGAACTTGCATAAATATTATTTTATTCTACCATTTTACCTCAACCTCAAATGATGGAAACTATAAACGCTTTTGAACATTTTCAGTATAAAACGTGGCGAACCTCAGTACCTCTGGTAATAGGTACGTTGTAATTTTGCTCCAGCGGTTTCCTTTGTCTATACTCTACAAGGTACAAAATCTTTTATGTATTTGTCGAGTAATTGAGCAAATAAAAAAAGAACTGAACGACGACCTATTACGTAAAATGTCAAATAGCAACTGATCGATATAGTAGATGATTCATGGCGGATCGCTTGACGGGACTATGTTTTATAGCTATATGCTATATCAGTATGTATAGTAAGTACTCTTTCATGGCTGTTCTCACCATAAAATGCTTCCAGCGTGATTTATATCGAAATCTTTATGCATGAGACTACCCTCATTTTAGGCTTTAATGAAAGTTACCCTCGTATAAATTGCTTTTTATTTTTTTGTTGTTTAGACACTTTAGCAAAGTCAGCGAGCTACTGAGAAAATTCTTCAAAATATATTTTACGGAGGCAGATATTCTATAAAACTAAGTATATTGAAAATAATATTTTGCCTCAGCCTATTTATTGGAGCAAAGAAAACTCATTTACCAACTTCCACGAAATACTTTTAAGGTCAAGTACACACGATTAAAGAAATAAATAAATATTTACATTTACAGAGAAAATGAACGAGCTTATGACATGCAATTCAGCACTTAATGTAAATAACTGTAGTACCTACAAGCATCAGACAAAAAGTTTAGGTATCTTGTTTACATATTATTTACTGAAAGGTTAATCAACCCAGCCATTCTAAGAAAGACAAAACTAATCGTATTACAGGGTGCTCATATTTCAGCGTCTACCCATTTTCAATTATCACTTTATTTGAGAGATTTATTTTTGTGAAAGTAGTCTGGCGAAACTGACTTTGAGCTTTGAGACGGCCGTGCATCATTTACAAAAGTATATATCACAGTGAAATTGTCAAATACGTTAGATTGTAATCTCTCTAGCGAGGTTGTAAAGTCTCGAAATATTGTCAACTGAACATACTGCTTACAATATAACCCATTATTTTTCGGTAGATTGTAATCTATCGAAGTGAAACCGTAATATTGTGAAATGCATGCGACGGAAGTATCTTTGCCCCCATAATCGGGACTTGGGTCACCCCCACGTTAGGTTAGTTAGGTTCCTTTAAACCCTGCACTCAGAAATAGGGGGACCCCTCCTTCCCGCCCTCCCCTCCACACCGTGCGAGTTGACTTCCATCGCATGCATTTCACAATAACATTGAATTGAGAACCTCCTTATTTTTGAAGTCGGTTAATAACGACGTTATGATAGGTGACTCAAATATCCGATAGCCTATATAAGATTCGGCCGAGTATCGTTGATTTGCTCTTAAGTATTTAAGAGTTCAGTTCCTTATTCATGGATCCCATAATCAGAAGTAGGTAATCAGAACCTAACCAAATTCTCATCAATGTACCCTTGAAGTACATCCTTTCCAATAAAATAAAATAAAACAATACATGTCACGGTAATAGGGCTTATCCCCAATAAATGGAACTTAACACACCTAACTGTCGAAATCTGGGTGTATTTTACACTTCTGTGTACCCCCTCAAAGCATACAGGCGTGATGTTACGTCATGATATTGTATAAACAATAAACAACCAAGCGTTTCCAGCAATCACTGCAGCTTTTCCGTGTATTTTGAAAGAGTTCCATTTATATCTCCGATGATCAGCATCAGATCTACAGCAAATTAAAATGGGACCACACGGAAAGCACCAGCTTTCAAATAAAAAAAGAACCATCAAAATCGGTTCACCCAGTCGAAAGTTCTGAGGTAACAAACACTGTCGAAATCTGGGTGTATTGTACACATCTGCGTACCTCCTCAGAGCATACAGGCGTGATGTTACGTCTGATATAGTATAAACAATGAACCTACAAGCGATTGCAGCAATCACTGCAGATTTGCTGTCTATTTTTGAAGAGTTCCATTGTATATCTCCGAAGATCAGCATCAGATCTTCAGCAAATTAAAATGGGACCACACGGGAAGCACCAGCTTTCAAATAAAAAAGAACCATCAAAATCGGTTCACCCAGTCGAAAGTTCTGAGGTAACAAACACAAAAAAAGAAAAATACAGACGAATTGAGAACCTCCTCTTTTTGGAAGTCGGTTGAAAATTGTAGCAACACCCGGTCTTTGTAGCGCAGTTGTCTAAAAATATAGGCTCATTTCCGTATAAAGAAATAATTTCCCCTCTTTTTGATTATTTCAGCCACTTTCGGGCGAATAAAGTAATTTTCTATGTTATGTGTCCCGCCGGAATGTTATTTATAAAAGGTAAATTGTCAAAGTGATGGCGAGCTTTGGAAGCGCCAGTCAGCAAATTACTCCCGACCGCCATCAGGCGTTCATTAATTCATTTTCCTTAGCAATGTTGATGGAAACTATTTTCTAGTAAAGAAAAACCTTTTGAGTTATTTCCTCTCCTTAATGATCAATTTTCTTTTATTTGCGCAGAATAATATAATAAAAAAGAAAATAAGTACACGAAAACTGATTATTAAGCAGAGAAAATAACTTGAAAGGTTTTATTATGCTCAGACTATTCCCAACTATTTAGAATTTATTTACGGTAACCTCCCTCAAATGTAGATGAAAAGATTTTAGTGCAAAATTAATTTAACATTTTTAGGTCAAACAATTAAAGTCACATAAAGCCTAAACCGGCTTCAAAAGGTCAAGAATTTCTACGCTAACGTTGAAACGTAACTAAAAGGTCATAAATGAAAAGATTTCATTGTCTTCGTCCAGAACACAATGGAGCAGCATAATTGCACTTCCATTTGAGTCCCAATCTCGTCGTCATTAAGTGGTACGTCACCGACGAGAAGGTAAGAAGCTGAGTACAAAGTACTAAGTAACATCGATCGAGGACCGAGATGAGTGCCTGCGTACTTACTTACTTCTTAGATATAGGGCCTATTTCACGATCTCCGAATAGCCACTACTTGCCGAATAAATTCAAAAATGGAACAGAATTTGTGTGAAATTATCTACCAAGTAAGTTAAAACTTAATCGTTGGTGGTGAAACAGGCCCATAGTGTTTCGCGATCTCCGAATAGCCACTACTTACCGAATAAATTCAAAAATGGAACAGAATTTGTGTGAAATTATCTGCCAAGTAAGTTAACATTTAATCTTTGGTGGTGAAACAGGCCCATAGTGTTTCCCGATCTCCGAATAGCCACTACTTGCCGAATAAATTCAAATACGGAATAGAATTTGTATGAAATTATCTGCCAAAAGGCCCATAGTATTTCACGATCTCCGACAGTGCGTTCCGAGATAGACTGTAAACGCTATGAGCGTCCATAAACCCGTTCCGAGATACCGTGAGCGCGATCATAAGCACGATATCGATGTTCCTTGAGTCGTCATAGATGACGTCATGACACGCGCCATCTTGCGATTACACCGACCATGCCCCAAAGAAATATCACCGTGAGCGCTGTCAAATGACCTAATGACAGATCTTAGCTGTCATAATCGTGAAAACTTAAACGGAACGCAAAATATTGCTGTGAGCGCTGTGAGTAATTATATCGTGTCTCGGAATGTACGGCGAATAGCCACTACTTACCGAATAAATTCAAATTTGGAACAGAATTTGGAAACCTTGTAAGCTTTCTCAAAGTATGTACGCACTACGCCCGCGCGACTTTGTGCGACAAAATTGTGATAACTCATGCTGCATGATATTAAATTTACAGCCTTCTCGGTAAAGACGTTCAAACGACGAAGCTTTCTAATGGTGAAAGAGTTTTTAGAATCGGTTGAGTAGTTCTTGAGTTAAATCGTTACAAACATGAAAAAAAAATCTTTTCTTTTTATAATAAGTATGAGTACAGACTCCAGGTATATTATAGAGTATAATATTAAGTAGATAAAATACACTTTACGTAGGTAAGTGAGAGCTCAAACATAAAGCTTATAATAATGTAAGATTAGGTCTAATTTAGAAACTGTAGTATTAATACATACGTATGTACCATTTGGTTTCTGATCAGATAAACGGTACACATAAAAATGTCTTAAAAGAATTGAGAGCGCGGCTCATCTTCAGGATTAATAGAGGTAATGAAGCTAGATTTTATTTAAATGTTGCTTCTTCGTTCTCATATTTTATTTAATGACCATAATATCATCACGATCTTCAAAATACTGGTATTCAGCTGCATCCAGTTAGACTGGAAGCCAACCCCAACATAGTTGGTAAAAGGCATCTGCCGATAATGAAGAATATCATCACAATCCCCCTGAGCTAATTCCAATTTGAGATCGACGCATAACATAACCCACATCCTGGCTTGTTGGTCTAGTGGTTGCGACTGCAGAGCATGAGGTCCTGGCTGGAGTCGGGCAAATTGTTGTTGGGTTTCCCCTTGAATTTCTCAGTTGCAGCCACGGAGCCTTGATGTGTGCCCGGTTAGTCTCGCCCTCTATTAATAATATTGTTAGGAAGAAATGAGGTTTCGCGTAGCATTATGAAGAAATGAGGTTGTACGTAGCACAGGTTACTTCTATGGAAAGGAGTGACAGACGACTTGCATTAGTCTCTGGTCGCGGGAGACTCGTTGGGAATATCGTTCAAAGGGCTGTAAGATTTATATTTTCCTATTTGTGTACTTACTCGCTACTTTTCTAAGCAATTACGTGTTAATTGAATTCCTTATGATTTATTGTGATTATGGATAGTTTCAGCAATTGATATTTTGTTCCAAGTTAGAATAAACGGTTGTATTCATTACTTTATGTACCTCGTCGTCTTATTTTAAACATCTTCACTTCTGAATGCTAAATTCAGAAGTGGGATAGTGAACACAAATTGCCCACGAAAGTGTAAAATATTCAAGGAACAAAATAACAATTTACCTTTCAACCGAAAGTCAAAATGGCGATTTTTGACTTTTTCGTTTTTATTCTTGTCATATAAAGAAAAGAAAAAGAAAGAAAAAATGTTTATTTCTGTTATTTTACGTGCGTGTGATTGAATATCAAGTTTTGCGATAAATATGCTGAGAAGGCGTGATCACCGTCCTATATGAGATTGACCTAAAGGTGACACGCGAGGCAGGTATGCTGATGGTGAAGAACTAACCCTGAGAACCCGGGCCTCGCGGTCACTTCGTGTTAGCTTAGCCCCGTAAACTTGAGCGATGTTCCGCAACGAGTTCGTCCAAAGAACTTCAAGTGTCTTTCATTATTAACCATTCGTACAAACGATCCAATCGCTTACAGTTTCAAAGCCTGGTCGTATGTGATTACTCTCGTGGAAGTTTTAATGGGCCTGCCATACACTCGACGAGTGGCATGGGCAGTAGTGAGGAAAGGAGGCAGAGACGTAGTGCGACAACATTACTCGTCATGCCTTACATCATTTTCCTCGTCGTGCCCACCGCTCCCTATTTCGTCGGTTTTTGAGTGCAGGTCAAAGGACCAGCAATATCAGATTTTCTCTCATTCGATTTCAAACCTAACCGTCAATACTTTGTTGTAAAATCATTCGGATAAGCTTTTTCCCAATCAACCTTGAATTTTATGCTTGTTAGCGATAAAGTTGAAAATCTATTAACCTTTGTGTGCAGTGCGGAGTGTAGCAATTAATTGCGTGAGTAGAGCAGTGTGTGGTCAGCGAGGGCAACATCGCAGCAGCGTGAGGAGCATCGTGACGGCGTGAGGAACATCGTGGCAGCGCGAGGAACATCGCGGCTGCGTGAGGAGCATCGTGTCAGCGCGAGGAGCATCGCGACAGCGCGAGGAGCATAGCGTTGAGCAGCACAAGGAGCATAGTGTGGTATAAGATCTTTACAGCCTGTGAGGTCGCCCTGGTTAGTATGTATCTAAGCAAACACGACATCGACGTGTGGCGTCACGAAGTGGGCCGTGCAGCGGTACTCCCGAGTGTTTTTCGCGAGTAGCTTTTTGTCTCAAGGGCGACGACGCAAAAGTTTGGCTAAATGAATGGGTCATCAATGACCGAACTTGGTCAAATTTTAAAAGAACAATGGCTAAATGAATGGGTCATCAATGACCGAACTTGGTCAAATTTTAAAAGAACAATGGCCAGATTTCTCTAGGAGCTGGACTCTACTTTTATTTTTCATGTCCCAAAATAAGCTTTATTTAAATTGGCTTGTTCTTATGTCGCAAGCATCATACCGTTTGAAAATCATATCTAAAAGCCTCAATTATATTTTTGAGGTAAGAAACTGCCTTCTATCCGACTGTTGCGTAGGCTAAATGTGTACTTAGCGCAAGGAGGATAATTAGCGGTCTCGTTTAGATTTGTTGCGATTTCTCAAAGAATTTCCCAAAATTGGGACATCTGCCAGGGCGCACTGGCAACTCGTCTGTCCATTGGACTCTCGGTTCGATGTCGTCCAGGTGTGGTCATCGGTCCGTGGAACGATGCCTGGGTCAAAGCAGCAGAGGGAAGTCCCAGGTGGTGCGACGTGTGTCGCAGTTCGCAGCGGCAAATGAAGCGTGGAAGATGTGTATGATTGACAGGTGTCATTCAATAGATTGAGTAGCTTGTCGATGACAAGTGGCATTCCGTTGTGCGAGATTGAACAAGGCGCTTCCACTTAATTATCTTTTATTACAAGGATCCAATACATAATAAGTTGGCATAGATGGTTGATGCCTAAATACTAATTGAATTGAATAGCGGTTGACAACTGTTCAGAAAAACTTGAATGTTTCTAGTCTTTGAATAACAACAAGTCATATTATGCGCGAAATGAGTCGTCAATGGGTACGTTTTGAAACAATTATAGGAAGGTAGTTTCGATGAAACTGCAAAAACTAAAATAAAGATAACTCTTTTTTCGTGGCCACTTGAAGGGACACTTCGTGTTTTTTATGAACTTGTAAAATAGGAGAATTTTTATAATAAATACGGCGGTTATATGGCATAAAGGGACGCTATCGTTTCGTCGTTGGATACGTTTTGTCTAACCCTCTTTAACTCAAAACCCTTTTGCCCTCAGAAGTTAGATAATGCTAACACTAGCCCCTGCCAGCGGCTTCGCCCGCGTGAACTTTGATAATTGTCTCATGGGATCTTACTACTAGGATAAAAAGTATCTTATGTTTTAATCCAGGTTGTAAACCATCTGTGTTCGAAATTTCATCCAAATCAGAGTTTTTGCGTGAAAGAGTAACAAACAAACATCCATACTCACAAAATGATTTTATTGGAAACAATGAACACAACATCGGACAATTTTACAACATATGTCGCTGAGTACGCCCGACGTACCATAAGTTTGTTACGTTTGACAACAGTTAAGAGTCTTACCGAAGAATTACGAACTCCTATTAGTTTAATTGGTTATACGCGGTATAATTGGTTCTACGCGGTATTGACAACCCACAAAATAGCCGTGGCAAATGCGAACTTAGCAACTGAAGACATAGTCTTGATTCTTTCAATTTACGTAAAACCAAGTTGTAAACTCGAGTCTTCCGGCGGGTTGACTAAGCCCCGTTTTCTGTAACTTTACGTATAACTGTCAGTTATTATGCCACATCTTACAGCTATCGGTGTTTCTATTAACAAAGTAGGCTTGAAATATCCTATCTGCGTCACACAGTGTGATAAGATCCCAGTTTTTGTGTCATCATGTTTTTATTAACGTAATCTATAGAGTCTATAATTCCAATGACTAGAGTAAAACTCCGGGTTCGCTAAGACTTGTACTTTTTTTTTTAAAAAATGTCAAAGTTTCGCAAGATCCGACTCTTGAAAAATGAAAAAAAAATCATTATAATTTAATGGAAGTACTTATTCCGGAATTTATTTATTCTATCGAAAAATGGTATAATAGCCGACCGTTCTACCAATTTCTGTTGCATTAGTATGAATGGGTCGAGAGATATGATTTTTTTTTTCATTTTTCGTTTTCATTTTTTTATTCATCTAAACCACCGTAGTAGGTGGTCATTCCTACATCAAAAAATTGCTGATACTTTCTATTATGTGTAGGATTAATTCCAAAACCTAACTCGTTGGTTTCCAGGAGTTATTGGAGATTCAAAATTTTTCTTAGGGTTGTCACTTTCATGTATCCGAAAAAAAAACCAATAAGAATAATTTTTTTCTGAAGAAAAAGAAGGTGATATCAATACTTTTTAATAATTAATATGGAGTCGGCTATTCGAAAAGAAAATGTATATGAATTTGTAAAATATTATGTAGGCTAACCGAACTAAAATTCAGCTTCATTGTTAGTTACAATTAATTCAACATGAGAATAATCATCGATGGATAGATTTTGTTCATTAACAGGTCTCAATAAAGACAATGCGGCCGGTGGCAATGGGATTTTTTTAGCCTTTTTTTTTTTCTCTCTAAGAGGTTGTAGTCAGAGATAATTGGATCCGACGAGACTAAAGCTCTGTGAAAAAGGTCAAACATAGTTGCTTCACGAGATTTTTTTCTGGTATGGTGCTCTCTGTCAAACCGCCAAAATTTGTTACGTGACTCAGCCGCTTGTTCAGAGAGCATGCCAATAGGTAAATTTGATTTTTTTATGATTTTCGACCCATGCACTAAAATTTTGTGAAGCGTGACAGTCATAGGATGCCATCCATACTTCGCAACATATTTGTATGCCAACTCTTTGCAAAAAGTTGCGAATTTTTCAGGGTCAATTGGCAGGTTACTAGACAAAATTGTTAAAATAACATATAATCCATCTAAAAGCCACTGTTCAATGTTCAAAATGTTTGCAAAAGTTCCTCGGTTTCTATCAGAAAGAGCAGTCCGTGCAGTGTTTCCGTCGTTAGTGGTCCCTGAAGTTGGACGGACAACATCTACCAAAAGTCCCATTTCTTCTCTGATTTTAGCCTGGATTATTTTTTTACGGTCCTCGACTAATCGGCTCTCTTCTGACCTTTGAGGGATCCTCCATTTTTTAACCTCTACTTTATACCCTAGGTTTAATAAAAATTCTAAGGCCCTTATCCAAGAATGAAGTGGACTTATGCCATGCACCAAACGTTCTTCTATTACTGTTTTGGAGAATGCTAACTCCAAATCGTTGAATTGGGATGAGGTTAAATCGCAATATGGACAACGTAACTGAGATGGCGTACAGAGAATTGCATTCAGGACTTTCCCATCAATAGCTGCACAGTATAATTCGTATTCAATAACTTTTATTGTATGCCCTCTCGAGGTTTCAGTTATAATGGGGGTAAGATTTTGTACTTGATCCTGAATAGACTGTTTCTCCAAAATAATTAATTCTTTCGTTTCTTTTTTATACTGCAAGTGTACCGGTCTACAGTAACGAAAAGATGACGGTGCTGGATTTACCCAAATAACATCATTGCTGTCTTTAGTTACAACCTGCAATGGCGTAAATGTTGTCGCAAAAAGACTATTTTCGTCACCTTCTGCATCTGAGAATGATTGTTTATATAAAGATTGTCCAGTGCTTCCATCAAAGCCCCAGTTACCCCTTAAAATGCAATCTACTGCTTGTATGCTGTTTTTGGTACAATAGTTAATGAGGACTTCATCACATAATTTAATCACCCGAGTAAAAGTGTGGTCGACTAAACTTTGAAGAGGCACAGATGCTTCTCTTTCAGACACCTGAACCTGGTCAGGATAACATGTTGTTTTAGCCTCTTGAATTTTATAATATGGGGGGTATGCATCAAATCCACGTCTTTTAAGATCTAATCGAATTGCATTGTATGTTTCGACGGACATATTTCTATCAGTTATCATAGCCAGAGCTTCGACAGGTGTGCATGGTTCTGGAGAAGTCTGAACTTTTTTAAGAATTTCTGATGGAGCAGTCTCAGATTCTAGACATAGACATAATAGTGTTTCTAAATCTTTAGCAGATAAATGTGGCAGATTTCGTCCTCCGATTTTAATAGATCGTACAAACGCTTGTATTTTCTGGATATTTGGTTCGTTGTCTAAAGCTTCCGAAAGTTTTCGCTTAGATCTATATTGTTGGCTTCTGCTTAAAGCCATAAACCTCTTGGATTTCGGAGAAAAGAGAGATTCGTTGTTAGAAACCGTTGCTGATGAAGTTTCATCATTATCAAGGACTGATATCAAATGAGCACTAACAAGAGTACCACTAAGCCAATCTCGTTTTTTTTTTATAAAATAGGACTCATTAAACTTACAACGCTTAAAGTAATCTTGACTCTTTGATAAAAACCCTGAAAGTGTTTGTTTCAACTCCTCGTCAGTTTGTGTAAGTTGATATTCAGGGCCAAAATAATTGACAACCATACTCACTCGTTCGGAAAGCGGCAGGGGTTTTGCTTTACCCTTACAAAGTTTAAAGGCTTCCATTCGAGTTAATATTTTTGTACCAGAAGAATGTCCTTCACGGTCATCTGTCTGTTGATACGCATCGTTAGGGCTCTGTTGGTTAGTTGAAAACATCTCGTCGTCTGAATCGGTGTCAATTGGCAATGCTATAGTCGTCTGTGTTGAAATTCCAGGTTTATTTGTTAGTTTTTGATTAGTTTCCATTGTTGTTCCCACGAGTAGGGTCGATAGAAGGTCCACCCCCGGGTGACGCCCGTTCCGGGGGTAAGGCTACATACTACGGAGGTCGCCAGATATCCGTAGGGTTTAAACGACTTCGCTGTCGGGTTTTATAGAGTGTTCCTTCTCGCGGGCCGGCCAGTTAAGGCAAGCCCCCCGGCCGTAGTTTTGCACGACGTACCTCAGTCACGCCTTACTGAGGTTGTTGAAGTGCAGAGTACGGTTACGGTATAAAGGTTGACTGGCGCTCAGTCCCCTGAAATTGTTCCAACACCAGATGGAACAACCATTGATTTTGCATTATAGCAAAAACTATACTTTAATAAATATAGTTACATAATGTATATAAATAATGTGTGTGTAGTTAATAATTTAAGCAGTGGCGCATTCTCAGCGTATCAGATATCAAAAATCAATATAATTGATGTAAATACACGATGAAAATTGATTTAAAATAAATAGATAGGTATATAATAAAATTCATGTCGATAAAAAAATACAAAATAAATTATTCTAAAGAATTGTGATCAATCAAATCTATAATAAAATTGATCTAAAAGAATTGTAAAATATAAAATTATAGTAAAATTGATTCAAAATAAGTTGTAAAATAAAATAGTAAAACAAAATTGATTTAAAAGAATTGTAAAATTAATAATAAAAAGAACTAAATTGACTAAACATATTTAATAAATTGTCAAAAATGTTGACATATTACTCATGTTTAATGTTGATTGATATACTTTTTTAACAGTTGAGTCTTTTGAGTTAGAATATATAGACGGTTTCCGAAAAAGGTGTATCAGTCAACATGATACCAATTTCACCATTTGTTTTTTTTAATTTCCTTTATAAAATTACTCAATCTGTGCCATCTAAGCCACAAATAATGATATCTTGTTGTGGTCGTGAAAAGGAAGCAAAAACTTGATAAAATAAACAAAATATGTTTTGGTTGAAGTGGCAGCCCTAAGTGCGGATATTTCGGATATTACTAAAATTTCCAATAACTCCTGGAAACCAACGAGTTAGGTTTTGGAATTAATACTACACATAATAGAAAGCATCAGCAATTTTTTGATGTAGGAATGACCACCTACTACGGCGGTTTAGATGAATAAAAAAATAAAAACGAAAAATGAGAAAAAAAATCGTATCTCTCGATCCATTCATACTAAAGCAACAGGAATTGGTACAGCGGTCGACTATTATACCTTTTTTCGATAGAATAAATAAATTCTGGAATAAGTACTTCCATTAAATTATAATGATTTTTTTTTCATTTTTCATGAGTCGGAAATTGCGTAACTTTGACATTTTTAAAAAAAAAAAGTACAAGTCTTAGCGAACCCGGAGTTTTACTCTCATCATCGAATTTATAGACTCTGTCGGTTAATTCAATAAAAACATGATGACACAAAAACCGGGATCTTAACACACTGTGCGTCACCTACTTGAAAAATCAAAGAATGTTTTTCACTGACGTTTTGTTTCCGTAACAGTCTCTAAGTAAAATGTCAAACAGACAGAGATAGCAACCTACCGAAACCGAACATTAAGTTGTTTTAGAGGCCGTAAGAAGCACGCTCGCTCGATCTCGAACCCAAGCGCTACGAATGTTATCAGTGAGGACATAATTATGTCGTAATTGTTCTAAAAAGCTTCTTATGGAACCGGTTGATGCTTCCCTTTTCAAAAATCCGGGACGCAGGGTACAGCCAATGATATTACTGCTGCCAAATATGGAGCGCAGTGTTTATAATGCAAAAGGAAAGGGTACAAGAAAGAGACGTACTTTACTAAGAGCCGGTCACAATCTAGGAATCAGCGAAGCTTTCTCGAATAACAAAACAGACGTTATTACAGCTGTTGTTCAAGGCATCCGTGGATACACCCATAGATTTATAATTCTCTGTTTTGTTTATTTTCTCGCCAATCTTCTCATAGATAGTGGAGCTTGGTTTCGCTGATTTTGTCTGATGTTTTGAAACACCTTTCTTGTCGAGTAACTCCAACCGCTGTGTTCTCAAAAGCGTAAGGGAACGGCAAGTTATGGCTTCGTAGTTTAAAACTGCAATAATCCTGGAAACTGCTGACAGTCTTAACCGTGGTAGCATTACTAACGTGCGCAAAGAGAGGCAGTACCTCACTAGAACTTTTGACATTCAAATCGTCCTGAACGAAGGTTCAATGCTTTCAAGCTTTGGTCAGGTGTGGCCGAGCTCTCGGAAAATAGTCGTTGATCCCCGGAACTGTCAGGCATGAACGCATGTGAGCAAGCAAAAACCACAGTCATCAATTTTATTATTGGCACTGACTCCTCTACTCCGCCCATATGGTCGCTGGTGCGTGACCTAGTCACAAGCATTCTAAAAACAACAAAAAAAGTTTTGTGGGAGATCTACTGATGTCGCTCTTGTGAACTCCTGAAGAGGAATAAAGGTACGATCCACCTTACCGGTCCAACCGCCAGTCTTGTCAATACGAGGTCGTCGACCTTACCTTTGTAATAAAGTAGCAATGAGCAGCGGTGGCTCAGTGGTGGCGGCCCCGACTTACGTTCAGTAAGTTGTGGGTTCGAATCCAGGCAGGCGCATTACTTTGTGTAATTTATTACACCACCGCTGCTCTCAAAACGGAGAAGGAAAACATCGTGAGGAAACCGGAGAACTGTCCTAGAACCATAAATTCGAAGACATGTGACATCTACCAATCCGCACTGGGCCCGCGTGGTGGACTATATAGCCCATTCCCTCTCATAGAGAGGAGGCCTGTCCCAGCAGTGGGAACATTAATAAGCCGATGATGAATCAATGAGCAAACTAGACCCTGGGATGCGAGAGCCATGAACTTGAAACTGTTTGTTAGTCGTTGAGGAAAAACCACATAAGCAGACTCCCAATACGTGCCCAGAAACGAATGTCATAATGTTTTGTTTTGCTGAGTGCTGTTTCTTTTCTATTTATGGTTTCAGAGATGGTTTTGGGCGTGTGGCTAAAGGTGTGTGAGTCACCCATCCAGTGGGTGTGCTGCCAGAGGCGTGAGTCGTTCATCCAGTGGGTGTGTTCCCACAGGCGTGTGTCGCCTAGCGCATGGGTGTGTTCCCACAGGCGTGTGTCGCCTAGCACATGGGTGTGTTCCCGTTCCCACAGGCGTGTGTCGCCTAGCGCATGGGTGTGTTCCCACAGGCGTGTGTCGCCTAGCGCACGGGTGTGTTCCCAGAGGCGTGTGTAGCCTAGCGCGCGGGTTTGTTCCCTGAGGCGTGTGTCGCCAAACGCACGGGTTTGTTCCCAAAGGCGCGTGTCGCCAAACGTGCGGGTGTGTCCAAAGGCATGTGTTGTTGAGCGCGCATGGGCGCGCTGCTGGAGTTGGACGCACTGCTGGTGCTGGACGCTCTGCTGGCCCTGGTTGCGCTGCTGGAACTGGACGCACTGCTGGTGCTGGACGCTCTGCTGGCGCTGGTTGCGCTGCTGGAGCTGGACGCACTGCTGGTGCTGGACGCTCTGCTGGCGCTGGTTGCGCTGTTGGTGCAGGACGCACTACTGGCGCTGGTTGCGCTGCTGGCGCAGGACTCGCTGCGTTGCTGGCGAAGGACGCACTGCTGGCGCAGGACGCGTTGCTGGCGCAGGTCGCGCTGCTGGCGCAGGACTCGCTGCGTTGCTGGCGAAGGACGCGCTGCTGGCGCAGGACGCGTTGCTGGCGCAGGTCGCGCTACTAGCGCAGGACTCGCTGCGTTGCTAGCGCAGATCTTGCTGCGTTGCTGGCGCAAGGCGCGCTGCTGGCGCAGGGCGCGGTGCTGGCGCAGGGCGCGCTGCTGGTGCAGGATGCACGTGCGCCTGTCGCTACTGGTGCAACACGTGCGCCTGTCGCTGCTGGTGCAGTACGCGCTGGTTATGGTATACTGTTGGAAATCTAGATCCTGTGTGTTATGTCTGGTCTTGTTGAATACTTGACCTTGTGTCTTATGTCTAGTCTCGTGTAAATACTAGACCTTCTAGTTTTGTGTGAATGCTAGACCTTTTGACCGTCTAGTCTAGTCGTAGTAATTATGTGAACAATGGTATGGGATGGTTGGGACGCTGACCATCTTATATTTTTGTCTTTATTCGCTGAGGTAAAGTCTTTGGCAGTGATATGGGATGATTGGGACGCTAACCATCTTATATTTTTGCCATTGCGGACTTTGAATTTCTACGTGATTAGCATGCCTACAAGGAATAATCATCGCAAACGCTTTCAGATGACGAAGCTGATGATGTTGACCTGAGCCCGTGGCGGTAGGGCTGTCCACACCTGATCTCGATGCTGGAATAGGAGCAATGCGGCATCAAGATCATCACTTTACTGCAACCTACAACTTTCAAGTCGAGGGCGACTTGGTGTCAGGAGAAGCCGTGTTAGGAAGAAATGAGGTTTCGCGTAGCATTATGAAGAAATGAGGTTGTACGTAGCACAGGTTACTTCTATGGAAAGGAGTGACAGACGACTTGCATTAGTCTCTGGTCGCGGGAGACTCGTTGGGAATATCGTTCAAAGGGCTGTAAGATTTATATTTTCCTATTTGTGTACTTACTCGCTACTTTTCTAAGCAATTACGTGTTAATTGAATTCCTTATGATTTATTGTGATTATGGATAGTTTCAGCAATTGATATTTTGTTCCAAGTTAGAATAAACGGTTGTATTCATTACTTTATGTACCTCGTCGTCTTATTTTAAACATCTTCACTTCTGAATGCTAAATATATTAATAATAAACCATTTATTTCAGGTAACAAAGACCCATACATAAATACTGTTACATACTGTTAGGCAGAGTACGCGGCAGCAGCAACGGCATTCTGAGGATCATTTCTGATAAATATCAGTGTCCAATATACTCGCTCTGGGTGAAAATTGTGGTAGGAATAGTAAAATAAATGTAATTTATGTTGTTAATAATATGTTGTGAATGTGTTTTGTATTTTTTTTTTTGTAACTCTACTAACATAGTTTACTTATAAGTTCCAATTGTTACTAACCATTATGGATCTTTGTAATCTGACATTAAATAAATATAAATACCTTAACCTAAACACCATCACCACCACCACCACCACCACACCAAAACCAAACCACCAAATGTGGGTGTACTATTACGTACACCTCTGCCTACCCCTTTGGGGATTACAGGCGTGATGTTATGTTATGTTATGCATAACCCACGTAGACACGTCATTTTCTTGTATACCTTGTCGCCAGATAAGAAGTATATTAATTATTATTAATTATTAACAGTTCCTTACTAGCCAATGTATAACGAGAAGATTTTTTTGTTTGTTTGTACCAAATAAGCTCCGAAACTACTGGACCGATTTTAACATAGATGTAATAAAGAAGGATTTTAACCTATTTTCGCCAATAGAAAGTAAAATTATCAGGACGTAAAACAGTCTATAATTTATTTAAAAAAAAAGTAGCAATATTTTGAAACTTACCCGCTAGTTTAGAATAAAACGTTTCAATAATTGAATTAAAAAAACAAGGAAAATTCCATAAATAATATTACGACATTGTGTTTTATCATCAATCACTGAGTTATTTCCGGTTGTAGGTTCCCGTGGGTGTAGATAAGTTAAATTTAGCCTTCCGTGCTCATTGTTATACTGTCATATTGTGAAAACAACATTATTATCAATACGATGTACTGTTAATCTAAGTATTACGCTTTATTTTTCGGTAGATTGTAATCTATCAAAGTGAAACCGTAATATTGTGAAATGCATGAGACGGAAGTATCTCTGCCGCCATAATCGGGACTTGGGGCACCCCCCCCACGTAAGGTTAGTTAGGTTCCTTTAAACCCTGCAGACGGAAATGCGCGTAGCGGGGCTCCGTCGACTATGCTTTTTAGGAAAAAAAAAAGTGTTTTGAGGTTAGGGTATATTAATCGGTATTTCTAAGGAATGGTACATTATCTTTTCATGAAAGTGGTACCATGGGGCAAGGGGGACACCTCCTTCTCTCCCCCTCCTGCACACCGCGCGAGTTGACTTCCACCGCATACATTATACAATATTACCGTTCCGAGTAAGAATACGGACAACTTTTAGACTTTTAGTTTTCGAGATATAAGCAAATTAAGAATTAGAACCAGCTACGACTACATGACGCGCGCTCGATACGCTCGCATTTTACATTACACACCCACTTTCTGTCACAAATGTCGTCGTTGCTTCACCGGCTTTCGGCCTACGCTCCTCATGCTAGCTAGCAAGACTTTTAGAACAATTTATTTTCAAACAACTGCAGTCTGCGAGGCAACATCCGATGACTAACGCCTGACAAACAGATGGCTTGGCGCGCTTTTTGGTGTCGCTTCACGTTCCGTTCCACAAAAAAAAAAACGATATGTTTTTGTAAAAATGTCAATGTATTCGTTTGCATATTGATCAGCAATCAATTATTGTGCACATTTATTACACACCAAAAGTATGTGAATATGTAAAAATAAAAAAACTTGAGAGGTGTCATGGGACACCCGGATGGAACGAAGTTCTTTCGATTAACTAGTGAAGGAATTGTAATTTTTTTTTTTTTTTAAGTTATAATAATATTTTTTTTATTATTAACAAATATAATGTTCACTCAACAAAAATAATCGTCGCGACACCACACTGTTCAATGCGAAATAGAAATGAAACAAACGCATTGCAACCTTCATTTATTTTTAAAAAGTGTCGTGACAACTTTTTCGTAAGAATTTTTTCCGTCTAGCCCCCTGATAAGGGCCCCCCTAATCCACCCTGAAAAAAAGAACATAAATTTACAAATGTAAATATGGGTGAATCCTTCTTCGAAATCTACCTCCTCCTACGGCTTGCCGAAGGGATATTTCTATCTGTAACATTCGGAAGATGGATCGATAGAGTAAGTAAGAAAAGCTCTTTGAAAAAAAAACTGTGCTCTCTCAACTAAATTTTTAAGGTTTTTTCGCAGAATTTCCAAGCAAATTGTCAGGTTGAATAAAAATAACCGGCCAGGTGCGAATCGCACTCGCGCATGATTTCGTACCATCGTACTAAGGAATACAACGTCTCCCTCGTCGCCGTCTACGTTAATTCCCTTTACGTCTATTCGTGAAACAATTGACATATGTTTTAAAAAGTTTACGCTTGACCTCGAAGTGAATCACTAGGGGTAGGGGAGCCTTTAATTTTTACGTATTACGGATCATGAGAGACAGACGGACAGCGTGCTGACAGACAGACGGACGGACGGCGGAGGCTTAGCTATAGGGTCCCGTTGGGTACGAAACGCTAAAAGTCATATTCGTGTAATGTCCTAATATTTTCAAAAGGTCGCAGATTGTCAGATGCGCATTATAATCGAACGTTCCAGGTCAAAACCATTTTTAATTCTTTACGAAAAAATCATACGTTATGATTGCGATAAACAAAAACAGTATTCCTTAAACGAATAGGTCTGAGCTCACCAAAATATTTATTCTAAAACAAACGAGGATCAAACCCGAGTCCTTGAACTGGGACGGGCACTCATGTCGATGCACCGTAAATCGTCGTATCTTTTATGATTTGCAATCAGAATAATTGGAATATTTTATTTAAATCATAAATTATCACTACATATTATAAAACTAAGTCCCCCGCCGCGTCTGTCTGTCCCTATGTATGCTTAGATCTTTAAAACTACGCAACGGATTTTGATGCGGGTTTTTTTAATAGATAGTGATTCAAGAGGAAGGTAGCATATAATTTGTACGTGAGCGAAGCCGCGGGCATCACCTAGTCTAGTATAATTCAAATGAAGGCCTTTTTGACTTTTATGATTTTGACCTCCTAGGTAAGTGGTACTTCTGTCAATCGATTCGTATTTTGATAGTATACTAGTGTCCCGATGCATGCAGTGGTTACAAGTTCATATAAAAAGTAAAACTCATACAAATTTCCATCTTTATAGGTACAAATTTCCGTCTTTATACCAGTCTTACCAAGTGGTATCGTATTACCCAGTACTAACTGGGTAGTGGAGGTCGTAAAATACCGGTATTCAGCTGCATCCGGTTAGACTGGAAGCCGACCCCAACATAGCTGGAAAAAGGCTAGGCAGATGTTGATGATACGATTGATGCTGCTTTATAGACATGTGGGTGGTTTCCACTAATATGTTGTCTATTAATATACGCTTACGTATATTAATAGTTACTAAGTAAACATATTTCTGTAGTAAGCTTTTATTTCTAACACCCATTTAAGACATACAATACGCTGGTCAACATTTACTTCAACTGGTTTAACAATACAAATATCGTAGGCTCTCGACATCTCGATCTCAAATGAATAATGGCAATATCCTAATTGAATTGGAATTTCAGGAGATAAACCAGGATCGATTGACAGACGGACAGTTAATAATATATCGAGGATTTATTGTCCTGATCTACGAATCAGTTGTGGTATCGCTGATCGGATTAAACGAGGGGTTTCAACAGATTAAGCGAAGATTTGCCGGAGAGCTAACAATGGCGGCCTGAAGCGCTCGCTCTTAAAGACAAAGGAATATAAATATGTGTGTGTGTTGAGTGCTTGAGATCTAAACAAGTCCGTCACAATGCAAGCACGCCTGCATAAACTAAGACTCCTTCCATAAAGGTAAAGGCATTCTCATTTAAGCTCTTTGCCAAAGTCTAAACAGATATAATAAAGCCTTCATGGGCCAGAAGTTTAGTTATTAAATAAGCTTATTGTTTCGACAGAATATTTAGAGAATTTAGAGCCTAATTGTGAAATAGGACCGTCCTTGGGGAGACCGATTTAGAGACCAGATTTATTACACAACAAATGTTGAATTCGGCTGGAGTAATGGGATAATTATGATACATCTATGCGAACAAGAGACTTTCTTTTTTGTTGCTGAAAATATACTTGGAAACACTAATGAAGATGAATTATTAAAAAGCATAATTAGAGAGAATGCCAGTTGAAAATAGATGGCATTGGGGTGGAAGGGGTGGGCGTAGCAATAAGGGAGCTTGAAGCCGGAGGGGCAACAACAACCGGAGGTAAACAAGAGCACGAGTTATTTGCTGTAAGTGTAACAACTCGTATAATTGTAGAATTCATCATCATTGTGTTTAGCTACGAAACATAAAGGTTGCGAATATTCATTTTGAGTCAGTAGTATCTTAGATTTTTTTTTAAATAATGACAAAAATGTACATAGATGATACTAAAAAAGTAAAACAAAAAATCCTCATTAGAAGCGAAAAAGACAAGAAAAAATAAATGTAGGTTATATTTTATTTTACTAATCTATCAAGTAAAAACATTAGAAAAAGACACGATTGATCTCATTGAATACGAAAAACCTCCCTTTGACGAATCGTTGTATTAGATTTAGGGCAGTGAACACAAGGCATGTAGTAATTCGAGTTCCATTCAATTGTTATATCCGATATACCTACGGCATCCCACGGACTCACGAGCACTTGTTTGCCAAAAGAAAATTCGCAATAATCGTCCAATCGTTCATGTGGAAATCCGATAACAATTTGGACGTAGACAATGTGCCAGTATCAGTTCGGCACGTGTAAAGAAAACTGTTTTGGGACAACTCCTTAGAGAGACAGATGAACATCGAAAAATGATTTTCGATAAAGGAACGTTTAGCTGGTGATTTTTGAATGATAACTTCTTTAGGCGCGTTGAACACTTTTTGGGTGAACAAAAATCATGGATCTCGCGTGGCCATCACCTAACGCTTCGTAGCACTCGTAGCCAATCCGCTACGGCGTAGCACTACTTAGGTAAGCGCGGGGCAAAACTCGTAGAAGATATACAACGTGTAACGGAATAAACGCAAGACCTCAGACACCCCAATTAGAAAATTAAATTATAGAACTAAAGAAACATCTGTAATTCGATTTACCTAAAGAACGCTATGTTTTTTTTTATAAAATAGTTGTCCTAGCTGGACGCATAATGTTTGAGCATACTACTGTATCCCTACGCACACACTCATAGCGCACACTCGTGCGCGTGCCTACGTAACATGTAGGTAGGAATAGAAAGCAATGCATGTAAGCTTAGGTATGTATCTTTACGTTTAATGGCCGAATATTACGTACCTAGCTGATATTAGTAAGTTGTGGTATTACCCTATTAATTATTGTTGCCAGCCTTTGCCCAGCTGTGGGACAGTATACGCTAAATAAAAAAAATAAAAAAATATTGTTAGTTGCCTAACTAGTAAAATAATGATTTCATCTTTCCATCACACTTACAGGCTTTTTTTATGGTGGGAAAAATCATCTAATGACGAATCCCGCTCTTGGGCGGAGCGAGAGACAGTGTCAGACTCTTACTGACTAAACCCACCCCGTTCCAACGTTGCCTTTCGCACTGGGTCCAGGCCTTCTTTTCAGAAAAAGAACCCGGGCCCCAGCTGGCTTCGACCCTATTACAGGGTCCCTACGTTTTTCGGACAACTCCTTGAGGCGCGCGGGAACAGTGCGTGCCGTCGACGACTGGGCTTGGTCCGGAATCTTACCAGACGACTGAACGGCGAACTACCCATTGCTCGCCGTCCGCACACTTACTACTACAGGCTTTGAACTTCGAATAATTCAGTTCAACTACGGATAGCTAAGAAAGTATTTTTAAATTGAGCAACCTTTCATCCCACTGCGATTTATCAGTACGGCAATACCTAAAGTCAGACATGTCACGCGTCTTTTAACCGATTTCGCGATATTACCACCTACTCGTCAGTGTGTTTACATTTTTAGGGTTCCGTACCAAGAGGATAAAATTGTCCCTGTTGTTAAGACTTCGCTGTTGCCGCTATAAAAAGAAATACTAAAAACGGAATAAAATTAATATTTAAATGGGTTATTCATACAACAAACGTGAATTTTTGGCGGTTTTTTGTCGATAATGGTACGGAATCCTTCGTGCGCGAGTCCAACTCGCACTTGGCCGGTTTTATTATTACGTAGGTATAAAACATATTCAGTGTTTAAAAGATTTCAATCATTTATGTATTTACAGTAGTAAAATCGTATTACGAAGGTACATACCTGAGCTATTTACACTAAATACTTCTTCTTCGTCCTCTTTTTAAAAGATTTTCAAAATGTCCACCACCTTGCTCGGTACACATTATTGCACGTTTTCTTAAGTTAATTTTTAATTTGTTAAGCACTTTAGTTTCACTTTTCACTTTAACAAACGCGAGTTCAATTTTATGTTTGAGGTCATTTATACTGGTTGCTTCGTTTACATACACTAGCGATTTTATTCGACCCCACAAAAAAAAGTCCAACGGTGTTAGATCGGCAGATCTGGGAGGCCACGGTATAGGTCCTCCACGTCCAATCCAATGAGAGCCATACTCCGCATCAAGATGCCGTCGAACGTTCCACGTGAAATGCGCGGGAGCTCCATCATGTTGGTAAAACACGGGTCGTCGTAACAACGAGAGAGGGACCTCCTCCAATAACTGGGGCAATATCTCTTGCAAGAAGTGTAGGTAGGTATCTCCAGTCAACCTCGGTAAAAACACAGGGCCGAGTATGTGTGTACCTACAACTCCCGCCCACACGTTCACGGAGAACCTGTGCTGAAATGAGTCTACACGACATGCATGTGGATTTTCGTGCCTCCACAAATGCATGTTATGTTGGTTGTAAATACCAACTCGTGTGAAGGTGCTCTCGTCCGTCCAGATGATGTTTCGTTGCCAGTTTTCCAACAACCATCTACAAAATTGCAGTCGTGGCAAGTAGTCAGTCGGCATTAGCTCCTGACAACGTCGTAGATGGAAGGGGTGTTCGCCATCAGCACGTAACGTTCTCCACACGTAGGTACATGTGGCTGCAGTCAAACAACGGCGCTGCTTCCCTCGTGCTGCTCTCTGGATGTTCATCGAAATAATCGAGAATGTTTTCCTGCAAACGAGTAGAGCGCACATTCGTCCCTCTATCCAAGGCCGTGTTAGGACGAAACGTACCGAAGTCCCTCAGGCGCTGAGTTGCACCTAGCATTGGTCCTGGCGCTCACTCTGGTACCATGTCGTTCATTGAAGACTCGACACGCTAACTCCACATTATCGTCGCAACGAGCCAGTGTCCTCACCATCTCAGTGCACTGGATATTGCTGTACCGGAAAGCCATCGCGCGCGTAAACAACAACAACAAAATTGCGTAATTCACTTGTCGGTTGCCGGCGAATGACTAATTTGGCGGCACGTGCGCCGGCGGCATATCAAACAAATGCGGCAACTCAAAGGGCTAAGTCAGTAAATTATTGCATCTCGCTCTTTCATATTGATTTAGCGTTTGCAAAAAACGTACCTTTGATTTTCTAATATTTTGTCATTTCTCTACAAAATATTGTGAATGCGGAATTACAAATTCAGTAATGCATTTAAAAAAGCTTTATTGCTTTGAGATAAGTTTGAAATTTCCTAAAATGATGTTTTTATTTAACTAGCTTAAATGTAAAAACCTACGTGTGTGTGTAGGTAAGGATAGAAATGATATTTTTATTTTTACAAATTCGGTTGTGCAGTTAAGTAAGACGTATTGCTTGGAAATAAAGACTAATCTTTCTTAAATTAAATATTTTACCTTTCGCACACTATCATACTTTATTCTAAAATGTATTGATTTTTTTACGTGTGTGTATGGATGGATATTAAGCGATCTACAAATTCAGCCGTGCATTTTTATGGGCTTTTATTACTTTGAGCTAAGGCTTATAATTCCCTAAATAAAATATTTGATTACGTTGGTTTTACGCAGTGGTCCTAATTTAGATTAAATGAAGGATATTTCTGGAGAAAATTAACACATATAAATAATGATGGGAATCGATTCAGAAGCCGATTCTGAGCAAACTACTTTCAGGTCTTGCGTTTATTCTGTTACATGTTGTATAGATTAGATGTCAAAGACTGCCGGCATGGTTTTTTTTTTATTTTTATCTACTCGATCATGTTTATAGAGAAAATGTTATTAAAAAACATTAACCCTTTCGATGTTTTTATGGACAATGTTTTTAGGGTTACGTACCCAAATGGTGCCAACGGGTCCCTAATACTAAGGCTCGGTTGTCTGTCCGTCCGTCTGTCACAGGGTTGTGTCGTTTAAACCATAAAAAGTAGACACTTGAAATTTTAGAGTGTGTATTTGCTATATTAACAAAACGTAATAAAAATCAGGTAAAGTTTAAATGTAAAGGGAAACGTGTTGTTTTTACCGAACGGTTATGTGTACAATCTGATTCCCACTTGGCTTGGTTTTTTTCCTATCGGTGTTTCTTAGTGTTTCAGAATAAAAAGCTCTATTTTAAAAACAAGATAGACGGAGCTACCGCTATTTAAAGTGCGTTCTTCTTAAGGTAATATATTTCAAAGCAAGCTTTTGTTACGTTGGTGAGCCAGACTTTCGCTTAACGCTTTCAAAGCGGAAATTTTCTAAAAGCAATTTCAAGAAACACCGGTGCAACATATTAGAATGAAAAATGTCTGAAAGATATTTTCCGTTATTGTGCCTTTACGATGTTTTAGACATGTAATAAGGAGCAGACTTCGCCGAAATAATAGCGGGATAGGGTAGTAAGATAACTCACAACTTTATGATTAGAACTCATAACAGTATTTACCTGTAGCAACTTAATGGAAATTTCACATAACACCTCCAAGCGATGGTCCGTTACTTTTTACTGCCGTGCCCGTCCCTAAAGTGTTAATAACCAGAACATAAACATCCCCACTATATCTATAAAGTCACTGTGGTAGTGGGGGTGCGCTTGGCAAAGATGGAGCTTGTTTATCTTGGCTCCAGGAAACTTGGCGCCTTCAGACGTCCATCATAAGAATTTGTTTACGAGATAACAATGACCCACTTTTTATACCTGTCATAATATCTCTTATTTGGTAAGACAACATAATTTGCAAACCAAATACCTAGTATCATTTTCATCATTTTTGGGCTCTCTTTGTTATTATATTTGGAACGTGATTTGCATTTCTCTATTTTGTGTCGTGGTGTCGTTATGAAGATGATATAAAGGGTGTAAAACACCTCTTCACGAAGCCGAAAGGCACTTGTTCTCCCCATCATTGCGATATTTTTTTTTGTTCTACACCATACCTGGGAACCTTCTAGTTACGGAGATATGGGGGGTCAAAATTACAACTTTTTGACAAGTTTTTTTTTAATACAAGTTTTTTTTGTAAGATTTTGACTTTTAACACCTGCACGACCCCCGTACTATTCAATCCATCCATCAGCACAATGTTTTAAGTGCGTTACATTGAGTTCCACCACAAAACTTGATTTATAACCTCAAAAAAAAAAGTCGTTTCCCAGCAATAATTTTTGCGTAAAGTTACTTAGTTTGAGCACATAAATCTTATCTTATCTTATCTTTGATGTACAGAATGCTTGGTTAACGGCTTTGTGATGAGGTGGTTTACACCCTGTATTTTATTCAGCGCAAGTCTAGGCTCTGACATCGTGATTAAGTTTTGGCACAACTCCAATGTCATCTTCGCCACAGTTTCAGAACATATCTACAAAGATGCAGAATTCTTGTATTGTAAGACATTTTAAAATAGTTTCTGCAAAATGTGAGTATTGTGTCGCCAAAGTGCGCATTGCAATGTTCACATTGGCGAAAATGTACCATTCGTTAAGTCAAAGTTATATTACTTTGATCTCTTTTCTTAACTCGCTCAATAATCTTAAAATTACGTCCAAAATGAACGAAGTATCATTGACCCGGATCATTATTGCGCGATCCTTTATACTTGACACGTTCATTTTACTAATTGCTCAGGCTTAACGTTGTGCCGTGGCCTTTCATCTTGGGGAGCAACAAATAAATGAGAGCAATATGAAAACATAAAGAGGCATTAATAGGATCGTATCATGTTCCGTGCAAAGATACCTTATTTGTAAGAAGCTTTCATTGTATTTGATGTTCGATGTTCAAACGGGATGAGACAAAAAGCAAGCTTTCCGAGGTTGCGAGGGAAAACCCTCCAAGTGTAGCCGGAAACGGAACTAACGAGCAATTTCGCTGCTCAAGTCGAACCGCACCACTGTTACAGTGTATATATCTATCTACGCCATATACCTATATTCTAGCTAGACTAAAACATATATAGCTTACAGTTTGTTAGCATGACCCATATCTTGTTCATAGCAAGTTGACATATTTGATTGTCGCAAACGTATTGTACCCGACGTCATTCACATTTACATGTCTACGTAAGAACGTGTACCTATAATATGCATATTAATATCAAGCTTCCTATTTTCCAAGTACGAGACATAGAATACAATAAACTTTTTAATGAGACGGAACGAACATTCATCACTGTTCACTCCTGTTCATTATATCTTGATAATTTTCTCGCGTATTTTCTTTAATAATTCGGGTGACCTGGCAGGTGTTGTCATAAAACCATATAAACTTCGGTATGAATAAAATATTGATTATCCGAACTCGATTTTTTTCATGAGTAGGTGTAGAGTCGAGGACTTTAATTGATAAGCCGCTTTCACTACTTTCCAATATTGCAGTTTTATACATTCACGAGTACGAATATTACCGACTAAACCCGACTTGCATTACACGGCTAAAATACGAATAACGGCAAGTGGCTCATCAATTAAAGTCCTCGATTTTACCTATTATTAAATCCATGACAATATTCCTTGCTGACCGGATAATATTTGCATCACACTTTGATAAATTCTCCTTCAGCACATTTTTGGATCCCATACGAAAATCCTCCACTATAAACCAAAGGATTAAACCCAAATCCAGGCACAGCAACATCAGAAATGCAAACGTAACACGGTATCTCGGCAAGCCTAAGGCCAATCAAGCTCCAACTGCATATTTCAATAGTCTGGCTCTACAAATAGAAGCTGGCTGCATCGTTCCACCTAGCTTCTGACCCAATTCCTGCTACAAACGGTGCGGCAACTGACCACCATGTACCATATAGCCTAGCCTAGATTTCCGTTTCCGCAAAAGAAAGTATATGTGACGTCATTAGGCATATGAATTTGGGTAATAGCCATTCACTTTTGCTAACACCATCGCAATGAAGTTTGCTGAAACCCCAATCTTGGGTTAATTTCGCATTGGCACGTGTTTTGTGTTAAAGCTGTGATATTGTAATAATGTCTGTGTCATGTTATGTTTACTTAATAATAATAATATGTTTGTGTAAAAATAGGACAGTGGTTACAGTGGTAAGTTTTTTTCATAATGGAATCAATGGCGACAACTACTTAGAATTTAAAAAAGAGTTTGAAGTCTTTAATTTTTTATTTTTATTTACAAAATTCAACTTGGATTTACAGAATGAACCACACACAATTTTGTATTTACTTACAACTATGAAATAAACCGTTAAAATTCATCGTTTTCATCATGCATAATAAAGCTCGTCATAAATAATACAACACTATCGGGAACTGGTAACACTGACTCGCAGAGTAACTCAGTTAATCTGTATTAAATTGTGATATCGATTTAACTATCAACGCGATATCGACGGCTCGTAATAAACTTATTAACTTGGCTGTGTTATTCGAAGCCCTCTAAACATTGGTACAGTATCGATATTCGATAGAAATATGATGCATACAGCACTATATATATTTACAGTGAAAACACTCCTGAAAAACCTCATATTGGCAGTTAATAGTTACTCATATTATGTAGGTACTCAACGAAACAGGGAAAATATGGTATTTTTTTTATTAGATGGATAAATTTCGTAACTTAGTTAGGGAATAATATACGCGATACCCTTTATGAGTAATCTCTGTAGCTTCTGTGACAGCTATTAATTAGGTTTAACAATATGTTTGCCACCAACCTTCTCTTCTGTAATAAAATTAGCACAAAATAAAGGCCCCTTTTGACATTTAATAGCGTAATAGTAATAAAGTTCAATTTCCGATAGTGGTGTCAATTTACTGTGGATTTGACTGTAGTCAAAACGGACTTCTCAGGCGCGGGACAAATATACGAAGCGGCGCGGTGCCGCGCCGCTTCCTCGCCCTCGTGGATCCGTAGTTAGCAGTAACATTGCACAAGACGGCGAAAATGCGTGACAATATTATAGACTTTAAAAGACTAGAATGCGCCCGAGCCGCGCCTTTCCGACACCGTTAGCGCGCCTGCGGGCCTAAAATGGCCGCTTTAGCAGAACATAATATGAATCACGTAAAATATTTAATTTATAAAAATGGACTTTATAGACATAAACATAAAGTCTATTTTAAGTATTTTAAAGTTTTAACGTGATTCATATATGTTCTGCTAAAGCGGCCATTTTAGACCCCCAGTTCTGCGCTGCGCGCCGGCGCCACACCATCACCTTGCCCGCGCCACACCACCGCCAGACGCCTATAGTATTTGTACCGCACCTTAGATTTCGTCGACTATAATAGAAAGTTATGTACTTAGATCTCAAGAAGTGAACTACAGCGTTTTACTCTCTTTCTTTCGTGTGGTTAGTACCTTACCTGGTGTCAGAGTTATTATGCCGCCCATGGGCATCGGACTTGCTTGTACATGCTGACAAGAAATATCTCTCAGGCATGCTGGTTTCTTCACGATGTTTTCCTTCACCGAAGCAAGTGATATACAATACGCACATGAATTCGAAAAATCAGAGGTGCGTGTCTTGGGTTCGAACTTGAGACCTGTGACTTGGCAGTACGACGGACGGTCACACTATGCTATCACTGCCATAGCGTTTTACCACATGAGTAACTAAATGGACCAGAGTATAAGCTTCTTAACAACGTGCAAATACCTATTTTGGTAGGGTAGTCACAATAGGTGAAGACAAATTAATCAAATATTTACTTATTGTACTCCTTGGGATAGTTAAAGTATGATATATTTTTATTTTTTAGTATTATTCATACACACAGTACAATAAACAACCATTATTAATAAATACCAAGATTTTACATTAAAATATTTTAACTTGTCACAAAACAAACAATGTGTGTTGCCCTGACAACCCTGAGATTTTCAACTGGCTGTGACAGTGTAAACCGGTTTATTTCCACTTTTGCTGCTTACGTGACAAGCGGGCAGTGGTCACGCACGTGGTGCAACCGATTCGCGCGGTTGTATGAAGCTTATACTCTGTACTGTACTGTACTCTGTGGCTTTACTTAATTTTACTCTAATTACTTAATACTTTTACTATAAAGTCAAACTAGAACAATACAGTCCTAATCAAACGATAAAAGGTTATCGATAATGAACTGTCTGAAAGCCAAATTCAATTTCCTTAACATGTAGAAGCAAGTATTAATATCTTGACATAACAGTATGGAAGACCATATTGTTAATACTATCTCCCGACACCGATCCGACAGCTGCTCCGAGAATAAAGGAAACTATATCAGATCAGTCGGTCATCGAGCTTCATTCACCGCGAGGCATTGTCAGCAAATCAAAGAACGAACCGCTTATATTCACTGACTTATCCTACAATCCTCCTAAACCTACCAATATTTTAAATGCGAAAGTTTAAGGAAGATGCATGGATGTTTGCCACTCTTTCACGCAAAAACTACTAACCAGATTTGGATGAAATTTGCCACACAGATAGTTTATAACACAAAGGATTCTTTTTATCTGGGATAGAACGATATCGTGGGACAGTTACGGAACTGCACTGCTAGTATCTTATAAGTAAAAGAAAAAACGCAAAAACCTTTTCATAGAAACTATACGATAACTATATACTAGATCGATAACAAAACTAAGTTTGTTTCGCTTCGAATATGTTATTAGAACGTACCGTATCCATATCAATACGCACCGATATGAAATACGTGTTTCTGTTATCAAATGAATCAGCTAGGAAAGTGAAACATAAACTATATAGTTTTATTTTGATCAAACTCGAATCTTTTAGTAAAACAAAGTGCCTAAATAAATATTTACGGAAGATTTAAGTAAAATTCGCGATCCATTAACAAAATAAACAAAAACTCATCGAGGCTCGTAATTGGAACAAATGGACAATTTAGTTAATGGTTTTAGATTGGTATTAATGTTTTTACGTCTTTGAAGACAAAATTGCTGAATAAGTACTTTACTTCTTCAAGGTTGGTAACACCTGAAAGTTCACCAACATCACAACAGGCTTCCAAAACCGTTTGTAAAAACAAGAAGTTTCTAACAACAAACCTTTGTTTGTGAAACCAACAACCCAACGAAATTGTTAAGAAAATAAATTAACTTTCGTAGGCAAAGGTACCTAAATCAGAATTTCGAAATAAAGGAATGCCCCAAGATGATATTAGAAAACTTTTCCGGAAAGTAACAAGTTACGTGTACCACAGAACTTGTGGTGTTTCATCTAATTAAATTTTAATTAACGTTGAGAATTTCTTAAAGAGAATATTTTTATTAAACGCGCACACCTGTTACGTGACTTTATTTCATACGAGCACTTCCCCCGCGACTTGAAACGTCCACGAAAATTGTGATAGCTCGGTCAATTTTCATGATATCAATATAATTTATAGCCTATATTACTCGGTAAAGATGTAGCTTTCTAATGGTGAAAGATTTTTTTAAATCAGTCGAGTAGTTCTTGAAAAGCACGTTAAGCTATTGGTTCCGACTGTCATTTTTGTCCATCTTTGTCAGTCGTTACAGGTAGTCAGTGGCCCAAAAAGTCTGACACCAGTCTTACCTAGTGGTATCGTATTTCCCAATATTAACTGGGTTGTGGAGGTCAGTAAAATACTGGTATTCAGCTGCATGTGGTTAGACTGGAAGCGGACCCCAACATAGTTGGGAAAAGGCTAGGCAGATGATGATGAGTAGTTCTTGAGTTAAATTGTAACAAACAAACATATAAACAAAAAAATAAATCTTTCCTCTTTGTAATGAATATAAGTATCCAATATAAATATAAGTATAAAATAAAAATATAAGTATTCCATACAAATAAATATCATAAGGCTAACGAGGAAAATAATTTCTTAATGTGTCTCGCTGAATATATTATTAGCACATTCCGTGTGCTATTTCGAGATATTTTCACTTACTGTAATCTCTCTCATTTGGGTTCGTATGGGAGCACTCACTGGCACGTTTTTCGGGGAAAATGCAACAGAACATTTTTTTAATTTTCGAACGTTGCGGTCGCTTGACCGCCTGAAGCTGATTGATTTGTGGCCAAATTAACAAACAATCAATCGTTCATTAAAATGCAGGACACCGTTAAACCAAAAAGGCTGATGTGGTAGGTATTTTATGACGTCATAGATTTATGACACAATGCAGTCACGCACTGTTAACGACTGAACGGTGTTATATCGAGTTATTCAGAACAACGGAATTGAGTTGTCTGACATATTGCACAGAATTTTTAACAAAGTTTTCCCTACAGTCGTTTTTATTAACTGCACTGGCTTTTTATAGTTCTGATATTTGTTTTTTAATGGAAGCGTTCTAGTTTTCGCCTTTTGAATTTGATTTCCAAAGCCGACATTATTAACCCCTGGCTGCGAACGTGACATTATTAAGTTTGAAATAACCCTTCCGCAGGTTTTCCGCGCCATATTGCATTGAATGCCGGGAAAATGTCTCATCGTATACGGTACGTAGTTTACCTAATGAGGTATGTAGGTATATTTAACGGCGCAGGTAATTAAATGTGGTAAGCAATTTATCATTTAAAATTAATACTAATACGTTTGTCTATTTAATAAAAAGACAGATTTATTTGATAACAAGTCTAGGCGATAAAATGTGGATAAAAACAAATTATCATCACGTGAGACATGTAGTCAGTGTAAAACAGTTCTATAAGTAGAGATGTTCTGCCAACATAATTTGCGTGTTGACTTTCACCCGTGGGGACTCTCTTATACTTACACCACTTCATTTAATTGAAGTAATCTCTTAGTCTTGCTCCGACCTAGTCTATTTTAGGCGGAAAACACACAGGTACCGGAAATCCCACGGATTTGAGCAAAGGAACTTCTTAATGCCTTCATTAGGTATTTCCAGGCTCATTTCAGCTGGTGAAACAGAAAAAGTGAGAATAATACTACGCACACAACAATTATAGGTAATCGGTTCTGTGTATCGTGTAATTAAGGCCAAACAAAGGGATTATTTGAAGTGGGTTACTTGTTTATTTATATAAGTAAAGCAATTTTCTTTCAAGAAATCACCTTTAAAAGTTCTTCAGCCAGCTGAATAACTCGTTGTTTACCTTATAGAAACTTATACGCAAGTGGACATAGATCTAACCTTATTTATCTACATAACATCACGCCTGTAATCCCGGAAGAGTTAGGCAGAGTTGTATCTAATAGTACACCCACATTTCGCCAGTTATGTTTAAGTCCCATGTCATAGGGGTCGAGCCTATTGCCATTAATCGTGAACAAATCCAGACTCCGTGGTTGCTACTTAGAAATTCCTGACGGAAAAGCCCAACATTACTTTACCCGGCCCGGGAATCCAACACAGGACCTTAGTAGTCGCGATAACACGATCAATGAGGCAGCACCTTATCTATACCTTCTCAATAATGTATACTTTGGTGAAACGCTGGTCATTACAGGGTTGTCATCGTACAGAAACGTGAGCACCCGGTTCCGAGACGAAAGTCTTTTAAAAGTAAAAAGGAAATATCGTATGTCACACCCTTGCAATAAAACTGTACGGGGATATAGGTTGGAGGACAGTGCAGGTAGTGGGTAGTGCCACACACGTCACTGACGTCACGTACCAATCCCCGCACCATGAGGGCAATAAATCGTGCCCCAATCATTCGTCTCAATTACTACCACTTTTGCTGGCTTGCTTAGAAATAGGTACTTTTCCTTTATTCTTTTTTACCTGCAGTAATTTTCCCGTAAATAAAGAATTTTTCATTACGTTACCGTTCTTGAACAGTTACAATTTTCTTTTCGCATCTAAAATGAAAGTGGCATTAAGTTTCAACATTATAAATTTTACTGGAAATGCTGTGTTTTTTAAATGAATGATCTTTTTTTTATATGAAAATCATTTAAGTTACCCTACATTTTGAGTCGGAGTAATAAATTGTTACCCTGTAAATAAAGTTTTCATTGCGCCTTTGGGCTACAATGCGAATAAACTTTAGGGTCACATTAGGACCCTTGACCCTGACTTCCCACTGGGTTAACACTTTTGTGCCCAAGCTTTGTAGATTACAACGATAACTTTCATCTTGTTGGAAAGCTTTTCTTTTTGATTACAAGGATAAGAAAAAACATTATAGAAACACTTTGTTACAGGAAAATCATCAATTATGTCCGAGTGCCAGCGATGTCCAGGGGCTCCTGAAAAATGTCCCTTCATTTTATAATCCGTAAATAAATCACTTTGGTTTGTTTAGGACCTCTTTTGCGGATATGTTTTTATTTTTAAACCGGGTCTGACTGAACAACGGCCATATATTTTCAGTTTTCAAAAACACGTGAAAGTTTAGGGTTAGAACGGGTCCATTGTTCACATTTGGAAGTCCCTACAGTAAGTTGTTAAGTCGAAAGTTTAAGACAATTACGTAAACAGTACGAGTATATAAACTCCTTTTTGTCAAATTGTCAAATGTAAGTAATTCCAAAACCTTCTCGTACGTCTGGGAGCAAGGGTTCTTGATAACATCGAAGTGCTATTGTGTTCCGTACTGTTTGGTCACGTTAACTGATTCATTATATCTGACTCAAAGAGACCCTTGGTTAGAAGTTCCTCGTTTGGTGTAGCTAATGGAACAAGGTTCGTTTAATTAAATTCAACCAATATTAGTAGTTTCTAGAATATCTGTTCAAGACTCGTTAAACGTTAGATAAAACAATTTACTAGTAAATAGAATCTGAGAGGGATTAATTAATAATTTTTATCGATTACAATTTTCAAGCTAAATGATGAAATATCACAAGGTGTATGTAAATAAAATAACCTATTTTAACACGGCTATTATAGGTATAAAAACACCAATAAAATTGTTACTAATAGTGGACGACTCTATTTGTTTGCCAAGTTGAGTAATTATGGCATTATCACCGCATGACTTGGATTTATTACAATAAAAGATAATGAGAAAACCCGTGTTTCATAAGGAATGTTTATTTAACGATATGATTAGGCAAATAAGATAAAATTATACAAACGCGACGCTCGGATAATAAGCGATAACAAAGAGTTGCTATCAAACTTTTCGCAAGTTATGAGGGAATTCCATAATGTACCAACATTTCCAACCCACACAGATCGGAGTAATAATGTTGAGCGGTAAAAGCTCAGTGGACAAAGAACCACTTATCCATCATCTTGCGATTCATTGGTTTTATATCCATTTGGGTTTAGAGCAAGCAATTTTGAGAAGAAAATGAGGTGGAAAATAACCTGAGGTGTCGGGGTCTGGGGGTCGATGCCTCTGTCTGCCATTCCACCAGCAACCACAACAAGGCATCCTGGTGCCTCACTTCACCACTCTAGTTTAACTTTGTCTTCGCATTATACATAACGTACAACCGTTTACCAACAAAACCCCTAGTCAAGCATTGTTCGCAACAATAACTGTTCTGTTCAATACAACTCAACAATTCCACATTGTTTCTACTAGAAAACTGCTGGTTTGTTTGTTTTTCTTGAACATTCATAAATTGTCGAAGTATTTATTTTCATATGAGATAAAACTTTTTCAACAGAAAGTTTTAATTTATCAGTTCTATTACACGCAAAGTTTTTGATATATTCGTGCGAGGTTTATCATTCCGCGGTTGTGGGACTGTCAATAGTTAATGAATACTACGCTATCTGACAGGCATACGACATACTAATTGCCACTTCACTTCACTCGGGTAAGGAAACTAAAGCGAATTAGTATCGGCATTGTCGAGGAAAGCGGCACGGGACGCGCCCGCCCTCCGCCGCGTTCTGCGCTCAACTGCGGAATATGAATGAAGTCGATGAGGGTTTCTCATTTTCAGCGTCCTGAAAAAATAGCTAAATCCTCATGTTTATTGGGGTCCCGTGAAGGCCAAAAGGTTCAATGAGGGTACTTGTACCCTTCACGATTGCGTATCAACTCAATTGCCAAAATATACTTCAATATCACGGATTATGGTCCATAATGACGAAATAGTGTGCGATAGTAGCCAATTCACACTCGACTTAATCTCGCTGAGCCTTCAACGTTTGTCTTAATAATGGGGAGAAATAGCGGCTAGGCAACTTTGTTTATTAGGGAACCCTCCAATCGATTGTACTACTTTCTGAGCGTAATTTAAACATAAATACTTTAGTAGACGAACGATCTTTTACCAGTTACGTCGCTCTAATTGCTAAAGTTGTATCAGTTAGATTGAAACAGTCACGAATATCGTTCACTTTGGGAGGTCACAATACGAATGAATCGCAAAGTTAGCATCGTTTGTTTATTTTCTTTTGAAAGGGTGGTAACGAAAACCAATATATTTTATTCCCCTCTGGGAGTTTTATACGGTTATACCTACCTACTAAATAAACGTTAAATTGATGAGTTTTTGAAGGATCGCTTTGCTAATTATTTTTTATCGCAAATTATTTTTTTTGAAAACGTTGATTGCTAAGCTGACGTTGTCCCAGGACAGGACACATTTTAATTTGAGTATATTTAAGCGGATTGCGTCGCAAATTAAGTAAAATGGCACCTCGGCAAGTTTACAGCTTCAGCTTTCCTCAAATAGGTTTAAATTCCGGAAACTTTCCATGAAAATGAGGGAAAATGTCAAATGTCTTAAAATTATGTTAGTGCGTTTTGGAAGCATTCTTCCTGGAGTTTGGGTTCCTATCAAGGAAACGACTTTATTAAGTCTGATTTACATTTATCCAGTGAAATTGGATAAGCTTTCGGGCAAAAGCTACTGGTTAGTAATGGTTGAAAAATATGTAGTGTAATAACAAGTAAAATTAAATTAAAAAAAAACCCCCACACAATGTACTAAAAGTTAAATAGAAAATAATTTGTTAATTCGCCATTTTAAGGTGGCGGCCATCTTGGATTTTTTATTTATCATAGCGTATAGTATTCTACTAGCCAAGCCCTTTCATTTGATACCCATTTTGAGGGAGTTGTTAAATAAATATGTAATCTGTGGCGGCAATCATTTTGTGGCGGCGGCCATCTTGGACTGATTTTTATCAAACATAGCTAAGAACACTCCCGACTAATTCACCTTTCAAACAAAAGAAACAAAATCGAAATCGGTTCATCCGTTCGGGTGCTACGATGCCACAGACACACACACACAGACACGTCAAACTTAACACTCCGTCGTTTTTGCGTCGGGGGTTAATAATAACGAAGCCGAAAGGCACTTGTTCTCCCCATCATGTCATTGCGATCATTTTTTTTGTTCTAGACCATACGGTTACGGAGGTATTGGAGGTCCAAGTTATACTAAGTAGTTTTTAACCCCCGACGCAAAAACGACGGGGTGTTATTAAGTTTTTTGCTTTTAAAACGATGGCTGAATAGGGAAGACAACAAAAAAAAAACTTAAATAGTCCGTCAGTTAGATTATCAAAAATTATTTGACCCGTATTTTTTCTTTTCTTACATAAATCAACATTGACGAAGATACGACGCTTTTGAAATTCGCAATACGTCACGCCTAGGTATAATTTTTAGAGCGTACTGACGTCATGAGCCCCCCACTCCCGAGTTTTAATCTTTGTCAATATTCATTGATTTACAAAAACAAAAACACGGGTCCATTATTTTCCAATACTATAATTGACGGACTAAACAGATTTGTAATATTTTGATACTGTCGTCATGAGTCCGCTCAACTCGCCAGTCGCTTACAACTTACCCGTATAATCTTATAATCCCATTGCATACTCAATCAAACATTCGGCCATACTGCATGGGTTGCAATGTGCAGGTTAACAGAATAATTAAGGGGCCGGCGGAGCATGCGTTTTTCATACAAACGTAATACCAAAATAATATGAAAATCAAACATATTCTTAAGGTAGTGTGTATACAGGGTGTCCAGTAAATAGCACGACATACTGCAGGGGGTGATAGCTAGGGTCACTACCTATCAATACAACACAATATATGTTCAGCAAAATCTTACGGATTTACAGTTTTACAAAATTTTCCGAAATACCGAAAAATCTCTACTTTGAAACAGATTTTTAAGCATCTCGTAATGAGAAAATCCTTTTCTAGTACTTTTTTTTATATCAAATTATTCGTGAATAGTTACTTTACGCATTGATAAGTCTTTTTTCTATCAAAGACAAGAATGTTTTCAAGAAATACTATTTTTTGTTTAAATTTGCACAGAACTGTTTTCTTATCACTTAAGTTTAACCTACAGTGGTGAAAAAAAAATGTATGTGGCAGTTTTGTACAACAAACTTAAAAAATAGCTTGTTTAATGGTGATTTTGGAAAGATACAACACTAGTACATTTTCATTTAAAAAAATAAGCTATTTTAGTTAATAAGAGCATTTTATTTTAAATGCAAGTAATGTGACTTTGAATTCGAATCGTTGTAAGGTCGTAATACGGTTCGAATTACATAATAATTAATCTACAGCCGACCAGCCGGCCAGTCTGTAAATGACATCTTGAAGGATAAGGTGATAGTGCTCTCAATTCATTGTCATTTTGGATCGGTTTTTCATAGACTTTGTCCTTCATGGCACCCCAATAAAAAAAATCCAGGGGGTTTAGGTCCGGAGACCTAGGTGGCCATAATATCGGTCCCAGTCGCCCAATCCACCTGCCTGGATAAGCTTCATCTAAGTAGGCTCTTACTTCCCGGCCATAATGAGCAGGGCACCCATCATTTTGAAGCCACATCACCTCTCTTAGCTCACTCGGAACATTTTCAAGGAGCGTGGGTAGGGTTTCTCGTAAAAACTCCAAGTAATTATAATAATTATACTAGTTTTATAATAATTCGCGTAAATGAGCAGCTATTACTTATTCTCATAGTGGTTTTTGTCAAAATTACGTTAATTACATTTTCAACAAAATCAGCTTCTCTGGAACTAAAATAGCATTTTTTTGTATTTTTTAATGAAAATGCACTAGTATTGTATCTTTCCTAAATCACCATTAAACAGGCTATCTTTTAAGTTTGTTGTACAAAACTGCCACATACATTTTTTTTTCACCACTGTAGGTTAAAGTTATGCGAAAAGAAAATCGTTCTGTGAAAATATTAATAAAAAAAACTATTTCTTCAAAACTTTCTTGTTTTAGATCAAAAAAAAACTTATAATGAGTAGAGTAACCTATTCACGAATAATTTGATGTAAAAAAAGTTCTAGAAAAGGATTTTTTCATTACGAGATGCTTAAAAATCTGTTTCAAGGTAGAGATTTTTCGATATTTCGGAAAATTTTGTAAAACTGTAAATCCGTAAGATTTTGCTGAACATATATTGTGTTGTATTGATAGGTAGTGACCCAAGCTATCACCCCCTGCAGTATGTCGTGCTATTTACTGGACACCCTGTATATTTCGATTGTATTATAGAATAATTATCTATGTTCCCAAATAAATATTTTGAATGGACGATGATATACTTAAAGACGAGATATTGTGGAATTTAAAATTTCTATAGAAAAAATATTTTTCTCTTAACTCTTGTTTAAATCGGTGTACATTCAAAATATGTGTTTGGAAACCTATATATTCTGTAATCCAATGAAAATAAATACACACTACCTTAAGAATATGTTTGATTTATTTTGATATTACGTTTGTATGAAATTCGCATGCTCCGCAGGCCTCTTAAAACGGTTCTCATACCGTGCTACAACATTTGCGATAATCATTTCATTGCGAAACCGTTTTGTAGTTTCTGTACAAATTATTAAGCATTTAAGTACCTAACTTAACGTCATTTGTATTGTTCTGAAGTTATTTGATTATACAGGCTGACAAACCGGCCGTTTTTTCTCGTAAAATTAATGTATATGGTCAACGACAGCAATTTATAAAATACTTAGGTACTTAGTTTAATGTACTTTTCTAACATTAAATTTAAAAGCATGTTTACAATATTCTGTGTAAGTTTTATTATGTACATTTGATAAATTGCTCAACTATACAAATCGTCAGATAACATAAACACACATATCTTGTTCTTGCAGCATCACTTATTAATCTAAACCAGCGGTCGGCAATACGCGGCCCGCGGACGCCTTATAATACCTACTTGCGGCCCGTGAATGTTTTGTACTTAAATAAGTTGAATATACCAAAATAAATGCATGAACGTACCGCGATCGACCTTATAGTGTGGATCCAGCCTTAAGGTGACACTAGTTGACATTTTTTCCACAGAAAGGAGACAATTTTTTTTTGGGCCCACCTGGTCGTTGCATTTACTATTCATATTACACCAAAAACAAGTAACTATTTTACTATAGTATTGAACAAAATATTACATAGAAATGAAACCGGAATCTTAAAATCATAATTTAAGCTATGTTATGAATGATATTTTTTTGCGTGTCAAATCATTCCTGTTGTGGTCAATGTCATTTGACAGAAAATAGTTACGAGGATAGGGGCGTTTTTTTCCGTTTACTAAAACAAGTACGTTACCTACCCATTGCTATCTGCTATAATTATAATAGAATCAGAATAGAATATACAAATAAATATTATTAAACTGTGAGCATTTTTAATGCTATTTTTAAAGGTTTACACTAAAATTGCATAGATGGTTTAAACAATCAACGTGGCACGGAACGTTATAAATCCACTTTTTTAGTGGTTGACAACTTAATTATTTTGACATTTACTTTTTCTGTTTATTTTGGTTTTCGTAAATGTTTTTGCATATTTTTCGAATTTAATCCGGTTAGACAACGCTAAACTAATTTAACCACTGTAATCTAGAGGTTATAAGGAAGAAATCAATGTACGTTTAATTATTAAATGCTACAATTTATGTGGGTGGCCTAATCTCCGAACAAAAAAAAAATCTCTTTTCGGGAGGAAATTACTCCACTGTTTGACACTACTTACATCCAAAGTTGAACATGATATCGCGTAGTCTCAATATTAATTTTGTCTGTGCGAAAACAGAATAGTTAAATAAAAAGCCATTAAAAAGTTACGAGCTGCCAAAGATTTTTTGTTTCCAATTTTAACGTAACTTTGAGCGTAAATCATCACTACATATTATAAAACAAAGCCCTCCACCGCGTCTGTCTGTCTGTTCGCGATAAACTCAAAAACTAGTGCGCCGATTTTCATGCTATTCTCACCAATGGATAGAGTGGTTATCGGGAAAGGTTTTAGTATATAATTTGTACACGGGCGAAGCCGTGGGCATTAGCTAGTTAGTAATAAAAGAAGTGTCAAATTTCCAAAACAAAGTCGGTACCGACAAAGCACAAATTATCGAAATTAAATAATCTTTATTTGTAATTGATGCAGTGGTTATTTCATAAAACTCGATTTTCAGGCCTTTTCGTATTTAGTTTATTTTTTCTTCGTCTAATTTTTCTACAGAATATGACCATTTATATGTAAGTATATTGGGCTTCTAGGGTTAATATCTCAATTGCGGCCCGCCTATAGTTTATTTTGCCTCCTTGTGGCCCTTACCTGCCAAAAGGTTGTCGACCGCTGATCTAAACTAATATAAAGAGGAAAGATTTGAATTTTTGTTTGTTTGTTGGAACTACTCAACCGATTTGAAAAAAATATTTCACCATTAGAAAACTACATCGTTACCAAGAAATATAGGCTATAAGTTATATTGATATCATGCAAATTAACCGAGCTATCACAATTTACGCGGACAAAGTCGCGGGGCAAGTTCTAGTGAACCTTTAAAATCGTCAAAGAGGTGATAACTGAAAAACAAATCCGATTAAATTATTAAAATAATTTAAAAGATAAACCTTATCGGACACGTAGAATTCTGTCTTAGATAGTCATTTATTTATTCTTCGTTGAGATTATTATTCATTAGACATCGGAATTCTAATAATATTCATCAAGTTATCAGAATTCCTAAGAATTCAATTTTTATTTTATCTCCAACATTTATCATCTTGCTAAATAAATACTCTTGGAAAACTAATTTTGCTCAAAGAATCACTCTCCAGCCTATGAGTTTTATTTCGAGTTTCCGTTACCAGCCATAATTTATAATAATTACCAACAAATTAAGATTAATATAGCCTAACCCAGGAAGGGCCGGGCCGAATTTCCAATGGCTTTTTTAATTATAAAACTTGGAGGCACGGGAAACAATTACTACAGCCTATTAATAATTAATTAATGAACAATGAGAGTGCTCATATAAAACGTACCTAAACCAGCTATATTGGTCCTATGTACCTAATTCTAGTTAATATCGCCAGAATACATGTTACAGAATGTGAGGATAGAATACAAAATGTGAGGTTTTATTAAGTTTTGATCCAAAATGTGATTTAGTAAGTAACGTGCCTAGAATATTACATTTGTGGGGAAAATTGTTCAGACATAAAGGTACAAAAATGTAATATTTATAGGCACACGTGTTTCACAAATATCATTCATAAAGTGGTAATATAAGGTTCTGTACCAGTACTATATTAGTACATTATCTGGGTTTGCAAATCATTTCGAAGTATCTTACGGGTGTAAAAACACCCTTGTTTTCCTTGTTCTCCATCACTGTGATCAATTTTTGTACAGGACCAATGGCCGTACCTCTGGTAACCTTCTATTAACCTTATATTGAAGGTTCTAACTTTTTTTAAACCAGATTTAAACGTTTTAATTTAAATTTAAATACTTCCATGATTCTGTACTAATAAATGCATCAGCACAACGTTTTGTGTGCGTTACATTGAGCACTATTGTAAACCATGATTTAACTTGCGCAGTTTAACTTACTTATTTCGATGTTTGACGGTTTTGTGATAGGTTTTACTTAACACCCCGTATAGCAAGTATCTTCATCTATTCGTATTTTAATTAATAATAACCATTTCTTATAGCCAAACTTATGTGGCAGTGGGCAGGGCACATTGCTCGCAGAACGGATGGCCAATGGGGCCGAAAAGTTCTGGAGTGGCGACCGCGAACCGGAAGACGTTGCGACCGATGACCTGATGAAAGCTGCGGGAATCCGCTGAATGCGAGTCGCACGAGACCGGTCAATGTGGCGACACTCGAGGGACGCCTATGTCCAGAGTGGACCTCTTTCGGTTGAAATTGATGATGAAGATTTCTTATAGTGCTGAGCACATGACCCGCTTACTGGAATATCTTAATTGCACATACAACTGCAGCTTTAAGGATTTAATTTCCGCCAGTGATGCTGCTATAACTGTGATCACTAACTGCGGGGCTAAAATGGCCGCTTTAGAAGAATCATTAATTTGAATCATCTTAAAAAATTTAAATTGGTAAAATGGGCCTTATTGTCATTTGCATAAAGTCCAATTTAAGAATTTTAAATTTTAAGGTGATTCAAATTTTGATTCTGCTAAAGTGGCCTTTTTAGACCCCCTGAACACTACTGATCTAAAAAAAGTACCATCAATTTCCTGTGAAGATCGCAGCGAGCGCGCGATGCATCAATATTGACAAGCATACTCGCGACCCCGTTGCCTGCAAGCACTACGCTACCCTTTGTTTCCTCAATGTGGGTGCTAACAATTTTTGTTAAATTTATTTTTACCAGTTAATACTATATAAAGCGCTCAGATAATACATTAACATATTATTGTTCATTATACCGTGTAAAAAGCAATTTTTAAACAAGCTCAAAAGTGTCTGAAAATGACAAGGAAAAAAAAACTTTTTAGCAAAAATAAAAACCGCCTTCAAAAACACGAAAACTTTAAAAATAACTTTAGCGTCTGAAGACAGTGACTTTTGTTTGATTGAGTCTTTGTTACGTTTTTGAAGTCGGTAGGACCACCGCGGAATAATACTCGTTCAAACAAGAAAAGTATCATCAAAATAGGTTCACAATAAATTGGCGAAAATATCGCTGAACATAAAAACAAACAAAAAAACAGACGAATTGACAACCTCCTCCTTTTGGAAATCGATTAAAAACAATGGACTCATAATGACGGGTGCAAAAAGACCGTGTCATCTATATTTCAGATTCTCCAGTTTTCCCGCAATTGTATAAGACCTATTTGCACTTCATCGCTAACCAACAACGAACAAGCATGCTAATTGCTCCAGTACTTGTTAAATGTATCACTCACCGGTAGCAGAGCCGCTGTTCACCACGTTGTTAGTCGCAGTCACTGGCTTCGGATTCGGGTTCGGTAACGAGTTCGCTGACGACGTCGGCGAAGTCTTCACGCATGGCGATGTCGGTAATGATTTAGGAGAGGATAACCTTAGCGGTGACGTAGGTGTGCCCAAATTGGACGGAAGTGACATATCGGAGGAAAGAAACGAATTTACTTTCATAGAAATATCGGATTTGTCTTCCGAAGTCTCGGGTGTGCAGAGGACTGTGGGTAATGATATTTTTCTGGTTGATTTCTGTTCTCTTCCTGGTGAGCCGTCCATGTTATTCTGAAACCAAAGAACTGAATAAGCATCAGTTTGCATCTATGGTTGTATAAAGCCTAGCGTATTTTTTTTGTTACCAGAGTAAAATCAGAAATAGCCTGTGTCTTTGGGCTGTTCACCTCGCGTGATGCAAAAGCGTATGTTTTTGTGATTAATTAGTGATATATGAAAGCAGTAATAAGTAAAATACAACAGACAGGACCAACAACAAACAAACAGTAGGAATCTGTCAGTGGTTTCTTTGTTCTTCCAAAGTGTATTATAGATATATTTTATCTAATGTTTACAGCAGTTTACATACTTTCAAATTTTGTTTACGTCGCTAGAGAACAAAGCGGTATAAATGTTTAACACGTTTTCAGTATTTTGTATAGAAATGTTGGCCCACTTTCAAATACTGTATTGATTCGAAACCGTGGAGTCTCAGTAGGCATCCAATACTGATGACAATAATATTGCTGCCAAAGCTTGAAAACTAAGATGAAAGGGGGTTTACTCCCTAAGCAATAATTCCTAGTATTTACGAACAGCTTGTCTTCCGATGAAACAAATTTTCTGGGATGCTACACAATAACTATATTGTACCTACCTATTTGTTTTATTTGTTTTCGAGTCGCACGGGACCGGTCAATGTGGCGACACTTGGGGGAGGCCTATGTCCAGCAGGGGACGTGGATTTAATTTGGAACCAGGTCGATGATGTCCTAATGTAAGGAGTTATAATATGAGAGCTACCTTCATTACGGATTCTGCAAGTTTTTGCGAAAGTATTTTAATTAAACAACATTATTTTGTTATAATTATAAGATGGGGTTCAAAATGATCAAGTTTATTTTTTTGCTTGGTCCCACCAAGCAAAAAAATACGTGAACGACTACATTAAAGCCTTCTTTGGACTCATATAAATAAATCCTCTATAAAGCAAAAAGAATAATCATAAAACATCTTGACGTTTAATTGTCAAGATGTTACAATATTGTCCACAAACACATTGGTTATATTTGTCGGGACTTTTCTGCAAAGCTTTTAAACAAGGAGTTGATTCGTAAGTCGATTATGATGTAAGAGAAATTTGGCATTATTTGGGCATAGAAAAAAAGAACAGTACCACCTGAGTCGCTGTACTCACAGGTAAAACCAATAGGTTGAAACTATTTTTGTTGACTGAAATCCCTTTTCTTTTTCTGAGATACTTTTTATCCGTGGAATCAAAATTCGACATTTGAGTTTGTAGGAAAAAAGTAGTATACTTTAAGAACAAAAGGTGCCAAAAATTTAAATTATTTTTCACACCAAGATCTGGCCATGGAAAAACCAACTCTAAAACATAATTTCGGTGAAATGTTTCAGAGCTCCCCGAAAATTGCACATTAATCTATTAATTGGGCCAGCAAGGCAACAATGTAGGTACTTCGTTGAATAAAAAATAATCTTGCCGATTAATACAGAAAACAACATACATCGAGTGGAGTGGCCGGCAAGCCTGCACGCCAGTGAGGAGCCGTAGGAGGACGACCGGCGACCGACGCGACGCCGCCACTCGGCCCACACCCGAACTACCGCGCTAGAGCGAGACGGCACCAGTGACGTAGATACAAGCTGATTGTGTCCTCGGTTTATATCGCTCATTCATTGAGTCGAACAGTTCGTTGTATATGAGCGACACAGGCGTTGTCGCAGCCCGCTCGCCGTCAAAACTTCTAACATTGTTTTCAAAATAAAGTGTGCAAAAGCGGTAGCAGTGAAGCTCAAAGTTTATAAATAGCAGTGATATAAAGTTAACGCAAACATGTCTAACACCGAGATAGACAGGCCTGTGGGACTAAAACTGAGAGTGCTTCATGCAGTGAGATTAATCATTGCAAGTATCGGGAAGTTTTTCCTCGGTTTATATTATGGAGCTGATGGAGAGAAGATACCACCAATCCACGATGATATCCTAAAGCAGCCAGCTATTGTAGTAGCAGAGAAGATTCGGAACAAAGAGGTAAGTTTGACTCATAAACTAATATTTTTGTAAGGACTTGAGCGAGTATATTTGGAGGTCCCGTTACGGAAGAACTTTTTTCTGTTAAACTTTAAACAAAATATGGAGTAGGTACTCGACTACGAAATTGAAATAGACAAACATAAACATGAGAACGCTGAACTAGAAGGCGCAAGTTTAATAGCTAATGATGTAATATTTAAAGAGGAACCACATGATGCAAGTAACAGTTGCGTGTTTCTACGTAACAAGGAAATTGTGCTCCTACAACTTTTCCAGACAGCTACAATTTGGTAGTGTACTTTCCTATCTGTTGATTTTCCGGACGCATATGTAGTTCAATGCCATGTTTACACAAACTGATAACAGTAACAATGTGTCAATCGAATGCTATGCGTTTAAAAATACATTTTCATAACAAAACGTTTATACGAGTATCTTCAGCAAAGGCACAGTTACAAAGTCCGAACTATAAAAATATGACTCATTATGTGCACAGTCTTATCTGGGCATAGCAAAACGATTAGATTATACAAATAATTACCTAAGTATCCTGTCTTTTGCGCTAGAATGGCTATGGTAATTAAATCCTGCAAAGAATATCGTTTGCACTTGCCAGTTCAGTTTTTAACAAGGGTTAAATTTATTGACCTGTTCGTCATATGATTTAAATGTTTTACTCAGTCTGTCTACCTGTTTCAATTACTATGGTTGGTACGCGCCACTTTTATAAATTTATTTGATCGCCCTATTACTTAATGCCAGCACGTGTAAGCACCCAAACACAAGCTCAAGTTAACCTTGGCATTAAAAGTGACTCATAGGTGCGTTGTTGGTACACTTGGTGCTTTGATACCCCAGCTTAGGAACAATATTTTAGAATGACATTCTGAATTAATTATCTTTCGCCTCACGTAGATCTTATAAATTGTACATCCTACTAATATTATAAATGCTTATGTTTGTTAGGATGTTTGGATTTGGATGTCTAGATGTTCACGCAAAAACTACTGACCGGATTTCGACGAAATTTGGCACACAGATAGTTTATAACCTGGACTAACACATAGGATACTTTTTACTTCGGTAGTACGATCCAGTGGAACATTACCCAACTCCACGCGGGCGAAGCCGCGGGCATAAGCTAGTCGATGATAATTAGGTCGAAATCAGGATTAAAAACTTAATAATGCTTCGTTCGTGCGAGCTCACAATCATTTAAATACTTAATATAGATTTATATAAACGTAATAGAAATTAGCAGGTAGATATTATAACAAGCAGGTTATGAGATTATGACTCAAGTATAAAGTCATCGTTACAAAAGACCTTTGTTATGTTGTGAATAAAACCACTTTGCTTTGTCTGCATTAGATTCTCCACAATCGTAATAACATATTATTATAAACTTTTTTTATACTATGGTAATAACGTCGAAAGTGGTGTAACGTCGAATGAGGAAAAACTGGTTGTATCTATTGCTTGACAAGATATTATAATTTCTTCATTTTATTTAAGTAGGTAGGTATGCTTTGTTGATTTTTCCCGACCAACATTGAGGTTGCTGTTGCCCATAAGGGTTGAACCTTAATCTGGCAACTCAAACTCACACTTGTCCATGATCCTATCCCATATACCTTCGTCACTCAGTCATTTGCTAGATGGACAAACAGAGCGCGCTGTCGATCGGCGATACTACCGCGAGCGATAGCATTCAAGCTGTCTGATTTGGCTTTGTTTGAAACTGAGGGAATATTTCTGAATGAAAACAATGTTGCCTCGTGCCTCTCGTTTGAAGGTCAGAATTTAAGTGTTTAATTAGTGAATCCAGAGCACAATGGAATCCTTCGTAATCTGTCCTTGAATAGAAGCCAAGACGTTGGCGCTGAAGCCCAGATAGCAGAAAAGACTAAATCGAAACTAAAGTGAACGAACAAAATTCTCTAACAGCCAATAAATTGAGCATTTATAGATTCGTAATTCCAAGTCTGTAGATTAATGAAATGAACGACCGCGTTAATCAGGTTAGTTATGCAATCAAGCATCTTTATAGAGTTTTCGAGGAACCACAGAATTTGAAAACCGGTAACACTATTATCCAAAATAAAGATGAGAAAAACGTTTGTGATTTAGTTAGATAGAAGTAAAGACAGCAACACCTCATGAGATGTTGCTAAACAATAACAAGAAACCATGATAATAATAGTGATATGATTATAGTCCGACATAATAAACAGCAGGAAACATTATACTCGATGTTGATTGATCAACTACGTAACATAAACTAGTAATCCTCAGTTTAAATGGAGGCACAATGCGGCACGAATTGGATGTAAGCGTCACGAACCGAGTGAAGCCGTGAACTGGTACATTTGTACACGCTTTGTTGGACAAAATTGTGAATAATGTCGTTAAGGCTGATACTCCAGAGTAGCCCGTGAAATTCAAATTTTCTTACTCTAACGACCGAGGAATGACTTTTTGCCGTTCTTAGACCTTCATGCACTTGGAGGGTTGTATTGATGATTGTGATGATTATAATTTTGTAGTTCTACATACGTCTTACAGTCGCGAATCATATTTTCATCAACATACAACCTAGCACTGGCCAGCAAATTGCAAAAAAAGTAAGAACATTTGAATTTCGCGGGCTACCCTGGAGCATCCACCATAAATAGGTGATTCGTTTGTTATAAAATCTTCTAGGTATAGCAGAGACCATCGAAGATATTCAGGGAAAAGCGCCCGCGTTTTCTTACGTTTTTTGCAAATTGCTTTCGTGGACTACCCTGAGCCGACTACAGGAGGTAAACGCGAGTTTTTTTAATGCCTGAAAGTATATGATTCACTGCAATAAACAAAACCAGAAAAATGTAGGTTATTCTTCATGATATATGCTAGTATGATATTGGTGTCGATTCTGTTGTGCACAAACTAAACTTAATTTAGACTATTTCTATCTTTTACTAAAAGTCAGGGCGAGAAAAGGACGGCTATAGCTATGCACTAAGTTAGAAATGTCAAACTAGTTTATGCCTTGCGCTTCACCGTGTTATTAGTCGACATGTTTTTACGTGCACCCTTCATTTGTATGGAAATATTAGTTCGAATTAAATTTGACAGCTCTAAATTACGTCCGTCTCTTTCTCGTTTTATTAGTGAGAAAAAGATAGTAATAGCCTAAATTAAGTTTAGTTTGTGCACAACAGAATCGGCACCAATGTTTTGAAAACATAATTAATTTTACTCAAAATTGAATTTCACGAATTTATCTCTAAAAATGTCTTTTAACGAGTAAAATCCATACTAAAATACATGCGATCGTTCTGATTTTTTGGCAAATAATTCTAAAACCAACATATTACGAGTAGCATCATTGTGTTTTATTTTTTTAGTTCAATCAATAGATTTTTTTGTAAATCGATCGAAACCACTAATTTCGCACTATTTGGACCGCAGTGACTGACGTAACAACCACTTTGTACTGCAAGCTGATTATAACTTTATTTTAACAGTATTTCAAACGAAGCTGCGAAGTTTGAACCACCACAAATAGAGTTGCTAATAAAATTTAGATACTGTAGTCCCCTTAAAGCGTTCCTGAAAGGAAAGTATTTATGGGATGTGTATGCTTATACGTATCCCATAAATACTGTAGGGGTATCTATCTAAATATGTAATCACGCAGAATGCGGTTGAACTATCTTGGGAGTTTGTTGATTTAATTTCATATGGCGACCGAGTTTGGTTACTCAGTGATTTGTTTCTGTTAGGAATACATAATATATTCTATAACTATTCCAAAACGTTGTGTATGAGCCTGTTAGACAAATTTTACCCTTTTTTTATTTTCAAAAAACTTATTGATTCTAATTCTTGATAATTATGTACTTACTCGTAAGTCAAAAGTATTTGGCTTATTCGTTTTACGCTACAACTGGCTTATTTTTTTTAAAATTTTGTTAATTCGATTTTCGATTCAGTATAAATTATTAGATTTAGACCACGGGCAAAGTTTCAGCAAATTGAAAACGAAGCTTCGAACGTAAGCCGAAGATAATTGCGGTTAAGTACTTTACATTAAACTTGGTAATTATTTTGTAACGATTGCCAGGCTTTGGATCGAAATGGCGACAGCCTGTCTTAATTCCTCACTTACAATGGTCGTTAGCGAAAACATGAAAAGTTTGACTAAATTACGTTTTAAATGATTCCTCCTCAGTTTATTAGCAACTTAGCTATTCAAAATCATGAAAGTATGGGTAAAGCTAACCGCATCCCACAAAGGTGCATCAGCATTTATCAGCTTTGGCAGGGTCTATGCAAATTGAACAATACTTAGTCATTTATTTTTCGGTGTGTTAATGTTGTAGCAGAACATGATTTAGCAGTTATACAATCATAGCAGTAATGAATAAGAAGTAAATGTACCTAGGTACATTAATAATAGTCTTTGATTAACCAACCATAATGTAGGTACCTACTGTTTCCATGATAAGCCAACCAACAACATATTACAGAAAACTTGTTTTTACGAAAAAGTTATTATTCAAGTGGTTATAAAATGTCGAATAAAAAACTAACCCAAGGTCATTTCTTGGTGGGTTGATCAAGTTATTTCATAATTAAGAGTCCACGTGACAAGGTTAATTTAAATTAAAAATATATACATTTTCGTATGTTTTTTATAGATAACCAGTGTTGAAGTAATAGAAGCGTGCATCAGGCGGATACAAGATGTCAATTCCGCGCTCAATTGCTTTGTGGAAGACCGATTTGAAGCGGCATTAAAGGAAGCACGGGCGGTCGATGAACTCGTCAATAGTGGCACGAAGACGGCCGCACAGCTACTAGAAGAGCAACCCTTCCTCGGCGTCCCTTTTACGACCAAAGACTGTTTAGCAGTTAAAGGTACTATAAGGAGTTTCTCTATACTATCTATACTTACTAATATTATTTAAAGGAAGGATTATTTTGTATTCTTGTATGTGACGAATAGGTAAACTTAAAAACTACGGGACCGATTTGAAAAATTCTTTCAGCAATGGATAGCTACAAACCGCGTGACGTCGGCTAGTCTGAGATAACAATGGCTGTTGCTAACGTTTGACTGACCTTTGCATCATCAATTTTCCGTACCGTTGCAACTCTTTAATGAGTACTTAGATATAGGTCCTATACTTATCAGTCCCGGTTCAAGGATTTGCATTGTCAGTCTTTTTGATTCAGATCAGAGATATCTAAGATTGTGTGATGTGGAGGAATGAGGAAAATGTAATGAGTAGAATGTTGAGTATGAATGTAGATGGTTGTAAGGTTAGAGAAAAACAAAAGAAGCGATAGATGGACTGAGTGAAAGATGATAATATATGGCTGGAAAGGAGGTGACTGTTGAGATGACGAGTCATAGAGAAGTTTGGAAGAAGACGTGCGGCGCTGACCCCAAATAAATTGGTTTAGGGGCAGGAAAAAGATGATGTGAAATCTTAATCCAAGATTGGGATGAGGATGACTAAGTTCTTATGATGAAACTAGCTTCTGTCCGCGACGTCGTTCGCGTGAAGTTTTGATATCGCAACATTCGCAACGCATCGCCTGCTCAACGGAAGCTTTTTCCCGCTTGCAACATTTCTTATTGCTGCTCCGCTCCTATTGGTCATAGCGTGATGTTATATAGCCAATAGCCTTCCTCGATAAATGGACTATCCAACACAAAAATATTTTTTCAATTCGAGCCGGTAGTTCCTGAGATTAGCGCGTTCAAACAAACAAACTCTTCTGCTTTTAATATTAGTATAGATTTTGTGAGTAAAGAAACGAAACAATTTTGAAAAAAGTCCGTTTAACAGTAGCTTACGTTAATTTTCATTTCAATTTAATTGCAGCAGTTAATTGGCAATACATTTTGGTTTGTAGCCAATTACCTAAGTGTACCTATACCTATGAAGTTAACTACTGTGTTTTATGGTCTGCCATAGATCTACCACACAGAGCCTACTTTGATTGAAACGCATGGAATATTTTTGGAATATTTACCGAATGAATTGTTTTTGTATTGTTTTACGCAATTCAATAGTTGCGTAAACATTGATTTGAGTAGGTAGGTACAATTCATGAATAATAGGTAGGTAGATACCTACTGACTGATATTCATGAAAAACTAACGATAATAATTTATCAGCGTTAGGTACGACTGGAAAGGGCCGAATCATTACTATTTTCCTCCTTTATGATTTCAACTGATTTATTACTATGATATACTTACTTACACATTCACTCACTGAATACAACGACCAATCCAATTATTCTTGTACCTATGACGCTTACCTAGAATAGGTACTCACGCTTGGTAGTGATGTAATCGTTATAAGTCGTCAAAGGTAAATATTGGTAGGTACCTAAGAAGTGGTTCTTCATGAACATAATGTCATTCCAGGTTTACACCACACAGCTGGTGTGGTTCTCCGTAAAGATGTAATTGCTGAACAAGACAGTGACGCCGTCAGGCTGCTGAGACAGAATGGCGCCATTATCCTTGGACTCACAAATGTACCTGAAGTGTGCATGTGGTAAGTCAATCTCCTGTACATCTATAAACATATCGTGATACACTAACTACACGACAACGACCTAATACCCACATAGAAGATACAAACATGGAAGGATGAGCATGTCGGAGGAATTCAAGTTTAATGTTGTCCAAGAAATGTCAACTCGTAAGATTTGTTTTAAATTTGTCAAAATCAGACAACCTTTATCTGTTGTGTGCTTAAAATCCAAAAATCCAGATTATTCTCTAATCCGAGTCCAAGACGAAGCGTTCAAGGCCCATGTTTTTATTCGATTTTTTGTTTTCCAAGATATTAAATGCATATGGTTTCTACATTCCAGGTGGGAAACTCACAACCACATCCATGGCAGAACGAAAAACGCTTACAACACCACAAGAATTGTTGGAGGTTCGTCTGGTGGGGAAGGATGCTGCCAATCAGCTGCAGGAAGCGTGTTTGGCATAGGTATGTACAGCGTACACTTCAAAATACTTGCAAGCATGTAATGGACTATTATGTCAAACAACAATAAGTAGACTAGAACTTAAGATTAGGCCATGATTCTCGAAGGGTCGTTGGCTGTTGGAAGCTGATGAGACTTTGCCTGGGCAAGCAAACGCTAACGTTGCAAAGCCTAGTTAGATGGACAACAAATTAAGAAAGAACAGATTGGATGCAGAAGGCGGGAAACCAGTCTCATTTTGAACAGCGTGATGTGAGCTGATTGAACAGAGCAATTACGAGTCACTCTAGAGAAAAAATTTCCAGCCGTAAAAAATGTTACTTTTTTTTATTTACTCACGTCTTTTCGCGCAAGTAATCTTCCTAATGTGTTACTTCAAGTCATCACTTAGCAACGTTATAACCTCGATGTTAGATCAATATTATATTTGTAAGTGATGGTTTCCATCTGGTTTTCTTGTTTTTGTTCTCATGATCATTTTTGTGTTTCTAGGCTCTGACATCGGTGGGTCGATACGGATGCCGGCTTACTTCAACGGGATTTTCGGTCACAAGCCGTCACGTAACATTGTTTCAAACATCGGACAGTACCCCATTCCTGAGACGGATTTGCTGAATTCGTTTTTGGGTAAGCAATTATATCCATAGGTGCTTTACATTAATGTTTTATGGGATAGTAACTACCTTTGTATGTCCGTTACAATTTCACGCCTTTAGGAATGAACAAATAATGGCGTAGATACAGAAAAATATTTTTTATCCAGTACGTTCTCAAGGGATAATTTACGAACTACACGCGGGCAAATGCTAGTCTATACATCGTAGTGTTATATAATCTAAATTAAATTTTAAAATACATTTCTAATCATCTCAAAATCAGCATAATAATGCGAAACTTTACGGTGATCATGAACGTGCTCAAAACGAAAGTTAGTTCACCAAAGTAATAAAGAGCTTTACCAACTATAATTACCGACGATATTTGCTTTTAATATCCACAATGTACATTCGGCTTCATGATGTGGGTGAAATCACCTACGTTCGAACCCGATTGATGCCGCCCATGTACAGTCAGCTTGAAAGCACCTACGTTAGACCCGGGGAACTGAGGTAGGCACCCAATTGATGCAAGCCACTGTACATGTAAATAATTTTACTCTTTACTTACAGGCGTCGGTCCCATGACTAGACACGCGGTGGACTTGAAGCCTCTTATGAAAATTTTAGCGGGGCACAACGCCAAGAAACTCAACTTGGATGAACCTGTTGATGTCAAAAAGCTCAAGTATTACTATCAATTCAGCACTGAGGGGCCGTTGGTGGACCCTGTTGATCCAGAAATTATAACAGCAATGAAAATGGTTACAGAATATTTGAAAAAACAGTATCAAATTGACGCTGTGGAGAAGAAAATTCCACTAATGCGCAAGTCGATGGCCATTTGGTTCGCAAACATGAAGGCGTCAAAGAGGTTTGGCCAACTCATAATGGAGAACGATGGTGTAGGGAAGATCTTGTTTGAAATGGTGAAAAATGTCTTTGGACTCTCTGGAAACACGTTAATTGGTCTGATAACGGCTCTATTTGATTACGGAGGTGTGGAAATGGGAAGTGAAAAATACAAGCACTATCTTAAATTACGTGAAGATCTAGAAAGGAGCTTCTGCAACTTGCTTGGGCACGATGGCGTGTTCTTCTTCCCTACCCACCCTACAACGGCGCCGTATCACAATGAGCCGTTAGTTCGTCCTTTCAATTTCTCTTACACAGCTATTATCAACTGCTTAGGATTCCCGTCTACGACAGTTCCACTAGGATTAAGTAGCGAAGGTTTACCGATTGGAATCCAAGTGATCGCAAATCACAATCAAGATAGATTATGTTTTGCAGTAGCTGAAGAATTAAATCAAGCATTTGGAGGATGGGTGGAACCTCAACACTCATAAATTTAACTTTGACAATTACAACTTTGGTTAAGCTTAGATGCATAGGATATGATGTCACAATATTTTTGTATTTTTTAATATATTTGTACAATGCCTTAAATGTTAAATGTGAGAAACAATTATTGTTAATGGTATTTCTATATGTGAGAATTATTTATTGTGTTGGCACCTGGCAACTAGAAACTACGTACAAGAATGTCTACTTACGATGATATGGCTCATCATTTCGTCTTATTTCCATAAAAATAAGTACCTAGGCAAATACTAAGGTGTTCTTTACCTTAAGAACAATTTGATTTTCTAGCACTGGTAGATACGAGTATTAAACCAATCAAAGTAAGATTGATCAATTAAAACTAAAACCATTAAGGGGGAAGCGTCAGGCTAGCCCGCAAAATTTAAGTTGAAATATCATTCGCGACTGTGATACGTCTTACAGTCGCGAACGATATTTTCATCAACATACAACCTAGCACTGCCCTGCAAATTGCAAAAAACGTAAGAAAATTTAAATTTCGCGGGCTATCCTGACGCTTTCACCTTAAGTACACTTGGTGACGAACAGGTCGCTCTACAGCTGGGCATGAGATCATGCGTTCGATTCTCAGGCCAAATTGATGTGTTTTTCCATATGGATTCTTCATTAGCAACCCAGAATCTGGATTTGGGCCCAGATGAGAGGGCAATGGAAATTGCCCCTTATTACATCGGGTTACAAACAGAACTAGCGAAATGTGGGTGAACTATTAAGTACCTACATAATATGTGGTTATGCATTTGAGGAAAACAGGCGTGCTGATGCTGTTATGGTATGTTATGGTTTTGTAGAATTAACTTCGGCAACATGATAATGTTACGAGATTAAAATGTTTCGTCTCGATAGTCTAGTACTAAACAGGAAAGGAAAAATCTAATAAAACCTACTATTACTTATTCATTTGTATTATTAATCGTAAAACCTGTATCTGTCATCTATACTAATATTATAAAGCAGAAGAGTTTGTTTGTTTGGTTGAACGCGCTAATCTCAGGAGCTACCGGCTCGAATTGAAAAATTATTTGCGTTGGATAGTCCATTTATCGAGGAAGGCTATATGCTATATAACATCACGCTATGCCCAATAGAAGCGGAGCAGCAATAAGAAATGTTGTAAGCGGGAAAAAGCTTCCGTTGAGCAGGCGATGCGTTGCGATATTAAAACTTCACGCGAACGAAGTCGCGGGCAGAAGCTAGTAATAACATACGAGTATGCATCAAAATTATTTATGAATACACCACTAACCTTCACCTTCTCTCATTTCATCATTGGACAACACTCAAGGTAGACCACCTTGAGTGTTGACCCTGCCTACCATGGGTACTTTGGAGACTTTAGACGTGTTTCCTACCTATTGGTATGACAAGGCAGATGTGAGCGACAACGCCAGAAGGTGACGCCATAAAAGATCATTCAACGCCCTTTGGACCCCGACCGAATCGGTCTGACGCGATTGCTTATTGTGTCTACTTCGCTAGCAGTTAATGAGATTGGTGGGGTTCTTCAGAAATGTCAGGTGCGTACTCTCAAGTGGCGTGCGTGTGTGACCGACGAGATGTATGAACATGGACCAGAAACGTAGCAGGTGGCGTTATATGGTTTCTGCCTACCTGCATGGGAAAAATCGTGGATTTATGTAAACTAACCATCATGCCTACATGGTAGCAGAATTACCTATAGTCCATAGACGTGAGACTTGCGAATACTATGTAGAAGTTACCCTTTATTCCTATCTACCACCCCCGGGCTTACCACCGGGGTGGTGGATGGGAATAACTAGTGGCGTTTACGCTATCTTTCAATGTTTGAAACTGTCCCTTTAAACTTATTATTGTTTAGGGAACGAGTGAGACTTGCGAATACTATGTGGAAGTTACCCTTTATTCCTATCTACCACCCCCGGGTTTACCACCGGGGTGGTAGATGGGAATAAACGGTAGACGCGTAAACGCCACTAATTATTCCCATCCACCACCCCGGTGGTGAGCTAGGGGGTGGCAGATGGGAATAAAGGGAAGTTATTAGTGGTCAAAAAAGTGGTATAGTGGCCGCTAAATTTATGAACAATTGATGTCGCTGACCACCACCGGTGAGATAGAAACGGTCACGAGTGGTCTGTGTGCGGGAAGACATGATAAACTACACACGGCAAACTGTAATCGTGATTTGTCTTACTTCTTCATCGAATCATCTTCGCATCGGGATGGCCCATAGCGTGAGATGCATAGTGGACAGTTTATTCGAGTATACACCTTATGGGGATTAGTTTCAACTAAACAACTGACTGCTACATTATAGCTGTCTCCAAGAGCGGGCCTGGACACAAAAAAGGCATCCTGGAGTCAACGTGCTAGGCAATTGTTTGTTCTCTTATAGTTTTCTGTAGAAAACAATTAATTCAATCTTATGTAGCTTAGTAGTACTACTGCGCGTAGAAGTGGATAACTTTTATATATTTCCGTATCTATTTACGATTAAAGGTCGTGGCTCACTTGACAAGCACCGCACCAGCACCGCTCCAACCCAGCAATTTACTTGCCATTCAAATTAGAGCATTAAATCGTGTGTCGCATAACATATTTTTTAATGTCCATATGAAAAAGCTTACGGCGGGTGGTCAACGCGCTTGTCGCTACCATACGACTCGCCTCGCGGGCGGCTCGGCGACCGCGCGCAGTCCGCGCGCCGCAAGCGAGGGGTCCGCGCGCCGCAAGCGAGGGGACCGCGCGCCGTCCGCGCGCCGCAAGCGAGGGGTCCGCGCGCCGCAAGCGAGGGGACCGCGCGCGGACGCCGAGTGGCCCGCGAAACAACGTCATTGCGCCGTCGTGCTTCTCCACGTCGTGGGTACTCTTTGTTTAATGTATGGCCAGTTACAAATTTAGTTAGAGAGCCCACGACACTAAACCTAGTTCGGTTAGAAATAAAAAAGCCCTAATAAACCGACTGATATTGTTGTAATCGAAGGTTGATCTTATGTTACAATAACTGAATCAATCGTTATAGTACACCGGCTGAAACTTTTTTATAAATAGTTTACATATACTGAACTTGAAAAAATCTCAGAACTGTAATGGAAAGGGTGTTCGCGGGGTAGGTGAATTAAACCACGAATCCACGTTAATAAAATATAATTACTAGAGATATTACCTAAATTACAATGCTACCTCCCGGACTATTACTACCAGCGTGCGGACTGCGAGCTTGCGCCTTGCGGACGGCGAGTGGCCGTCGCGTGGCCCGCGCGCCGCAAGCGAGGGGACCGCGCGCCCCAAGCGAGGGGTCCGCGCGCGGCCCGCACGGCGCAAGCGAGGGGACCGCGTGCTTACACCTCGCTTGCGGCGCGCGGGGCGCGCGCCGTAGCCTATATTCGAGGCGACGCCGGTCAGGAGCTGTGCTGGTGCGGTGCTTGTCAAGTGAGCCACGACCTTTATACGTTTTCTTGAGATAGGATCCCGATTTTTTTTTAAACGGTGAAAAATGCTTAACTCGTATACCTAACCTACCACATCGTCCAGGGAGACGGATTGGTTATGTTCTTGTTGCCGTTTAAGGCTTACACCCACTAAAGAACACCAGCAAGCCTACTGTCGCCTTTGTGGATGGGCCGCGAGAACTGCTACGCATGAAGTTCGGGACCGAAGAGATGAAGCTAGCCTGGTTACCAATATCTAATAATAATTCGTTTTGAAAGTCGTTTTTTAGTCTACTACACAAATTAACCTTTTGGACGCCATTGTCACATATACGTGACAAGCAAGCGCGTGCCCTGTACGCCAAACGACACACATATGTGACAAAATAGTAGATGAAATTGTGGCTTGGCGTGGAGGGCACGCGCGAGCGTTTATGCTGTGGCGGTCAAAAGGTTAATCCAATTCATTTACGAAAGTTACAAGAACAGCTATAATAAAATGCATGATATTAGTACAACAAACGTGCATATATACAATTTTGTATATTGAATCACTGGTCTATACAAACCAGAACACAAAAAGTGACTCACTGACTATCTTTGAAGATAACATGACAGTGAGATATTCAGAGAAAAACTTAAGGCAATCTGGCCAAACAAAAAAAGCCACAAAAAAAAAATAGTAAAAAAAAAACCAATTGATCAATGTGATTGATTAAAATTTTAATATTAATAAATTACTTTAACAAAGCATATCAGTAACTATTACAACAATAACAAAACAACTATTTTTTGCCAGCAAGGTCATAAATGATTTTTAGTATTTCTTTCCTCTTGGCAGAGGGGCTTATCTTGTCATGCATTTCGCAGGTAGCAATCTCTCCTGTTTGATGGGAATGCTCCGCTAGCCTCTCTGCATTACATATGACATGCACTCCGCAGTCATACCCATTGCCCTGTTGTAAACAATCTTTGTTCACAAAGTTAATGTTACTACCTGAAAATAGTTTAAAAGATTAATATGATGATCTAGTTAAAAGTTGATATGTAAAAACAACAGAATTGTGTAGAAATCCTGACTGTTTCTTTAGTGAATTTTTGCTCCCATTGAATAAATACCTTTTTTAAACAATGACATTAATTAATTTACAAATGATGGTTGTTAATGAAAAACATTATACCCAAATCTGAATATATACAAATTGATTACTTACCCTTGGATAGGTATGGTATAAGATGGCTTGCAAGCTCCCAAGCAGCTTTGTGATTGCTCACATATGAAGAATCCAAATGGTAAAAACAGCTTTCCGGTTTTGAATAAACAAGAAGACTCCAGTGTGAGCCGCCGGCCATGTCTGGTGTATCATTATCATTTAGTGCAAAGAACACAAACTGTCTCTTACTAACACCAAGAGGTTCTAGAAATGTTGCTATTTCATCTTCTTGAACCATCTTTATACATTGAGTCACCTCTGGTGATACAAACAATAATTCTTTTGCATTTCTGAATATCTTTTTCTCTAAATATTCGAAATAAAATGATATGATAGTATCATTCAGCCAGTATGGTCCAGACAAAAGATTTATATCTGACTGATGAATTAATATACTATGGAAGCTTAATATGATTGAAGCTTTGGCCATTTTGAAGTTATTATAACTTAAGGGTCTCCAGTAACTATCAAGCCGTTAACATTTAATGCTGATATTATCTGGTAAGCAAGAAAAATATAACTAAAATAAAATATACTTAAGCACTTTTTAAATAGGTATTAACAAATTCAAATGTCCGTCAACTCTAGTTATGTACTTATTTAAAATAAAAAAATCCGTCAAAAATTTCACTGAAAATAATTTTGCATAGAAGTTAATCTTGGTCATATTTTGTGGTTTTCTACATCTACTAATAACAAAAAAAATCATTTAATATAAATTCAGTTGTAACCTTTAGACGTGGTTGACGCACACTAGAATTTAATGTATTTTTAATAGATTTTTGGTCACAAGTTAAGTAAACGAACTCACCATAAGATGTTACAGTGCGAAAGCATTTGTTTGAATCACAATTTGGAATATCACTAAATTCTAAAACTATTGTACTTCCATGCTGTGTTCTGTTAATTTAATAACGTTACCTATATATAATATTACAACCCTACGCAATCGTTCATTTCATTGAGAAAATTGAATTATTGAATTGGACGTCCGTGATCCGTCAAATAAAAAGAAAATCGAAATGTCACTGTGACATTGCTGCGTTTAGTTCAAAGCTTGGGAACGTTGAATGGAGTAACTGAGAGTCAGACGTTTTGTAGACACTATAGAACCACAATACCATAAGATAAATGACAGGACCATCCAAGCAAGGGTGTAGCTAGGATTTTGTTAAGGGGGGACAGGTGTAGACAAACCAAGAATATAGTATGTAAGTAAGGTAAATCCAGCATGAATGAGCAATGGGACAGGTTACATTAAAAATGAAAAACAAAATGTCCATCAGTGAATTTATTTCAGAAAAAAAGCAGTCAACGAGGTTCCTCACAAAACCGTTATAACATCTCAGATTCAATTGTATCCTAGTTTTTTGTACCATTGTACCATGGTTTAATGTACACTGAGCATACTTATGCCATTTAAACGGTTTTCAGACGTCATCGTTGATCACAGCTATGTTTAGAAAAATATGTCTCTGTCTATAGAATCAACGTTGTTTTTGTTAATTAAAAAGCTACCTATCTACCCTACATAATATTAGGTACTTTACGGCTTGTGAGCATTCCTGCATATTTAAAGGAGGACAGCTGCCCCCCTACCTCGCTACGCCCTTGGGAGTTGGGACTATCCATAAAGATCATGGAATTCATACACAGGGCCTTAGCTAATATAGGATAATATGCTAGAGATGAATGAGGCGGATAAAGGTAAAATTGAATATTTTGCTTGATCTGTCGATTTCAGGTAGTTGCCAGCAAGGTGAAACAAGGTGAAAATTCTGCGACGTCCAAAGACACTGACGGAATTTATGGATAGTACTTAATACAGGCTTTAAATTAGTGAAGTTTTTGTTAACTCGAGTAGGCAGAAAGTTATGAGGTAGGTACTTAACTTCAGAGATTACAGAAAGAAAAAAGCGATCTTGAAACTTCTACTAGTACTTATGGATAATCTTGATGTACCCAGTATCCAGTAGGTGCACTCAGAAACAGGGAGTGCGCCTCTCAAGCAATAGGCACTGTTCTCTCTCTAGCTGAATGTTTAAAGGCGCGATACTTCTACATTATTATTTAGCCACTGCCGACTTGTCCTCTTCTTACTTCCTTTAAGCGGCTTGCTGCTTGCATTGTACTGTAGGTAGTCGAATCTCATTGATCGGAATCCACATCGTGTCTCTCGGGAGTGATCCTGTGATTTCTCGCAGCTCGGTTTAACTTCACTCGGAGATGCTCTCGGAGTTATTTGTTCCAGTTGTCGGGACCGTGTTTTCATAGATTCGAATTATTTTAACAGTAGACTTTTCTAGAGGCTTCATCGCACTCCCACACCGGGAGCATTCGTCTGTAATTTGTAACAATCCAAGACTATCAAGTCTTGGATTGTTTGTACAGAAACAAGTGGTACTGGACTGTTACTTTACATGCGAATGCTGCCGGAGAGAGTTAGGGGAGAGTGGGGTGCATTCGTACAACGGGAGCATTCGTACAGTAGTGATATCTAAGCTATACAGCACACTGGCGTGTTCATGTTTGTGTGCGTAACTCCCACTCGGACGCATAGGCTACGCGCGGAGCGGCGGGGCAGTGTGGCTCCCGGCTTCGACACAACAGGCCCGTTCATGTCTTCGCTCCACTTAAGTAATTTTTGGAGTCACTTTGAAACGTGTTTAAATGTTATTAGTTTTACTGTAGTTATAAAAGTGATTCAATTTAGTTGGTGGAATGGTATTGAGGTCTTAAATGAACGCAGTTGTTTTCTGATAACTATAACGGGTAGTTTTATTTTAAATTAAATCGTTGTATTTTTGGTTTGGGGTACCTTCGTGCAGTTAGCAGTGGGGTAGATTCGTACTGTACGAATCCTCCCCACACTAACTTGCATAGCATTAAACATTTTAATATATTATTATTACAGAATCAAAATGCCGCGAAAGTATGTGAAAAAGGGGACGAGAACGGGATAAGTAGACGAAGATAGCATGAAATCTGCGATAGACGAAGTTTTGAATGAAACCTTATCTATCAGAAAGGCTGCGCAAAAATATGGCGTCAAACCAACTACGCTCGAAAGTCAGTTGACGAACTTACATAAACAACCTACCTACTTATTATATTAATAAGAGAAAAGTTATGATACGATTTTGTTACCAAGATTAAGTAGTCATTTTTAGTACTGAGGTACGTTTTTTGTTACTAAGAGTAAGTAGTTATTTGTAGTACCTACTGAGGTACACAAAATAATAATTGATAGTTGTCCCTAAAAAAAGGCAGATTCTGTGTTAATTGTGATCTCAATAAATGATAATATTACATTGAATAGTGGTTATTTCTCTCATTGTACGAAGGTACCCCACTATGTACGAAAGCTCCCTACGCTATGTACGAACCTACCCCACGTGTGGGGTAGGTTCGTACGTTTTTCTCATTTTAGTAAAGTTGTCGTAGCATCGCCATGCTTTCTTATATCGAAACAACACATCATTCATCTTAAAGGCTGATAAGTGCAGTATGTGACAGCATTAAAGTTATTTTTAAATAATGGATAGTTTTTGTTTTATGTGGCTTAAAGTAAAAAGTGTACGAATCCTACCCACTCTCCCCTACAAGGTGTCGTGATAAATTTTAGAATTTTATTATTATACAGTTGTTGCGATTTTCGTAGTAGGTTTTCATAAATCAAGTGCTGCGAAGCCTTACGGCGAACGTTCTTGAAATCGCGCGGGCGCTCCAATCTATCCTTAGATAACCCCGAAGAAGCATGCGCCCGCGACGTTTGTGTACTATTTTTCAATGCATATAGTAAGCAGGCGAGCGTGCAACCGCGCGATTTTTATCAAACGCCCTAAGTGTGTCTAAGTCAAGAACTGGCACAGTCAGTCATCATCAACTAAATCAATTATTCATTAAGAACACAACACAACATCAAGCCTATAATTCTGTGTCGACCCAATTATAGTATACCCTCGTTTCACCAATTACGAGTCACATGTAATAGGGTGTGAGCCTATTGTCATCAACCGGACACAAATCCAGATTCCGTCAGTGCTACTAAGAAAATACCTGATGGAAAAATCCAATAACACTTTTGCCCGACCTGGGAATCGAACCCAGGACCTCATGCTCAGCAGTCACGCATGCGCCTACTCGACCAGCATGGCAGAAAATAAAAATTGAAAATAAGATAAAGCAATTCTGGAAAAAAGGCGGCAAAAAATCAAAACTAATAAATTAATATTATTTATTAAATAATTTCATTAACCACTAATTAATAATTGGTAACAATTATCCGAAATTAATAGTCAACACACTGGAATTCAGGTGACCAGAAGCAAAATAAATAGTGATTTGTGTAGAACATTCACAAATGAAAAGCTTTAGGGGGAGTCTAGTTAATAATTTAATAACAGTAAATCCACTCACAACATTATCAAAAGAGCATACTCAGAGTATGTACTTCACACTGAAACTTGTACTCACATAATTGTAATATAACAGCTAAGAACATGATTGTGAACTATACTAAGTGTATCACACAAATTAATATTTGCAAATACGATTGATGATACTGATTGGGCTAACAAACAAGAAGTAGGTTCCATAAATAAACTGGAAAATGCTTCTTATTTCAAAAGAAATTTTTCCTATATCTTTATAAATCTACTTGGTGGCTTCTTTTAGGTAAGCAATGAGGTCCGCGCGCTCATTGGGCTTCTTCAAACCGGCAAACACCATCTTGGTGCCAGGGATGTATTTCTTGGGGTTCTCCAGGTACACGAAGAGGGTGTCCTCACCCCATGAGATACCTATAAAATTAAATATTTAATGTCATTAAATCATTCTTGACATTGTACAGTTATCTGTTTATTACGGGTGACTGATAAATGATAGCTAATCAAATGTTGGTATGTGTAGGAAGTGAAGTCATTGTGATATTGAGATTGAACACTGAACAGTGGACACGTGGCGTGATATGCAGGCGATTATAAGACAGTGGACACTGACAATGGGACTTTGTACATTATGACGTCATCAACTGTACATACATAGTTGTATTAGAACTGAAGCAATCAAGTATAATGAGTTCCACAAATTCACACAAACACTATACACATACTTATGTTCAGCATACAAAAGAGATAAATCTCAACTGAACCAGTATACAAGATTGATGATTCCCTCTCATGATAATTTATAATCAGATGCTCCATGTAAAATATTATGTATTCAGCAGAGGACGATGATCAATTATTTATCTACTGAGGTATTTCACTGACTTAAAATCATCCAGCAAATTGAAATCTTGTATGCTAAGGTTGGAAACTAAAAATAATAAACCCACCTTTGGACTTGTTGGCATCCGAGTAAGAGAAGCCGGGGGCCTGGCCAGTCTTGCGGCCCCAGAAGCCGTGGAGGTTGGGTCCTACTTTGTGTTTGCCACCAGCTTCAACCTGTAACACAGAAATACTTACTATTAATGCTTTTTAAGGAAACAAGAGCCTGAGGTAAATGAATTTAACCACTTAGGAATTTGCACAAAAAAATTATAAACTTTTTAAATAAAGACAGAATTTATTATTTTAGTTATATCTGCGGGCCTAAAATGGCCGCTTTAGCAGAACATAATAAGAAACACGTTAAAAATTTCAAATTCTAAAAATAGACTTTGTGTACATAACCATAAAGTCCATTTTGAGTATTTTATTTTTTTAACATGCTTCATAATATTATGTTCTGCTAAAGCGGCCATTTTAGACCCCCTGTAGTTTGCTATTATGTACTATTTATTTATAAAATGAAGTACCTACTTAGATCATTTTGAAAACTTCATGATGAGGTCTAAATGTGACCGGGTTATCAATTTGCTTTAAAAAAAATACTGATGTTAGACCACAACTAATTATATAAAATGTGGGAAGGAATTCCCATGTGACTGTCATGTGTTAATTACTAGTTATTCCATTATAATCTTCTACAGCACTGACATAAGATTCAAATTAAAATGATTCATTGTGAAATGCAACCTACACAAAATGTGGGACATGTGGGGTTTTCCTGATCAACAGTTTGACAGGAAAAACCAAAATTACTTTGTTGAATTCAAAAACATCTTTCCTCTGGAAAATTCATTTAGCAGGCATGCCAGAAATAAAGTTTCAATGTCATGTGTGAGTTGTGTGACAATAGACAATGTCAAATATGCTGACAATGTGATGAGAGATAAAAATAATGATGTATAAGGTACTTACAGTGTGGCACTGGGCACATCTTTGAACAAAGATTTTTTTGCCATTTTCGGCATTACCAGCTGGGATACCCATGTTTCTGGAAAGAAGAAACAGAAAAAGTTAGAAAAAATTGAAATGTTAACTTTGTAGGAAAAAGGTGGAATTAATGAATCACAGTGAGGTTATGTTGAGATCATGATGACTTCAAGGTCATGATTTTAACACTTCCTACATTGTGATTAAACTGTTCTTTGGTGTAATTACATAATTCAAGAACATTACTACTTAGTGAATAGTATTAAAATATATAATTTCATAACTGTTATGGGGAATCAAGATAAATGTGGGTAAAATGTCTACCTAATTTTGTGAGCAGAATCTTGCAAATACTCTTCTAAAATAGCATTAAAAATAACCATGGTTAAAATGCAGGTTAATCATTGAAAAGGTTATTATTAAGTATTGCCCTGGAATTTGTTAGTAGGAACTAGGTCAGGATCAATGTCATCAGGGAGTTCCAAGGCACAAGGTGTCGTAATGACATGTTACGTAAGTCGGTGCAATACTTAATGTGGAGCAAATCACGACAATGTTACGCTTTGTGCTCATTGTTATAATCGCTGATCACTCTTACCAAGTCAGTAAAACCAGATTAACTTAAATTCGCGAAATATTTGACCGAAGTTAAAATTAACTGCCGAGTGTCTCACTCAATCGATACGAGCATTACGAAACCATTGTATTAATAAATGGATATTTCAATACCAATGCCAGTAAAACAATTAAACTGTACTTACGATTTTGTGTTTTTGAAAAAAATAAGTTAAACCGCGACGTTCGCTCACCACAATTTGGTCTATTTCAATGACGAATTCGTTCGTAAGACGTGACAGAACCGTGCGTGTACACTCACACGACAACGAATGAATGAACTGCGCGAATAGTGTTGCCAGTTGGCTCACTGGCCAGCCCGCCCCGGTCGATATCGTAAGAAAATTCCCTACGTAATCTGTGACGATCGCGAAACGCGATGGTCAGCTCTGGGTCTACAATGAAAGTCCATTCAGTACCAGGTTATGTTTTTTTTAAAACTAAAAATGAACAAAGCTAAATCGATTTATCGCCCCTGAAACCCTAGGCTCTGCATAATAAATTTCATGAAAATCGTTGGAGCCGTTTCCGAGATTCAGATTACATGTAATGTATGTTACAGGCAAAACTCTTAATCAGTCAAAACCACTTTTGACTGGTGTCAGTCAATGCTCCTGGGTAGCCCGCGAAATTCAATTTTTCTTACGTTTTTTGCTATTTGTAGGCCAGTGCTAAGTTACAACCTAGAACTGGCCTGCAAATAATGTAATTGATGAGAATATCGAAGACGTATGTAGTTGCAGAATTTCAGGTCCAGGAACGACTTTTTCAAGGTCAAAGACATTCCTCGACCTATAGGGGCTTGGAGGGTTGTATTGATGATTTTGATGAATATAATGAAACTACTTAGTACGTCTTACGTTAAAATAGTTTTGACTAGTCAAAAGTTGTTTTGACTGGTTTTCACAAGTGAAAGGAGTTTTGACTAATCAGTCAAACCTATTTTGACTGTGACGTATACAAAAAACACAATAAATAGCATTGGGTACTTCACGGAACAGGGGTACTTCATCTTTTGGTCACGGTGTATTTATTATGAGAATTGGTTATTAAAATACGTAATATAATATGCGGAAATTGCTTCATGATACTTTGTGTTGTTTTGTTTTTGATAAGATTTTTTCATTGCTCGTATATAGGTACATACTTTGATAACCGACTCTGATGATGACACCGTTTTGTGACGTGCATGGGTCATTGGATGGTATATTCCCTTGCGTCACCCTCATATCGTAATAATTCTTCTGTATTGCTAGGTTTTGATGGTTATAAAGTTTGGGAATTGTACCTTTACTGACGTCCATTCGTTTGTATCAGCTGCTGTCAATGTTATAAACTGTAATGTGAGCGCAACTGATTGTGCCACCAGCGGGACAGTCTTAACCCAGTCCATAGATTCAGTTGGACCATGCCAGTAATACGTCACAACATGAAAGTTGAGATGTCTTATTTGTCCAGTAAAAGAGTTGGTAATTATTCTGATTTCTGTAACTGCCCGCGACAAATTGTTGGAAAAGTACAAATTGCTGTTGCACATTTTCATTTTCAACTATGGTTTTCAACGAAATTACCTATCTTCTTCTAACATTGACAAAACAGCATAAAGGACGGCAGTATCACACATGGTTCAGTATTTACTTAGATAGGAATATATTTTAGCTATCGACTATTAAACTGAAAACAGCTGCAGGAAAACCCCGTAAAAGCCTTACACATACTGATTGCTGACAGCCCGCTGACAGCAAAAAGCTGACAGCAAACTCTGTTTCATTTTGCTGCGTCGTGTTCTTTCGTTCTGTAATGGTGGCAGTTGGGTTTGGACGTCAAATGAGGTTCTAATCTTTAATTTTAAAAATACTTTACCCGAGACTGTACGTTATCTGCCGGGGTTGCGGGCCTGTTCGAAAGAGATACCGCGGCCCCGGAACATAAAGGGCGAGGAAGGAACATGGATGGGTTTTAGTCAGGTTGCGGGCCTGCTCGAAAGAGATACCGCGGCCCCGGAACATGAAGTCAGTAAAAGTCTGACACTCCCTCCCGCTCCGCCCAGAGTGGGAGAAGTCATTTGATGATTTCCCATCCGAAAAAAAAAAGACTACGTTAGAAAACATTTAAGCTGACCTATGCACATAAAATTAATTACAGTTGTGGTGGTTAGGATTAGGATGGGTAAGTATTAGAACTATTGCATGCGTGAATATAATAATAGTTTTTGTTTCATCGTAATTGGAAAGTTACAGCGTTGTAAAGTTTTAGCGCTTTTTAACAGACTTCCAAAAGGAGGAGATTTTTGAGGATTCTCAATTCGTCGGAACCTTTTTTTTTACGTATGTTCCCCGATTACTCGAAGATGGCTGGACCGATTTGGATTTTTTTTATTTCGTTTGAAAGGGTCATACTTTACAGGCGGTCCCATAATCATCAAATCAGGATCTGATGATGGAATCCTGGAGAAATAGAGAGAACTCTTCAAATTTTATAGGCACACATGGAAGCGATTCGGATACTTTTAGGAAGAGTAGGTACTTTCTCGGAGTGGTCCCACTTCAATTTGGTGAAGATCTGATGACGAACTTCGGAGATAGGCAAAGGAACTCCTCAATAAATGATAGCAAATGGACTGGGATTGCTGAAATCTCATATCTGTCTATTGTTTACACCAGTTCATAACATAACATCACGCCAGTACCCTGTGACGAGGTAACCGCATGTGCACCACTAAAAAGTGAAAAATAAAAATGATAAAAAAACTAAAACAAAGGTCACCGACTTCTGAAGCTAAGGTTGTTTTGCACTTTTTGTGTTTTTAGAATTCGGTTTTATTTTTTGCAAAAATAGTACATTTTGATACAAGTGCAGAAAGTTTGTTATTGTAGTTTAAGGCGGTATTAACACACGAGCCGTAGGCGAGGGTGTTTTTGAGCCGAGAACTGCAATAACAAATGTCCACGTGTATCAAACGACGTTTTTCAATACACTTTTGTATATTTGTGTCATAAACTATTACGAGACTACGATTTAATTTTTTTTTGCTTTCGCCAGGTTGAAGGAGAGGCAAAGGTATGAAGCCGTTATACAGCCTAACATAAAAAATTGTTTTTTTTATAAGTTTTTTGAATTTAGATTACAAATAAATGTAAATTTGTTTCTAAAAGTAAATTTTAGTTTCAAATAATCATGCTTGTCTATAATATTGAATTTATAAACACAATTTGAATATTCAAAAAATGTTTACAATGAAAGAAGTAGATCGCTTTTCCGAAAAAAAACATTCACCTCTGACTCTATAGTCAGAGGTGAATGTTTTTTTTTTTGTAATTATGCATTGAACCAATTTGGACTACGTATATGTATAGTTTTCTGTGGCACACGTGTGGAAAAAATAGCAAAAACGCACGCGTGTGAAATACGCTGCATTTTGAACCTAATCGTAGTGTGAAAATAACCAGTTTTCGAGGAAGTGTATTGAAAAGTTTTTTTTTTAACTTAGTGTTCTTTCGCGAGCGACTGCGAAAACGTCACGTGTTATATCCGATTGCGGGTGATACGGAGTGTTTACGTTCATCAAAATTGATTTGTAAAGTGGTTGCACTTTTTATTACTTGCGTTTGGTTTAAAAAAATATTACTGTTATTCATTTTTTTCCCACTGCTGGGCAAAGGCCTCCCCTTTCTTTTTCCATACCACTCTATTCTGTGCGTGCTTACATAATTAAAAATATTCGCAAACTGCCACGTCAGCGCGGTCGGTTAGTCGGATTTTGCCGCGGAGGGCCGTACTTTAACGTTTAATATCTCAGTCATTTTTGAAGATAGAAAATAGTAAAAGTTAAAAAGGTAGTAAGGTAAAGTCGCGATAAATACCCGTTTTCATATGTTTTAGAAAATAGTACATTTTGATACTAGTGGAGAAACTTGGTTATTTAAGTCGAGGCGGAATTAACACACGAGCCATAGGCGAGGGTGATTTTGAGCCGAGAACTGCAATAACAAATGTCAACAAATATCAAACGACGTTTTTTCAATACACTAATGATGAAATAAAATAAAAGAATGAAAAATATTTGTGTCATGAATTATTACGAGACTATGATTTAATTTTTGTTTTTTTTCCGCGTTTGCTTTCGCCAGGTTGAAGGAGAAAGGTATGAACTATGAAACCGTTATACAGCCTTATATAAAAACATAGTTTTTTTATTTATTTTTGAATTTAGAACACAAATATATGTTGATTTGTTTACAAAAGTAAACATTAGTTTTAAATGTTTTTATCTATGATATTTAATTTATAAACACAATTTGAATGTTCAAAAAATGTTTACGCCGTAAAGACGCATAATATTGCTTTGCCGAAACATCAAGTCATTATCAAACTTTTTGCAATTTCCTCCAAATCCGTTCAGTAGTTTCCGCATGAAAGAATAACAAAAATCGATCATTTTTTTTTTTTTTTTTTTGGATAGGGCATCTCGCAGTTCAGTCTACGAAGACTGGCTTCTGCTTAACCGGGCAAGTCCTGTGGATGCCTTGAATTTAAGGCCTCCAGCCATGTCAAAAATGACTAAAAACTAAGCGACAGCGCTCTAAGGGCACCCCCTGTGGGGTACGGACCTCGGCTTAGGGCGTCGCTGGGGGCAGCAAAGGGACAGGCTGGATCTGATTGTCATTATTTAGGGACTGTTTTATTGCTAAAGGCTCAGCATCGCGGGCTGGCTCGAGCAAGGGTCGGGGAGGGATTGACTTGGGATTACGCGCCGGACCTCGGCGGCGAGGTCGGAATGTCTTCTGTTTGTATTTGTACATTCTACGAACTGTACTGGTATCTTTCCTACTCTCTTGCAAGATAGTGATCGGATCGTCGGGGGTGACTAAGGTGTGACGCGGACGTTGGACTGAGCTAATACGCGATGGGTCGTACCGGGCGGCCGATGCGATTAGGGGGTTCCTATGTTTGATGGCAGTGTCGAAGTAACGCTTGGAAAGGCGTTTCATGAACTGCTTAACGGTAGGGATTCTAAGGTCTACGTGTAGACTGTCATTACGGACGTACGGGGGGGCACCGGTGATTTTACGGAGGAATCGGTTCTGCAAGGTCTGCATCGTGTGGATATGACGCGGGTGGGCATGAGCGAATACGATACAAGCGTATGTCATGATGGGACGGATGACTGCGGTGTAAAGACGCAACTTGCACTTAAGTGACAACTTGCTCTTCCTAGTGATCATGAAATGGAGTCGGCTCATAGCGAAGGCAGCTCGGTCACGAGCTGCTTTGATATGAGCCTTGAATGACAGATGGTCGTCAAGAATAACTCCAAGATATTTGGCTTGCTTCTCCCAAGGGATAGGCTTGCCAAACATAGTGACGGGGGGACCTGGCGAACGCTTAAGGCGTGCCTTATAATACAGAACTGCCTGGCTCTTGTCAGGGTTAACCTCAATCCTCCACTTACGGAACCAAGCGCCGAGCGAGTCGACAGCTGTTTGGAGGATGCGACGGATGTTAGTCTGAGAACGGCCGGTGTAGTAAATTGCCGTGTCGTCGGCAAATAGGGCTAACTGAACCTTCTTGTTCTTGGGGATGTCACTAGTATACAACGTGAACGCGAGGGGAGAGATAACGGAGCCCTGAGGGACTCCGGCACGGATAGGATGGGGAGAGGATAACGTCTTACCCACACGGTAGCGGAAGGTACGGTTTGACAGAAAGTCTCGTAAGATGAGCACGAGACGGTCAGGCATACCGAGTTGGTATAGCTTATATAATAAGCCATTGTGCCAGACCTTGTCAAAGGCTTTCGCTATATTTCCTTTCCACGCTTGGGGGAACATATTGTTGCTCAGGGCGCCATTGAAGATGGCAGCCAAAAGGACTATGAGCCGGGCGGGGAGGGCTTTAAAAACTCTAATTTAGTGAAGCCGTCGGCGCCTGGGGCTTTCCGAGGCTGTAACTTATCTATGATATCTTTGACCTCTTCCGGGGTGATGACGGGGAGAGGGTCATCGGGGTCTTCTACGGGGGGAAGCGATGCTCTACGTTCGACTTCTGCATCCACCTCATCAAGGTGCTGCTTGTCTACTGGTAGAGTGCTCGGTGAACATTGGGATTCCAAACTGTCGGCCAGACATTCTGCTTTTTCAGAGTCGTCAAAAGCGACGCTCTTATCGGGACGGATGAGGGGTGGAGAAGAAACCTCTTCCGAGGTGCGCAACTTCCTCTGAAGCTGCCAGAAAGCTAGGTGAGTGGGCTCTAGTTCGCTGAGCGTTTTGTCCCATTGATTCGAACGAAACTCACTAGTGCGTTTCTTTACAGCACGCTGTAAGGAACGCATGTGAATCTTGTTCGCTTCGCAGGGCCAAGAGCTGTAGGCACGTATGGCCGCATTCTTCTCGTTTATCAGTTCACGAATGTCGTCGGGAAGTATCCAGCGTTGATCGCTCATCGCTGGTACTTCTCGAGAACAATCCTTCAGTACGGATTGTACGTGTTCTGTAAACGAGTTGATTGCGGCCTCGGTGTCTGCGACAGAGACAATATGGTCGGGAATACCATCAAGAAGCGGTGACGTTTCAGATTTCAGCATATCGCTTACTTTCCTCCAGTCAGTGGTGAGAGTGGTGGGAGGGGGTTGGCTGGGGTCAATGATACCCGAGCGAGGAATTAAGTGCATGAGCACTGGACGATGGTCAGAATGGAGCTCGTGTAACGTCTCAATCAAGTGTAACCGAAGGTTCACGTTCTTGAGCAGCGCTATATCGAGCACGTCAGGATGATAGCTGGGAGTGTCGGGATAATAGGTGTGCTCGATAGGAGCGATCGGGTCAAAGTTGAGAGACAGACCTAGATCGTAGAGGACTTTCCCTCTCGGGTTCGTCATTGTACTGTTCCAGGCTGGGTGTTTGGCATTAAGATCGCCCGCGATGATCACGGAGTCACTTAAGCCGAAAAGGAGGGTGAGATCATTAACCAGGAGGTTATGATCTTCCGATGTGTTAGAGGGGGCCAAATAAGCAGACACTAAGTGGATCGGTTGATGACCGGTCATAGCCAGCCGACAGATTGAAACCTCAAGTAGGGACTTTAAAGGAGGGGGGTCGATAGGGATGCAGTGCAGTTCCTTGCGAAAGTAAATGAGAGTGCCACCCTTGTGGCAACGTAACCTATCATTGCGAACTAAACGGTAGTTTGCAATCTTGGGGTCGCGGTGGCTGGGTTTAAGGAAGGTCTCCTGGATGAGGAGTACATCAACGTTATGGTCACGGAGGAAAGAGGCGATCTCGTCGCGTTGACCTCTCATGCCATTGGCGTTAAAGTAACCTAATCTAAGGGACCGGGGTTGGGTGCAAGAGATTCCGGGTGTAATATCCATTACGGTGCGAAACTAAAGTTGCTTAAGGCTGACTTGATGACGGGATAGGCATCAATGATATCAACTACTTGCTGAAGGTCCGTTGCAGCCCTGAGTTCGGCCACCATGCGGTCGGCCTCAGGGGTATTTGAGGTTAGATTCCTGTGAAGCAGGAGCGCGGGTTGGAGCGACGGGAGCGCGGGTTTGAGTGACGGGAGCGCGGGTTTGAGGAAGGGCCTGAGGGGCGACCACGGGAGTGGGCGCTGGTACAGGGTTTTCCAAAAGACCGGGCATGGGGGGGTTGGGTTGGGACTTCGCGAGGGCTGGGAACGCTTGCTGATGGTTCAGCATGTTCCATGGGGAGGGCCTCTGCGGGCTGAGACGCTCGGGGAGGACCTTGGAGGGGACTTGAAAAGAAGAGGGAGCTTCCCTCTGCTGGCGTTGGTTGGCGCGATTGGCCAACTTACCAGCGGACTGTTTGGGGGCTTTGGGACAGCCCCTGTAGTTAGCCGGGTGGCCAGACTGTCCGCACAGGACGCAACTAGGCGGTTCTGTGCAGAGATTCCTGTCCTTAGGACGGGTGCAGTCTGCCGTGGCATGATCGCCGAGGCACTTTACGCACCTATGCGGTGCGTAGCAGTGCTTTTGGTTGTGGCCATAAAGCTGGCAGCGATGACACTGCCCGACGACTTTTAGCTTTTTAGGCCTCTCTATAATGATGCCCGAGAGCGAGCATACTGACCGGACTTTGAAGATGGGGTGGTGCCCTTCAACTGGGTCACATATTACGAGTACCATGTCGTACTCGTCACCCCCTTGGGACCTATTCTTGTGAAGGCGGTGGACCGCCGAAACGGGGATACCCTGGGAGGTGAGATCCTCCAGGATGTCTTGGGAGGGAATCTCCTTGGGGATCCGCTTAATGACCACACGGGTCGGCTTCTCCTCAGGGAGACTATACGTGTGGAAGGCGACGTTCCTTCCACGAAGCGCGTGAACGAGACTTCTAAAGTCCGTGGACGTGGGGGTTTTCACCTTGATACCCTGAAGGGTAGAGGTGGCGTTAGTGTAGTTGATCTTGCGATCAACACACATTTTGGAAATCTCTGTCCATCTGGATTTCTCCTGGATGTAGAGAGCGGGGGCTTGAGCTGCTTTTTTGAAGAAGGAGCAGCTGAAGAGGGGGCTGGCTGAGAAGCAGCCATAGGGCTTGCAGGGCGGCTGACAGGAGCCGCACCTTGCGATGAGGAAATAGCCATAGGGCTGGGCGGGCGGCTGCCCTGGGAGGCAGCTTGGGGTGCAGTAGCACCGGACGGGGGCGTGGAGGCTAGGGGAGCAAGGGGAGGCGCGTTGAAGTCTGTGACAGCCTTCTTGGCCTTACCAGCCTTCGCTTACCTTCCCTTCTTCCTCTTGCCTTTCTGCACCAACTGAAAGTCTTCAGATTCTGAGGACGAGGAGTTGGTGCCCGAGGTCTCCGGAGAGCTCACAGGGGCTGGCTGGGACTCTACAATCTCCATGTCGGAGGATTGAGCTAACGGGTCGGGGGAGCGCGTGGGCGACCTAGAAGGTATTTCCTTCCTAAGGGCATTAAAACCGGCCTTTTTAAAAGGCGTTAAAAGGGCCGCGTAGTTGTCCTGAATATAGGGACTGTCGTCAGCCAACAGTACCTGTATCAGGTCGTCGAACTGCGCTTTCAACACTACGTTGCGCGCCTGGTAAGCCATATTTGCCATATTGGCAGGGGGAGCCTAACAGCCTAATATCCTAATAATGAGCTAACTAAGAGCTAACTACCTAGTCCCGAGGAGACACGTGAAACGTGAACTCCCCGGGCAGACAGTTCCCCGTAAAAAAACGAACCCACCCTTGTGTTTTTCCTAGTGTTACTGGCATGAAGAAAAACACAAACAAACTTGCCAGCGACACGACTGTCTGAGAATTGCCTGAGGGGCCTATTCTGTTTGCCTATATAACTAACGATACCAGTACCTAACTCCCCGGGCGGGATAACCCGGGGATGTGTTCTCTCCCTGTCGGTGACACAGGGAGGTGTGTTCTACTGTGTGCACTAAGCTTGTAATCCTACCGCCAGTCTTATTGTGCGGTAGGGCCCTATGGGTCTTGCGACCGATCCGGGCCGCTGGGGTAGAGACACCCAGACGTCCCGGGTGCAGCTGTGGACAAACGGGGGTTAGGTGCTACCAGACTGCGACTAGGAGATCCCCCAAGGCCGCAGTCAGAGCCCTTCCAACGGATTGCCTTCCCTTGAAGAGGGTCAGCGGGTGTGTCGGGTCAACGCCCACTTGGGATCGTTAGCACCGTTAGGTATCCACCCAAGTACCACTAAACTGTGGATTTCCCTGAAGGGGCAAAAAACGTTTTTGACGATGAAAGAAATTTGTCTTGAAAAAGACAGTTTTACGCAGCGGACCAACTACTAAGAGCGCAAGCACTCGTCGTAGCTAGCTCGCTACGGCGCAACACACTATGGTTGTGAACGGGTCACAAACCGTAGTAGTGCTACGACTGAACGAAGACACGGTGAGATCGCAGGGCTACGACGTAGCACTGCAGCTGACCGGAACGGGGGCGCGGGGGCGCGGAGAGACGACGGAGCGGAGCGTAGCGCACGTCTGCACGCTGCGGCGGCCGAGCGTCGAGTGCAAAAATCGATCATCAAAAACTTTCGCATTTATAATGGTAGTAAGAATATTGCTGGCCTGCATACCTAACTGTTTTGCTGACTGTACCTAATTTTAAGCATGCTGATAACAAATTTCTTATAATGACTGATGGCGACTTTGGTATTTGTTGCCATAGTATGCAGTAAACCTCATACTTATACAGCTACAATTTGCGATGTATTTTAATTCTGTTGGTCTTAGGTATAGAGAAAAATAATTCCACGGTCTTTTCAACGAGATTTGGGGATCACGAATCATGTACCGAGTTCATGGTGGGTATCAAGACGAAGAAGAAGAAGGCCAGTTAGACGTAAAAGAAACAAACGAAGAAAGTGTCTAGATTGCATAATATTCAAGTACCTAGGTGCTAATTCGTTTTTACAAAATGCACGTGACGGTCACACATCGTTCCACTCGGCAATGAAATCGTCAATGTGTACGAGTAAAATCTATATTGGTATGACTAAAAATAATAGCCACAACGCATGTCAGTTCGTAGGTATGTGCGCTAGTACAATAACAGTTACAAATATATTACTAGGTATAAAGTATTAAAAATAAATAAATAATAGGGTATACTTACTTGGTAGGTGCTTTTAAATTGTCAAATATACTTAAGGGGAATATTCTTTTATCAAAGGCAATTTTTAATTTTTAATAATTAAACGACCGAAACCGCATTACACGCGATTTCAAATAATGCAGCTGGGTTTTAATTAATCTACTGTCTGGTGTTCGGTAGGTACCAATTATATTAATCGACTTTTAGGGTTCCGTAGTCAACTAGGAACCCTTATACTTAGTTTCGCCATGTCTGTCTGTCCGTCCGTTCTCGCTTAGTCTCTGTGACCGTGCGTTTTTTTGTCAGTTTTCCAACACGTGTGCGGGAACGAAAATTGCCACAGATAACTATACCTATGTGCCCATAGTCAAGGCTGGCAGGCAGTTTTTTTTTATTTCAGCAAGTAATATTTGTCATTACGACGTAAACATTTCTTGAATTTTCAAATTGTATTTATAAATAGAATATATCATAGATAAAAACGATTATTTCCTCTATTTAAGAGGTATTCCTCAGAGCGCATTTATTTCTAAGCGCAACCATCTAAGCGCAACTAAATCATTCCTCGGAGCGCAACCATTAGTTGCGCTCAAAAAATTAAAATATGTTTATTCCTTAGAGCGCAACCATGATTACAAATAGAGAAGGGTGTATTCATTATATCGATAGACAGTTTTAAAGAACCTCCCTCTGCGTAGAGTCTCGTCGACTCGTGATTTTTCTTGGTTTTGATGCTTTGTCTTTTGTTTTGCCTCAAAATGGCTGTCACAGAATACAGTCACATCAAAAACGAAATACGGCTATTAATTTTGTAAGTTAGTTTGCTCATCCAGTGATCCGTATTTAAAATAATACAGTGATACGAGTAACCCATCAAAATGTACTAGCCTAGCAGAGGTTCAAGGAGTAGTGTATTTTTATATTCCGTGTATCTAAGTAGGTAGTACTTACTGTTTAATATTATCTCAGAGGAAACTTGTGATTGAAATACCATCTTCAATTCCTGATAGCCTAGTCCTTCTTGTACATTACTGACCAAAAGTGGCTTAACACTTAGTTCCAGTAAATGGAAGTCCGTTTTAAGGGGCCGGCGGAGCATGCGTATTACATACAAACGTAATACCAAAATAATTTGGAAATGAAACATATTCTTAAGATAGTGTGTATTTATTTCGATTGGATTACAGAATATCTATGTTCCCAAATAAATATTTTGAGAGGACAATGATACAAAGACGAGATATGAGGAATTTAAAATGTCTATAGAAAACTTATTTGTCACATAACTATTGTTAAAATCAGTGTCCAATCAAAATATATATTTGGGAACCTAGATATTTTGTAATTCCATCGAAATAAATACACACTACCTTAGGAATATGTTTAATTTACAAATTATTTTGGTATTACGTTTGTATGAAATACGAATGCTCCGCAGGCGTCTTAACGTATAAACAGTAAGGACAGTTGATTTAAAATTGTCTATCGATAAAATGAATGAATTCATCATACCCCTCTCTTTTTCTTATCATATATGGTTGCGCTCTGAGGAATAAACATATAATAAATTACTTTTAATTTAAATTTTTGAGCGCAACTAATGGTTGCGCTCCGAGGAATGATTTAGTTGCGCTTAGAAATAGGTGCGCTTTGAGGAATACCTCTTATTTAAAACTAGATTTGTGTTCTATAAAAAAAAAAAAAAAAAATTATATTAGGCTGTTAGCGGCTTCATACCTTTGCTTCTCCTTCAACCTGGCGAAAGCAAAGCGCGGAAAAAAAAGAAAATTAAAATCATCGTTTCGTATTGGTTCATGACAAAAATATAGCTCGTGTGTTAGTTCCGCCTCGAATACAATAACAAACTTTATCCACTTGTATCAAAATATAGGTACTATTCTTTATGGCCTATGTTGATGACATGATGGTCCAACATGCAATTTTACCGAGTGCAGGTAAGCGTTTATTTAGCGGTTTCCCAGTGTTAATGAAAATGGGCATTGATCGCTTTACACCTAGGTACATATAAATAGTGAGTCGATACTCAATACAAATGGAGATTGACTGTGTAAAGGGAAATTGCTAAATAAGCACTTACTCTGATTAGTTTATCAGGTACGTAACGTTACAATAATTACAGTTTGCGTTTATCTGATAATTACTTACAGTAAGTATTCGATAGCTTATCCTTAACTATATTATATCACATTATATACTGGTCTAAGTAATTAGTAAACAGCACATAAGTGCCATTTTATTTAACTTAACATTATGGATACTTTTGTTATTTTCATTCTATTGTATTTATAGTTATTTATGATACTAGTGCGGTAAGTTGGTTTTTACAAACGAGTAGACGAATGTAAGCCCGGGACGAAGTCGAGGGCTTACCATAGTAACGAGGTGGTATATACCAATTTCTGCACGTGTGTCATAAAACGTTTTTCAACACATTTGCGAGAAAATTATTCAATAATATTAACCACGCTATAATTTTTTTGTAAATCATTAAAGCGCTCGCGATTTTGGCGGCAAGGAACTGTTTTCTGCAATTTGCACCTAATTCAAAATATCAGGTGGAGTAAGATTCCACATGCACGTGGTGAATATTGGAATTACATCTTTCGTCTCACTTACTCTTTAGTTTTAAAGTGAGACAACCGTCATAAATAATACACTATAAAATACAAGATAGATGCGCAACTCTGGTTTTCGTGTTTAAAACTGTGTACCTCAACTGTTAGATGGCACTGTTAGTTTCTCTTAAACCAAATAAATACAAAAAGTAATTCTTGACTACGAATTCGAACTTGGGAACTATTATTTACAAGGCAACCGCGCTGTCACCGCTAGGTTACCTACTTCACTAACAAGTTATCTAAAATAGCTGTTCTCTCTATGACAGTTGTAAAACAGTCAAACAGTTGAAAAGTTTGTGTCCATAAACACACAGATAGCAGCACTATCTATGAAAATTTTGTTTGACGCCAATGTTCGGAAGTTTCACCCCCCTGACAACCGCATTGAGCAAAAGCACTTCCAAGGAGGTTCGATCAGTCAGCTTATTTATTTTCGTAATGTGAAACTCCTTGGTGGAATTCTTTTTTTTTTTTTATTATAAAAAAACCATAAAGAATATGCACGGTGCTATACAAGGGGGAGTGCGGTAAAATAGGTACTTATTTGAGAGTACCTATTTTAGCGCACGGTCCGCTGTATGGTGCGTAATTTTAACTTTCGACCAATGTATACAGGCTTCCTATATGCATTTTTTGAGCAAGTTTGTTGAAAATAACTATAGTGATGTTTTGAATTCACAAACTCTCAAGTTCCAAATTCAATTTACTTTATCGTCTACTAGAGGATAAAAACGGTTTTTGCACTCAGATATCGAAGAGCAAAAATACTCTTTCCGAGACGGGGGGATGAAAAAGTAGTAGTAATTAGTTTTTTAATTTCCTTCATGTGACATAGACGAACTCCTAAGGGTAAGAACGGGACCCTATTACTAAGACTCCGCTGTCCATCTGTTTGTCCGCGTCTGTCTGTCTTTCTATCTGTTTGTCTATCCGTCTGGATGTAGTTACTTACTTAGGTACTGTATAAAATGAATAATCTTTTCTCTTGACTTTCTCATTGTCGGGTATAATAAACATGACATAATCCACGCCTGTTTTTCGCAAAGTCTTAGACTGAGGTGTTAAGTAGGTACATCCACATTTTGCCAGTTTTGTTTAAGCCCCATGTCATTGTGGCGAGCCTATTGCCATCAACCGGTGCTAAATCTAGACTCCGCAACCTTACCTGTAAATTCTGGATGGAAAAACCCAATGAAAAAATGTTTCGAAATACTTCAGGTTTAAAACCTCAGTGCGGGCAAGACTTGAAAATATGAATAACGGTGAGGTACATAATATATTATTATCATTACATTTAGTTGATGGATTTGTGTTTACAGAATTAAGATAATACTGAAAGATAAGGGATAAATTCCATTGTTTAGAATAAGGTGTATTCCTATCATGATTTATGTGATGTGATGTGTGTAGTATAATAGCAGTAGGCACACTACTGACTACCCCCTAAGTTTTTCAGTCACTTCAAAGGTTGTTTGGAAGCTATAATTAGCAATGTTGTAAAGGAGTTGTGTACTATATGTACCTAGCACCTAACACACTCATGAACACTTAAAACGTGGTGTATAACATGTTTTGATTAATTTAAATTTCTGATATTTCATCACTGTGGTAAGCGTAGGTATAATACGAGTATATGAGACATATGAAAGGTACGGGGGCAAAACAAAGAATGTCATAAAAAATCCAAACGTTAATATTTTATACTAACGTTACTTTTGGTTTTCGCACTTAAGCCGCTCGGGTCGATCTTTAGGTTAAGCCGTGCTTGCCTAGGTTGGTCTGTAGATGGGTGACCACCCTTACATACCAAGTTTCCTCCGTGCCTCGGAAAGCACGTTAAGCTGTTGGTCCCGGCTGTCATTTGTCCATCGTTGACAGTCGTTACAAGTAGTCAGTGGCCCAAAAAGTCTGACACCAGTCTTACCAAGTGGTATCGTATTTCCCAGTATTTACTGGGTTGTGGAGGTCAGATAGGCAGTCGCTCCATGTTAAATACTGGCATTCAGCTGCATCCGGTTAGACTGGAAGCAGAACCCAACATAGTTGGGAAAAGGCAAGCAGATGATGATTAACTTTTGGTTTTCATGTCAGTTTAAAAACGTTTAAGTATAGTTGTGTAACATTAAAGTATCTACATATAAAGGCTGTAAATAAACCGTTAACGAAGCCGAAAGGCACTTGTTGACCATACCTGGGAGCCTACTAGTTATGGAGATATTGGAGGTCAAAGTTCCAACTGTTTCACATGTTTCGTTTTCAAACACGTTACTAGTTTTAAAGGTCATAACTTTAAATACCTACATAACCCATTTACTAATAAATGCGTCCATAAGCCCATTTACCGCAAAACGTGATTTTTCACCTCGAAAACCGAAATCGTTTCCCCAGCAATAATACTTGCGTAAAGTTACTTAGTTTGATGTACAGAATGCTTGGTTGACGGCTTTGTGATGAGCCTGTTTACACACTTTTTTTTTTTTTTTTTTTTTTTTAGGATGGGTAATCATCAAATGACTTCTCCCACTCTGGGCGGAGCGGGAGGGAGTGTCAGACTCTTACTGACTAAAACCCATCCATGTTCCTTCCTCGCCCTTTACGTTCCGGGGCCGCGGTATCTCTTTCGAACAGTCCCGCAACCCCGGCAGCCCGCAACCCCGGCAGAGCCTGTTTACACCCTGGAAATACGTCGTCGTCGTACGATAAACATTGATATATTCGACACTAAACATAAAAAACAATTGGCAAGCCACACCCGAAAAGAGTTATTTAATAAAGTATTGAACTCTGCGTAGATTGTATTCGATCGTTTAGTTAATGTCACCATCCTGTGGCTATAATGTAATTCGATCAACTGTAATTCTGTTGGTTTAAAGTAAAGAGGAAACTGAATAAAAACATTATTTCCAGGCGAACGCAGCGCTCTCTATCGGCATTTTAAATCAACATTTACATAACTCGAATTAGTTTCGTTTGTTGTGACGGAATATACGCAGTGGGTAGATTAGCTAGGTGCAAACTGGGATTTGCTGGACTGTCTTGGAATAAATGTGCTCTTTCATCGTGGTAGGTACTATTACTTGCTGAAAATCGTAAAACAACTCTTTTTATTTTCCAGTCTGGAAACTACACTGCCAATCTCCCTTTTCGATAAGTTAATTGTCAGATTAAGAGTAAAACTTTCTTTTGTTTTCTTCCTATTATTGTTTACGTCATCTCGTGGAAGAGCAGTTAACTGCGGAGGTGTTTCGAGCTCGACTTTAACGTCCATTCAGTCAAATAGACGTTACTCGTAACATCGCCGCGTCGGGTCCGAATAGATATTTCTGTTGGCAATAAATAGATGGCAGCTCTGGTATGCAACAGCCTTTGATGTAAATAAAAAATAGAAACATAGAGTCAATCGAAAAAAAATGAAAATATTTAAATGCAAAAGAAGCTAGTGTATAAATGAACAAAAAAATGCCTTGCAATGAACACCTCGTCTAGTGATTCAAAAGTCACGTGAATTGGCTAGCTGAATGTGTTCATAACACCCAAAAATAATCCTTATTTATACTTTAAAAATAAATGCATGAAATAATTAATATTGCGTTTTTTTTTTGTTAAACTGCATAGGAAAATCTATTTTCTAGATGAATAGATCATTCTATACGGGGGTATTCGAATTTGATAAATGTAGCGTAGACGCGCTACGACGCTACGAATTTCCTAGACCTCGTAGTCCTTAAAATGCATCGCTACGTGACTTCGATATTCGTAGCCGCGTAGCATCCTTTGTAGCACCACTACACAATGCATTTCTATCTTACTTGCTTACTTCTTTCTATTTTATTTTCATGTTGCATTTTCTAAATTATATTTATAGGGTTACCTTTTTCTGGTGAAGGTAATATTAATTAATTATGTTATGATATTTTTCAGTTAAACTTAATAAAGTTATCTGTTTAACGCCTCTATTGCTGCAAAGGTACTTTTGGCGATATCAAACAAAATTGTCGATAAGAAAGAACAAAGGATCCTTAACCCATTGAAGATGATCGTTAGATATGCGATGTAGTATTTATTATCTTCGTGATCCTTCACCGGTAAATCGCAGATTGTTCCCATTTGATGAGGGTCCGCCTCAGCTGCGGGAAATTGATTTAATGTCGCGGTGCTTCAGCTTTGTTGAAATATTTAATTGTAGTTAGAAAATAGTCGTTTCCATCAGATAAAATATTGTTTAAATTATATTAGTGTAGTTCGTACGGATTTTACGACTTAACAAAACCGCCTTCTTAGTTAGTTGGTGAATTGGTCAAATCTTGCAACAGAGTTTCAAATAAGTTTCTCCCAATTTTTTGAGCTCAAATTTTGCACACTTTTGATGACATTTTTTTTTTAAACAATTTATGTACATACTTAATATAGAAAAGAAGAAAGTAATAGAAAATAGTACTAAAGTGATGCTTGTTTTTTTTTTGTGACAGACATATTAGATCCAGCTGCCAGGATTGCCTCCTTTGTTGATACGTAAACATAAAAGTAAGTTTATCTATCAACATCTTTTAATTTCCTTTAAAGCTGTTTTAGTAAGTAATTTCAATATAATGTGTTATTTATACCTTCTGGAAAAAAATCTCTAAATGATCATCATTTTCAGCCGAAAGACGTCCACTGCTGGACATAGGCCTCCCCCAAGTGTCGCCACATTGACCGGTCCCTTGCCACTCGCATCCGCCGGACTCCCGCAACCTTCACCAGGTCATCGGTCCACCTAGTGGGAGGTCTTCCAACGCATCGTCTTCCGGTTCGCGGTCGCCACTCCACTTTCCGGCCCCAGCGGCCATCCGTTCTGCGAGCAATGTGCCCTGCCCACTGCCACTTAAGTTTAGCAATTCTTAAATGATCGTGAAAACAATATTGAAATTCCTTGAGGAGTTTAAAACAACTTACCTGACATAAACCAAAAGCAACTTCGTTTTGTAATATTTATGGATAGTCAGATTCTTTATTTTTATATAAATCTTACACAACTTTAATACTATATGCTGACGCAGCTTTACTAAAATTTGGCCGACCAAAAATCTAGGTCTGAACAGTGAAAGATTTACAGAAGCTTTGAATGTGGAATGTTCACCCGAATGTACATATTTTTTAACCGACTTCCAAAAAGAGGAGGTTATCAATTCGTCTGTATGTTTTTTTTTTTTTTTTTTTTTGTGTTTGTTACCTCATAACTTTCGACTGAGTGGACCGATTTTGATGATTCTTTTTTTATTTGAAAGCTGGTGCTTCCCATGTGGCCCCATTTTAATTTGCTGAAGATCTGATGCTGGTCTTCGGAGATATACAATGGAACTCCTCAAAAATGTACGGCAAATCTGCAGTGATTGCTGTTATCGCTTGTAGGTTTATTGTTTATACAACATCATGACGTAATATCACGCCTGTATGCTCTGAGGGGGTACGCAGATGTGTACAGTACACCCAGATTTCGACAGTGTTTGTTACCTCAGTACTTTCGACTGGGTGAACCGAGTTTGATGATTCTTTTTTCATTTGAAAGCTGGTGCTTCCCGTGTGGTTATATTTTAATTTGCTGAAGATCTGATCCGGATCTTCGGAGATATACAATGGAACTCTTCAAAAATACACGGCAAATCTGCAGTAACTGCTGCAATCGCTTGAATGTTTATTGTTTATACAGCATCATGACGTAACATCACGCCTGTATGCTCTGAGGGGGTACGCAGATGTGTACAATATTCCCAGATTTCGACAGTTAGGTGTATTAAGTTCCATTTATTGGGGATAAGCCTATTACCTTGACATGTATTGTTTTTTTTAATTTTATTGGCAAGGGTACTTCAAGGGTAGTTTGATGAAAATTTGGTTAGGTTCTGATTATGGGATCCATGACAAAGGAACGGAGCTCTTCAATTCTTAGAAGCAAATTAACGATACTCGGCCAAATCTTTTAAAGGCTATCCGGATATTTGGGTCACGTACCATAACGTCGTTATTAACCGACTTCAAAAAGGAGAAGGTTCTCAATTCAATGTTCCTCGATTACTCGAAGATGACTGGACCGAATTTGTTTTTTAATTGTTTGAAAGGGTATACTTCCCAGAAGTTCCCATAATCATCAAGTCAGGATCCTGATAATGGGATCCTGGAGAAATAGAGAGAACTTTTCAAATTTTATAGGCACACCAGAAGCGATTTGGGTAGTTTTAGAAAGACTACTTTCTCGGAGTGATCCCATTTAAATTTGGTAAAGATTAGATGAAAAACTTCGGAGAAAGGCAACGGAACTCCTCATTAAATGTAGCAAATGTGTGTTTCTTACTGGGATTGCTGAAATCTCATGTCTGTCTATTGTTTACACCAGTTCATAACAAAAAATCATGCTGGTACGCTGTAAAAGGGTATGCACATGTGAACCACTAAAAAGTGAAAAATAAAAACTTTTTTGCAAAAAATAAAACCGACTTCACACAAAAAAGTGAAAAATAACTTTAGCTTCAGAAGTCGGTGACAAAAAAACTAAATCAATCAAATAAAGGTCACCGACTTCTGAAGCTAAAGTTATTTTTCACTTTTTTGTGTGAAGTCGGTTTTATTTTTTGCAAAAAAGTTTTTATTTTTCACTTTTTATTGTCAATTGTTTCGCAATATTGTCAACAGAAAGTGGGAGGCAAACTCAGCAAAGCTGAATCTTCTAAATCGTTATGATTTCCCCGGGGAAGATAAACCCGTTATTTTTATAAAACGCATGTATTTCTGTGTTGTGGACAATTTTATTTGTTTGCAACCACTTTATTACGCCAACATTGTAGGTACGTATGGATGTACCTACTCTTTGATAGCAGTTAAAAGCTGGACATCATCATCTGCCTATATAGCTTTTTCCCAAATATGTTGGCGTCGGTTTCCAGTCTACCAGTATTTTATATGGAGCGACTGCCTTACTGTCCTCCATAACCCAGTTAGTATTGGGTAGTGTGATACCCATTGGTAAGTCTGGTTGTTAGAATTTCGGGCCTCACTACCTGTAACTATTGCTGAAGATCTGCAAATGACTGCCGGGACCAACGGCTTAACGTGTTTTCCGATCCACGGAGGATACTTGGTATAAATGATGGTCATCCATCCACAGTCTGACCTTGGCCAGCGCGGCTTAACCTTGAAGATCGACCCGATACTGTAGTAGCAGGTAAGAACATATATTATCTAGGTACTAAGTAAAAAAATGATTATGTACAATATTTACATACTACATCTAAAACTATATATAATTACAAAAATAAAACTAAACTTAAAACTAGTACCAATATAATATCAATAGGACACTTAGGCGTCAAAGTACTCCTCCGCATCGCTGTCATCGGGAAACGTGCCCAGTAGACTGACAGCATTGCCACGTTGAATGGCAATACTAATTCTTTGGCCAAAGAAAGAGCCAGCCCTCTGGTCACGCGAAGTGTCGATCAGTCGGCGGGAGATTTCCGAGATTTAGATTTCTAGGTACTTATATAATACCTGCTCTGAATTCACTCACTACATGTGTATTTTAGAGGTTTAAATTAACAAGTGGCTTACTTAAACAAATGTCCGCCGCAAATGTTAAATAGTCCCTAGAATAAATCTCTGAAACCTTAACATTCAAATAAAGGGACAGCTTTGTTTGGATTTTCGATTTAAATCGGCTTATGAAAAGTTTTTATTATACTTAAGTAAGGGACAGACTTTGTTAGCAAGCGACTGACTTATTTTTGGGATTTTCACTGTATAAAAGTCTGGCGGCAAAATGCCGCGTATTTCGCGCTTTGATTTTAGTCGGTCTGCGCTTGGCTGGTTCAATTTGGCGACGGGAGCATTGGTTGCCGCAGTAGCCAGTTTCAGCGCAAACGAATCCTGTCAAAAGTACCTGAGCTGTGCGGGTGTGCTTTTTGCGTTCAACCTAATGTGAATGTTCATGAAAATTCCGAGGAATTGCGGCTGACATGCTCTCGCGACTTTGATGCACCGCGCGCTGATTCCATTTTGTGTACTTTGGATTTTGTTTCCCGTTTTCCGGTTTTCCTTTACGCCACTCTTCGGATTCGTTGTTTTATTGAGTATTGACTGGCGGACTGTTGTTTTCGTTTTGTGATGTATACGTTTGTTGGTGGTTTGTTATAAGAAGCTGTTACTTTTGTGTTTATGTAAATTTGCTTCTTTGTTATTTGTAAGTTCGATATGACCAAAAGAGGGTCAATCTGAATCTGTGTTTGCACCATTTTTGTCTAATACCGTTCATTCTTCTTCTATTTTATCGTGTGGTTAAATGGTTAGTGCTTAACCAGGTGTCCGAGTTTTATGTGCCTGCCTCTGTTTTGGTTTCATTGTTTCGGCTATTTACGGGCTGTTATCACAGGGAGTTAAGCTAGATAAATTTAGGAGCAACAATTACAATAACTCTTGATGTTCAGTCACCGGCCATTAAATTAAAAATACATAGCTAAAGCTGGTTTAAGCACAATTTATTGTTGGCCCTCGTAAGCTCTAATAACATAAATGGCCGTAAACAAGTCTACCTTCAGTGAGATATATAGGGAAATGTTTATTAATTCACATCATGGCTCAGCAATGGCGATTCTTTCAGCGATAGAATTATGACGTGGATTTATGGTACGGAGGCCTTAATATGCGTCGTTATTAGGGACCGTCATCCCTTTCCAGAAATATATTTTCGCCTGATCATTAAAAAATATATATTCATCACGACCTATGTTATTATGAGGTCGTCGTCGTTATTAGGGGTCAAACCAGGGCGGTCCTAAAGCTCGTTGGGTTGACGATACTGTCAGGGTCGCGGGGAACACCTGGATCAGGGAGGCACAGAACCGGGAAGTCTGACGGAAGAAAGGGGAGGCCTATACCCAGCAGTGGGTGATTCCGGGTTGATATAATGATGATGATGATGATGATGATGATGGTGATGATGATGATTATCGAAGAGCCTTTCATACATTATGAGCGTTTAGCAGTGATAGCCTAGTGGTGAGACCGTTGGGCTGTCATAGATCTCGAATGAATCGAATCCAAGACGCGCACCTCTGATTGTTTTATTCATAAGCGTATTGTATATTTATCACTAGCTTCGGTGAAGAAAAAACATTGTGAGGAAACCAACATGCCTGACAGACATTTCTCGACGGCATGCAAACCCATGTTAGAGGCCCATGAGTGGCATTGAAACTCTGACCAACCACACACTTTCATGCATTAAAAGAATTTACAAGTGAAAACGTTGTGTGATATTCTTTTGAAACTCGCTGCAAGCGCAATGCGTATCGATGTACGTAGCCTCTAGGTACAGATCTGCTCAAAGTTTAAAAGATCTGATCTATTAAAACTCTGACCAACCACACACTTTCATGCATTAAAAGAATTTACAAATGAAAACGTTGTGTGATATTCTTTTGAAACTCGCTGCAAGTGCAATGCGTATCGATGTACGTAGCCTCTAGGTACAGATCTACTCAAAGTTTAAAAGATCTGATCTTACTTAATTGCATTCTCTACAATTTAATTTCACGAATGAAAATGTTAATTACATCGCAGTTCACATCAAATATATTTTTCTCTGTGAATAAGTACTTGATCAGCAGAGCAAGAATTTGAATAAATTGTTGCCGACGCAGCTATTAAGAGGTTTTAACTCAAGCTTTACGATCCAGTCGTTTGATAATTGTCCGCAGTAAATTCACTTTCGCTATCTGTTTAATCTAAGGTGTTCTTGCCCTTCTAATTGTTTTTAAATCTTCTGAGTGTTTTATCGACACACGTACCTAGTGTTGGGGCGAGGAAATGGGATTTTGTTCTTAGTAATTAGATGTAGGTCGGGATTAGAGGACTAGCTGATTGTTTCTGTATTTAGAGCCTTGTTTCCGTAGTTTTTTTTTTGGTTTTTAGATCCCACAGAGTCTTTATAGATTTTTTCAAGCTCGAATCTTTTTACAGGGGATGTTGTTTGTAAAAGAGTGAGTTTGTATAGAAAAAATAAGATGGTGGCATTCGTTTCAATTTGAGCCATGCGATAAAATATTCTTCTATGACTATATTCTTTAGTAGCTTCTGGCTTGGAGTTCGGTAATGGTCCTATGGGATCGTGCTACCGGGATAAAAAGTATCCTGTGTTAATCCAATAGTTTTTGCTGCATGAAAGAGTAATAAACAAAAACATCCATCAATCCACTGGTGTGTTAGTCCTAGTAGGGCCCAGTAACAACTTTTTGTGGCACCCTTTGACGCACTCGGGTTGAGTGATAACTTTTGCAAAGAAAACAGCATCCTGACAATTGGAGCTTTCTGGCCAAATCCACATCTGGCCAATGGATCTTGAGAATGATCCTACACCCCTGCATCAATCTATTATCCATACTCACAAACTTTCGCATTCTCAACAGTAGTAAGATTTCACACGGAACAAATTACACAGTATTCAAGTTAAGGAACCGGTTAATAGCAGACATGTGATCATAGATTCTCAAGTATATTTCCGAATTTGCTGTAGAACTATCGGTCACCGATCTTCTCATTGTCCGTATAACAATAGATCAACGGTTCGGGTGCCAACCGCTGCCGTCGATATCGGGCGAAATCCTATCTATACCACAATATCCTATCGTTGGACAGATATTAAATTCGGTTCGAGACAAGGAAGAGCGTGGTTAAAGGATAAACCAGAATGGTATACCGACTATTAGGAAAGACAGTTGTAGATCGGAAATTGTGGCGTTGCTATTTGTGATAAATCATCTATGAGTCTTTCATTGGTTCGAGTTTAAATAGTAGATTTTGAGTTATATTGGGGTAACCTGACATTAGTAAGCCCCTATTAGCCTTGTAGCAGAACAAGGACTTCTTTATATAATAAATAATAAATATCGCTGGACACTAACACACAGCGCCATCTAGTGCCACACTAAGCAAGGCTTGTGTCGAGGACACCAGATAGTTGATATACTACGTATATACCATTTTTGTTTGTCGTATATGTGTATATTTATTGTACGAATAAAAATCCATGACTCGAAAACAAATGTCCATGCTCATCACACAAACATTTGCTCCTACCGGGATTGGATCCAGGGGCCCTAAGAACGTAAGGCAGCCTCACTACCACTACGCCATTCGGGTCGTCAATGTTTCAATAATATACACACACTCTCTACATCCCTGTCACCATTATTCTCAAAACCGAGAAGTAAAACATCGTGCCAGTACGTTTTAGAACCAAAATACCTATCGAAGGGATGTGATATCTATAAAACGGCACTGAGCCCACATGGTGGTTTATCATAGCCCACTCCTCATTGGGAGGAAGCCTATGTGTGCAGTGGGAACATTATGGTTCGATTATACACTAAGTATTTTTAAACTAAAATCTCACCACCTGATGTGACCGGAAGAAGAACCAAGTTGTTTTCCAGGGCACCAGAACATTCAATAAAAGTTCAAAATAATATCGATGACACGATCACACGACACAATCAGGACGAACACTATCCTAAATGGTGTGATAAGCACAGCCAGAGCCAGTCAACTGCGACCGACACACAGAGACGGACTTGAAAAATGTGGACAAAAAAATACGATACGATACGATTTTTGTAGGTAAATATTACCTGTAACTTACTAAAATTGTACGTTTTCACGGACTTCTATGATTTACACAAAAGAAGATCATGACCCAGGATAGGACAAAGGTGATATTGGTTAAGTGGTCGAAATGGGAAAGTTACGAGATGGGACGTAGCCGGGTTTTGGCGGTCTCGATAGAACGTTGTCGTGGTGGTATAATTTCCAACTTTGAACGGCCGGGGCCGTGCATCGTTTACAAAAGTATATAAATAACTCGTTTATTAAAACTTAACTTTGAACGGCCGGGGCCGTGCATCGTTTACAAAAGTATATGAATAACTCGTTTAGTAAGTAAAGACAATGTTAATTAAAATTATATATTTGTACGCCTCTGGGCAAAACATAGAGCAACAACACTGCTACTGCACTGGGAACACTGCTGGCAACACTAGCGACAGGTCGTGAAAAAACGGCCTCGTAGTTAATTTATTTTAAAATTATTGATTTACTGTGTTTAGTTTGTTTTAAATCTACTCTGTATAGTAGAATTAATGTATAAAGTGATACACGTAGTGTTTGTGACCTGTTTATTTTGTGATAACTCGCAACAATCGATAATTCGATAAATCAAGTACCGGCTGTCAACTACTGGACTGTGGATTTGAACTCTTCGAACCGGGGGAGTATTCCGTTTTGATTTACCTATTATTTGTGTATTATTTACATACTAAACATCACTTAAACACTGCTCAGAGCTCTGAGCAACATCCCGTACACACACCGGCTACGTTTATGTCTCATTTTGCTTGACAATTGTGGAAGCAAAATCGAGGACGAAAACACTTGCCCAGACAAAAACATTTACTACAAACCCTAACTTCACACATAATATATTATGTCCTTATTACCTATACACACAATCGTCCCTCTCAGAATATAACACGTCCACTACAATTCTAAAATAGTTATTTTTGCCAATTTGAAACCAAGTTTTGGCTCTAAATTGTTTTGTTGATAAATGTCATTTCGTAAAAAGTAAACTTGTAACGATTTATTCATGGTGTACTTACATCAATCTTTTTAATATAAGCATAATATGTTCATTACAATTAAATTATTAACTACTTAAAGTAATATTTTAAAAATCATAAGTTTTTAGTCTAATCAATCTACCCACGTTAGGAAAAAGTAAAATCATAAGATAGTAAACTTATTATTAATGCTATTAAATTGAGAATTCAGTCGGTAAATATCAATCCTGTTAAGCTATCCAGCAGCCTACCTCATTTCTTTTAATAAAGCAAACTTTTTTTTTTCCTGTTTTTCTCCCTTTCATCTCTAAATTTTTTTAATTGGTCTATCCTATTAGTTCTCACCGTTTCCTTATTTCCAATTTTCAGAAACCAATCCGGAAACCATGCCTGTGATGACCCGTAAGGCTACTGCTCAGGATATGGAGCTAAAATTGAGAACGGCCCTCCAAGAACTAAAGGACTCAAAACTCCAATGCCAACAGCTATTGCAGGAGAGAGAAGACAGTGAGGAGGAGGTCATTAATATTAACAGCAAAAACTCCAGCTTAAAACGGGAGCTAGTAGACCTTCATCAGGATTACCTGAATGTTGTCAGTGAACGGGATCAACTAAGGGTGGTCACGGATGGGTTCCACAGCTGCAGCAACTTATATGAGGAGGCTTTGTGTAAAATTAGGGACCTAGAGGAGGAATTAGTCCATGCTAATGTTAAACTTTTAAATTTAAAAAAGGAACAGGATCATACTCAGGCTATGGAAACTGAACATTTGTACAGGGAATTAGTAAATTCAAATTGTAACCCTCATTCCATTACAACAATAGACCTTACAGAGGACTCCTTACTACAGCATAACTACGGCCATAAAATAAGCCAGAATAAAATTAAGAAATATGCACGATTAAATAAAATCATTAAAAAATGTAATAAATACAAGAAACAACAGAAACACCATTCCAAAAATATTCAATTAAGGAAGGAACGTGTTTCTCTAGTTAATAAATTAAATAACTATCAGATTAAATTGGAAGATAGTATAAATATTTATGAAATTGACACTCAGCGCTTGCAATCAGAAATACAGGCTCTTAATAAGTCACTAAAATCTTTATATAACAAATATGAACGCTCACAAAATCAAATTAAAGAGCATATTCTTGCTACAAATGCATTGGTAGACAAAGTGGACTCACTGACTCTCAACAACATTCAGTGTACTTGTCAGGGGGAATCCAGGAATGATGTTCAGCCTGAGGCAACGGAGGACCCGTGCCAAGCTGTGAAAACTCAGGACTGTGTTTCCAGCCAAGATACAATACCTGACTTAGGTAATTTTGTCTCACCTAATTGTCTAGATTCTAATCTTTCAGTTATGTTCTCTGATAGTATAGGTAGAGGGCTTGGGAAATTGATCAGTAATAGCCTGAGTTATTGTACTCAAAATTATTGTATGCCAGGGTCGACCTACAAACAGGTTATGGCATCTGCAACAAAAACTGTTTGTAATCCTAATACCACCATAACTATATGTATGGGTAATAGTTCTAAGATTAAAAAGGAAGATATCACTGAATGTGTATCAGAGTTGTTAAAGCTAAACTGTAGTAAAATCATATTGTGTGCTTTTCCCTATTTTGAAAAATTGGGTAATAGAAAAAACAATTATATACATATGTTAAATAACCATGTACATTTTCTGGCAGGTCACTATAGTGACAGACTTGTATATCTAGATATCAACACTATTGTTGGTAAACTTAAGTCGACACGGGGTAAGGTGTATCTACCTATTAGATGTAGACACAAAATAGCTTCGCTATTAGCTTTTAATATTCACACAGACATAAATAGTATGTCTAAGTTTAGTTCCATTATTAACACTGCGACTATTAGTAATTCTACTAATGTACAGGTGACTTTAAATGAATATAGCAGTAGTGCTATAAATGTTTACAAATATTGCAATGAGGAGGATCCATCTGTCACCATGGTGAATCCTCAATTAGGGTCTATTACAGATAGGGTCTTGTTGTCTGAGGATGGCACGGGAGTCTCCGGCCTCACTCCGAATATTAATATAAATTTAAACTAGAAAGTGAGACAACAGAAGGTACTATTAATTCTTGCACTCAATTAGTTAATAAAAAAGGGCCTCAGCAGAACACCTTAAAATTATTCCACCAAAATATCCAAGGAATGTCTTGCAAATTATTAGAAATTGAATTGTTTTTAGAAAAAAGTAAGTTTGACATCATTTGTTTTACTGAACATTGGCTAAAAGATTACCAAATGCTTATTAATTATGAGAACTATATGGTGGGTAGCTGCTTTAACCGTAAAACTATGCTTCGTGGAGGTTCCCTAATATTAATTAAAAATAGTTTTAAATATAAGCAACGTAATGACATAGTAGGTCTCTCGGTTGAACATTGCGTCGAACTGTCCTGTGTTGAGCTAGATAAGCATGTAATTGTGTGTGTGTACAGACCCCCAAACTATCAAAACTTTTCCATATTTGAATCAATAATGGAAGATGTCCTGGCAAAACTTGCAGCCAGTAATAAATCTACAATAATTTGTGGTGATTTCAATATCAATATTTTAGAAGAACATTCAAATAGTGGTCGGTTATTAAATCTTTTTAAGTCATTTGACCTGACTAACGTTTTTATTGAACCTACTAGAATCACAACATCTTCTGCTACTTGTATAGATAATGTTTTCTGCGATTGTGATTACTTAGATAAAGCCATAGTAAATTGTTTGCCGTCTGACCATAGCGGACAAACTGTAACTTATAGTTGTAATACACCATTGCAAAAAGTACAGATTAAATTTAGACCTATAACTTCTAGCAAATTAAATAGGTTTGATATTTCCCTACAGAACAAGTTAAGTGTTATGAGCCATGACGATATTAATATAAATCAATTTTATAATCGTTTCTTTTCAATAGTTCATACGGAATTCAACAAAACTTTTGAAAAGAAGACAAAAAGTATTTGCCCTAAATTCATATTTAGCGATTGGGCAACTAGAGGCATCAGAAAAAGTAGGGAAAGACTATTTGAGCTTTATGGCCTTAAGCCTTTTATTAACACTGAAACTTTTAACAAGTATGTTGCTAAGTATTCAAAAATTTTTAGAAATACATGCAAGGTTGCTAAAGCCCTGCACATTAGCAACAAGATCAAAACAGCAGAAAATAAAATAAAGACAGTGTGGAAAGTCATAAATAACGAGACTAACAGGAAGAAAATACGTAACACTAGCTACATATTAGATACAGCAAGTGGTCCTAAAAGCTCTAATCAGGAAGTAGCTCAAGAATTTGTAAATTTCTTTACAGAAATACCATTAAAAACTACGGAGGCTCTAAATTCCTCTCCTGAAGTCTCAATGGGTTTATTAAAGACGAATGTGTCTGGCTGCCTGGCTGAATTTAAATTTAAACACATTAACCCTATGGTAGTTATTAAAGCTTTCCGGCAAATAAAAATTAAACTGACCGAAGATCTATGGGGAATGTCTATCAAAGTTTGCACATCCATACTTGAGACAATAGCCCCATACTTAGCTTTAATTTTTAATCTATGTGTAGACCAAGGAGTTTTCCCTGATTTAATGAAATACAGTAAAGTCATACCTCTTTTCAAATCCGGGGACAGTAAAGATACTAACAATTATAGACCTGTATCCGTGTTGCCAGTTTTTAGCAAGGTTTTTGAAAAAGTAATGCTTGATCAAATGCTCTATCATTTTAACACTAACAGAATCTTACATGATCAACAGTATGGTTTCACCAAGGGACGTTGTACAACTGACGCCGGTGTAACCTTATTAAAGCACATATTTACTGCGTGGGAAGAGTCCCAAGATGCCATAGGAATTTTTTGTGACCTCTCCAAAGCGTTTGATTGCGTAAATCACGACACATTACTTTTGAAACTTGAGCATTACGGACTGGGTAAACTTGCACTTAGTTTGGTAAGATCATATTTGAATGATAGACAACAACATGTTCAGATAAATGGTGTTAATTCACAGGGTTTAAAAATAAAAATGGGGGTTCCACAAGGCTCAATATTGGGTCCTTTCCTCTTTCTAGTATATATAAATGATCTACCCTATTTATTGAAAAACCAACCTCAAAATATGGTGTTATTTGCTGATGACACTTCCTTAATTTTTAAGATTAACAGACGGGCACAAAATTTAGATGACGTGAATAATGCCCTACTTCAGGTCCAAAATTGGTTCACAGCAAACAATTTGGTATTAAATGAAAAAAAAACCAAATGCATAAGATTTTCATTACCGAATGTTAAGGGTAGTGATTGTGATATATTATTGAATAATGAGAAACTTGAATTCGTAGATAAAACGGTTTTCCTGGGGCTTACGCTTGATTCAAGGCTACAATGGGGTTCTCATTTAACATCTCTTGCGGGGCGGCTAAGTTCAGCAGCATATGCCATTAGAAAAATCCGTCAATTTACTGATGTAGATACCGCTAGACTGGTCTATTTTAGTTACTTCCATAGTATAATGTCTTACGGTATTTTGCTATGGGGACGGGCTGCAGATATTGAGTCTATATTTATTCTGCAGAAAAGAGCCATCAGAGCTATATATAATCTTCGTAGGCGCGATTCTCTAAGGGAACTGTTTAAGGATATTGGCATTATGACGGTACATTGTCAATACATTTACGAAAACATAATGTACGTTAGAAAAAATTTGCATCTTTTTGGTAAAAGAGGTGACAGACATAATTACAGTACTAGAAACAGGGACCAATTAGTTCAGCCAGGCTTTAGACTCGCTAAAGTAGACTCATCTTTCATGGGGTACTGTTTGAGATGCTATAATAAAATTCCACAAAGTATTCTTGAACTGAATGAGACGAAATTTAAAACATGCATTAAACGCACACTATGTAAAAAAGCATATTACAAGTTGAGCGATTATATCGCTGATAAAAATGCTTGGCTTAATGCTGGTCCTGCTCCACATGGACAGGGGCGCAAAAATTGATAGCATTAAATGATATAGTTGGAGCTGCTGAAGATTGTACTTAACTATCTTTGCATTGTATAGATTCAATGTTAGTATTGTATAATCGCATAGCCCATATTGTGTGAGTACTATGTACTAGTAAGCTATCATTCACTGGAAACCTACGGCAGTTCTTGACTTGAATGTGCCCTGGCGGTTGAGAGTATGTCATGCTCACTCAAATGTCTCGCTGATGGTGGCGCGTGTGTCGGACCATTTAGTTCCCTTCAAAATGGTTGAGCTGAATGGTGCTGATCCATGCGTCATGTGCGTGAACGGGCGCTGTCAGTTGTGACTGGTCATCTCTTAGTCGCCATGGTTTATTTGAATTAATTATTTTGTTTTTGAGTTGTATTTTGTTTTGCTATGGACACTTTTAACGTGCACATCTTGCTACATTGTTCTCACATAATATACCATCTCAACATGAATGATGTAACCAAGATTTTGTAACAATTTTTTGATTTAAAAGAGTGTCCATGGAGTTTCTTGCCCGTTCTTCTCCATAGAGATCTACGCTAGGGAATGGGCAACTACAGTACTTTCACAGTTTTTATGTCTTGTGACTGGGACTGTAGCTACATTAAATGTTCATTTTTGTTTCGACAATTCAAAAGTGCCTGTAACTGGCCTACTTGAAATAAATGCTTTGATTTTGATTTTGATTTTGCCTCTGGGCAAAACATAGAGGATCTACCTATCTGTAACATCATTTTTGTAATTTGACCTATGTTTACAAATAAAGCATTCTGATTCTGATTCTGATTCTGATTAAAACTTAGAAACGCATGTCTGCAGTACGTCCCTGTGGCGTGGCCATCACTCGAAAGTGTACAATCCGTCAAAGAATTTACACCTTTTCTAATGACGTATCGACGACCCTAGAGATAAGTTCCCGCAGACATTCACCGATTGGAGTGCTCGCCAATGTTTTCCGTATACATGAATAAACAATATTTCTCCCCAGGGCTGCCTCGATCGCAAACTTGCTTTGTTTTCGGCACATATTGAATTCCTATATAAACATTTTATCACCTAAACAAATCAGTGAAGAAATTCCTTGTGGTGTACTAAAAAAGGTATTATTTGTTGGTAGGTTGAGTTAAAAAATAATGGTTTGGTCAAGTCGTAGTCATTTTGTTTATGCCTTGAACAAATATTATGAACGATAGACGAGATAAGACGAAACAAATCGTAATCCAATACTTGTTATTATTATACAACTTTAGTAACAAATCATTCTGCCTAGTTTCAGGTAGCATTCGCAGGTCCGCTTGCCATGGTAGCATTCGTGTGTCAAAATCGGAAATGTATGGCATCAACATTTTTGGGTGAAAATATTCCCAATGCTCTGTGTTTTAAATCTCGTTGAGTTTGAACCAATTAATTTCACTGCCTTTTTAAAATAAGCTTTTTCCCTCTCAACCCCAAGCTAGTAGCCACCACAATAATCTGTCTTCCCCGAAGGCTTAAGCAGAGAAGACCAATTAACCTAAACCCACATTTCGTCAGTTACCAAAAGAATTAGTTAATATTCCATTAACTTTCCTATCTGTCTGAAAAATAGCCATTCATTTCACAGCCAATGCTCAATAAAACCTCTAAATTGAAAATCCCTTTTTTAATCTGCAATCAATCTTAGTACCTATCAAAAGCCGAACAATTCGCTTGTGAGAAACTGACGTGTCGGGATTGGGCACCTTATTCAAAGTATACAAGTAATTTGTAGGCCTTTGTGGAAGTCGAGAATATCGAGATAAAGACTGACTGTTAACAAAATTTAACAGAGAAAATAGGTACCTACAACACTTTATATGAAAATATGAACACAAACACAGACATGAACGTTACATAAGTACTATGTAAGTAGTAACTGTAAAGGGTGTAAAAAACCTCTTAACGTAGTCGGAAGGCATTTGTTCTCCCCGTCACGTCATTGCGATATTTTTTTTTGTTCTACACCATACCTTTAGTAAAGTTACATGTTTTTACTGTAAGATTTTTACCACGATACCATTCAATCCATCTATCAGTACAATACAATGTTTTAAATGTTACATTGAGTTCTACCACAAAACATGTTTTTTCACCCAAAAAAAAAAACTGTTTTCCCAGCAATATTTTTTATTTATTTTTGATTTTTGATTTAGTGTGATGTACAGAATGCTTTGTTAGCGGCTTCGTGATGAGGTTGTTTACACCCTGTAAATTTTTCTAATAATCCATTACTGAGTTTTCGGAAGCTTAAACAAGGTGTAGTTTTGGTATCCTAGTCAAAATTCAGGACTCACCCATCGCGCGACATGTCTCTGTGTCCGTTTATTTCTGTAAGTGAAGGCGTGGTTATAGGGCCACTTACTTTACGGGCTTCGTTTTAATACGGGTAGTTTACATTTCCTATTTTCGAAAATGAGAAATAAAACCTACCCATTTTATTATCGATTCGGGTTGAGAATCATTAGCATAGATATATTATACCTCCTTGTATATTTTAAAACTATATTCTTCTGTATAGACTTAGAGGCGTTTGTGAGAGATTGGCCGGAGAAAACCGCACGGAGAGAAGAGTGGCAGGCTGTGGGGGACGCCTTTGCCCAGCAGTGGGACAATACGGACTAATTAAAAAAATAAGTCTTCTGTAATAATGCAGTTGTTATGTAAGCTGGACCAGAGCACACAAAAACTTGTTAGTCACATAAAAGCATTTTAACAAGAAAATATTTACCGTATTATACTCTGCCGCAGCAGCACAGGATTATACAAAACGGAATATTTTAGCAACAGGATAAGTTTCACCGGAGTGCACATACACAATGTATACTGAATAATTAATTAAATGCCTCTGTGGACGATGTTATGATTAACCTGAAGTTATGTTTGATGTTATTGCAATCATTTGAATAACAATGAACGGCATACCATTCCCTCCAGTATTGTCATAAGTCATTCAACATTCCCATACAGAGTTACGGAAACATACGTGGGTAATTCCGGGAAAAAGGAACGTGATCTATTGAAAGGCTTAATGTCCTGACCCTCACGTTTTCACCACTTATAATTCAAAAGGAAAAAGAAACCAAAGCTATATACCTTGTTTGATCATATATTTCAATCAAATTCACAAAGCAAGTACCTTTCCAAAAAGCCGAGGCTTTATAAATGTTTTAGTAAAATACTTGTACTTCTGCAAACAATGTAATTAAGCTAACATAGGTATGTTACCATCAGCTTTATTGAATACGAAACGAATCAAACTACAAAGTGCAGGAATGTCTTCCTTTCCGTATCGAACCCATTGTACCGACGAAATGGGAACAATAATATACTATGTGAATAAAGTTGTACCTCACTCATTCATACATAAGGAATATCTAAATTCAAAAACTCACTGTAGTAAACTAGCTATCTGAAACATTAACAAAATGAAGCCTAATTGAAATATTTTACTAGACCTATTAAGATTAATGCAAATATTATGCTTTGCCCTTTGATGGAGTAAGCACCGTTACAGAGCTCTGAGTGGCACATGGAGCAAGACTTGTATTTTGGCACAATTCCTGACGTGTCAGAGTCATCGCAGGACTTCCCGCAGTCTCGTATCAGAGTGAATGCAGCTGTAACAAATTAATGGTGAATTGAAATCCATAAACATTTTAAAATCATCATCATCATCATTTCATCCGAAAGACGTCAACTGCTGGACATGGGCCTCCCCCAAGTGTCGCCACATTTACTGGTCTCGTGCGACTCGCATCCAGCGGATTCCCGCAGCCTTCACCAGGTCATCGGTCCACCTAGTGGGAGACCTTACAACGCAACGTCTTCCGGTTCGCGGTCGCCACTCCACAACTTTTTGGCCCCATCAGCCATCCGTTCTGCGAGCAATGTGCCCTGCCCACTGTCACTGTTTTTTGGCAATTCTTCTTCTTCTTATTTTAAAATGATTGTATCAAAATTCAATTTAAACAATTGTACTACTTACCTCCCTCTCCGAAAGTTTTTGTTAAGCAAGCGTTGTTTCCTTTTCGGCAGTACTTCACTGTCGTCTTTCTGTCCGGAGCCCAGCACGATGGGTTGTTGGCTGTGCTACATGCGTAACATATTCTCTCGCTTTGCATCAACATCAGTGCTGAATGCCCCATCAACCCGGCTCCCTTGGTAGGTTCAATCATTTCTCGTCTAGCTTCATTGAACGGTGGCCTCGCACGTGACTTTTCATGAGTTGGTAAATTAGATTTATTCTGACTATTAAGGGGTTGACCTTTATTTGTATTCTTTTCTGTATTCAAAACTACCGCCATCGCGTTTTCATTTTCAATGTGGGATTCAATATTAGGATCATTATTGTTTCGAACGTTATCTCTGTCGTTGTTCAAACTCTCCTTTGCATTGTTCTCATCATTATAACTGGACATGGATCGTCTTGAGTGTCCTATTAAGTTATCAGGTTCATTGTCTTGCGAACATTTGCTTGAATGCAACAAATCGATTGCTTCTGGTGTCAAAAGAAGCTTGGCTATGAGTGATGGAGGTAACGTTTGAGTTGCCGTAGAGTCCATATTCGCGATGAATCCTGGAGATTCATTTTTATCAGTAAAAGGCACTTTTATTTTTGCAGAACGGAGTCCTTTAGGTTCAGAAGCAATAAGTTTACTTGGTTCAGAATTATAACGATTTTCTGGCTGAGCACCATATTCATTGTCAGATGGAATACGTAATCCACTGAGAGGTTTCGGCTGGTATCTTCTGCTATCTGCAGATTTATCTCCACTAGTTGGCGAAGAAAGAGAATTAGTAGTGGAAGGTGATAAACCCAGCTGCTCTGATAATTTAGGGTTATCTTCTTGTATTTCGTTATTAACGGGTGGTACTAATTCTTCTGTTGAGTCTATGATAGGGTTAGTTATTGTTAAGGAATTTCTATTCTTCAATAATTTATTGTCAATGGCATGCTGCGGGCTTGAAACGGGCGCATGGTTGGGTGTTATTTCATGGTCAAATTCTTCATGTCTTAAAGCCTGTGGCTTAAGAGGAGCGCTAGTTAAAGTTTCATCCTTTGTAACAAGTGGAGGACTTATTTCTTGATTTATCCGTTGACTAATTGGTTCATTGTCTGATTGACTACGCCTCGAACATGGTTTTTCAGGAATAGTTCTTTGGGCTTGGTCATATAAGTTTCCTTGATTAGTATGAAAGGTTTGTTCTGGCCAATCACTTTTATCGGCATCTGGTTGTATCGAGTTATAACCGTCTACATTATTTGTCTGCTGTAGATAGCCTATAAGTAAATAAATAAAAATATTAAAAGGACTTACGCTGTTCATGAAAATTGATCTATGTCGTTGGACGGATGAAGTTGTACTAACCTGATGAAAGCAGATTACAAAAAATTGTTACTATAAAGAATTTCATGAGTCCGTCTATTATTTCTCACGGAGAAAACTACACCTTACGGAATTCGAAACTAGACTAAAGTGGTTCCACGTAGCCACCTCCCAAATATATTGGACGATAGCGACGATATTTTATCGTTAAAAGCTGTAAACCAATATCGGTCTATTGTGAATATGCGCTCTATGGAAAGATATTCCATGAAAACAATAGATGTTCCGCAAAAACGGTTTCCATTGTTCAAAACTACATACGTGTAGATTTCTTGATGACTTTAGATGGAGCATATTTGTATCGGTAAATGATTTTTCTTTTAAATAATGATTAAGAAATTAATAATTAATTAATAATGTTTCATTATAAAACAAATACTGAAAGTTCCGTCAGGAAACAGCCCGTAATCCTGCTGATACCCAACCATATTCATCATTTTTCTAGCCTTTTCCCAAGCTATGTTGGGTCGGCTTCCACTCTAACCGGATACAACTGAGTACCAGACTTCTGACTACTCGTAACGACTGTCAAATATCTACAAATCATTATTATTACCTCACATCATCAAATCATTATTCGATGACCTGGTGAAGGTTGCGGGAATCCGGTGGATGCGAGTCGCAAGGGACCGGTCAATGTGGCGACACTTGGGGATGGCCTATGTCCAGCAGTGGACGTCTTTCGGCTGAGATGATGATGATGATGATTATTATTATTTATTATTTAGCTGCTCCTTAACCACGATGTTCTAAAAAAATATAAAAAAAAAGTTGAAATCCAACGAAAATCTGCAAACGATAAAACTACCAACCTCCTTTTGTGCCCATCGTCAACATAAACTTACTACACTAAAACGAGGAAATGAATGCCAGAGGACACGTAAAAACACTCTTAGTTGTTTTTCTCTTATATGTTACCCTTTCAATTTCGGTCACAATCACTGTCAAGAGAGCCTGAGGGTTTGTGACAAAAACATGGTGAAAAGAACGTTGGTTCGCTTGTCACCCGCAGCCGGCAGTGGCAACCGGCCTGCGGGCTTGTCTGCATGAATTATCGAGTCCGCTCAATAAAATAGTAACGCTGTTAGAATACACCGAATATGTTATTGTTTATTTTCTTGGCGACCGCACTTGGGTTTTTAATCTTTCTTGTTTCTTCTGTTTCTATTCAATTGTAGGTCGACGTGTTTAGTTAGTGCTCATGGTTGGTAGTAAATATTACAGCAATACTGTTTAATCATTAGGTTTAAACGAATCAAGATGTGATGTGATCCGACCCAATGAAAACTGTAGTTTACGTTAGAAATTAATTAATTACTGTTACTGGTGTATTTGTTTATTTATTTTTATCCGTTGTAATAAATAAAAAAACAATATACTAAATAAACGTAGCGTGAGATTTAAGGTTCCATGTCGACTTGTCCTCATTTATCCTGGGCAGCGAGTGCACGTACCCTTAAAGTAGTTACTCTACTTACTGATAATTTGGTGGTTTTATTCTAAACCCTAGTTAGTGTTCCTAGTGAACACTAATTGTGTAGACCTGTCGTTAAAATGACTTTTCGTTAAGAAAACAGAGCCGCAAATTATAAACTAAAAATTTATCTCTAAAAATCAAAAAGTCGATAACTGTCTAAAGCCCGATATAATATTAATGTGCTGTTAACCGTTATTGGGGCAGGAAAGTTTCGAAAAGAGACACCTAATGTTCGAGGCGGTCTATCTATTCTCGCAAATTGCTCTTGCCCCCTCACTTTGGCTTTATTTGCTCTTTTATTACTATTATATCCGGAATAAGTTATTAAGTAGTTGGTAAGACCTACTAAACGTTGTCAAAAGGAGGTTTTGGTGCAGGTGTGAAGAGACCACTCAGCCTAATTGGATGGGTAGGGCGAGTTGTCAAAAATTGCGGAGTTACATAGCTGTGTCTGGCGGCTGTGAGGCCTCATCATGCCCAAGATATCAACAAAAGCAACACAATCGTATAACTACTTCTGTTGATGAAGGTACCGAAGCGAATTTTCGAAAGTTGGCTTTCGTGTTTATGTGTCACTTCTGGTTTCATGGAAACTGCCTGTTTAATATATGTCGTGTGCTTTTCCAAGTTTGATTTCTAAACATTTTCGTGGCAATCTTTAATAATAAGTAGTAAGTAGGTTTTTTGGAGAATTGATAATCGGATCCTATCGGGACAAATCAGCTTAGCAAGTCACGTGAAAAACGCTTCTAAATTCAAAAATGAATATTGAATTTCGAATATCGTTTTTTTTTTCTATTTAATTTCACTAAGTATCTTCTTTCTGCGCGTGACGATAATCCTGAAAAATGATGTTTATGTTGGTGGATTACGAAACCACGACACAATTTCATGAATTGTCCATTATGAATAAGCGAGCCACGCAGCTACGATGAGAGATTAAGTACTAATTAGCTTTATGAATGATTAGCTGGATGATATCATTAGGTCTGATGAATTGATCATACTGTTTTAGGATTTACATGAAATGATTTGGTATTCTGGTATTGTTGGTGTTTGTTATAAACGTTGGATAGAATAGAACTCATTTCAGTGCTAATAATTACCCAAGTGATGAGCGTTTTCCTGAAAGAAAAGTTTCAGATTCAGCCATTTTCTTCATATTATACATATAGGGTGACTGGTAATGAGTGTACAAAAACATTTATGTTCGCCAAATGTACTGAACAGCTGATTTATTTTTCAGGTTTGGTCCCATTGTAAAAGTTGTTTGTTATCATGTGCACAATCACATGTTTTAGTTTCGTACACTAATTACTAGTCACCCTTTATTTATCATCATTCTCCTGCCTTAATTCCAATTTATTTGACTTCGGTGCTGAATGTCTTCTTCACCCATTCTTCTCTATGATTCGTCATCTTAGCAGTCACCTCCTTTCCAGTCATCATCTTTCACACAGTCCATCTATCTCTTCTTTTGTCATTACATTATTTTCACATATTCAAATTATACGAAAGCCGAGTTTTCCTATCCCCGCGGTCAACTCAAGTTTCTTAGCTTCGTTACCCGCAAGCAATTCGGGTGAGCTATGGTACAGATTTGCTCAACCCTTTCCGAAATAAACATACATACGTACACTCACCAGTCACCAGCACTACAAGATACCACAAACTTCTCCAAATGATTTTTAACCATAACATGTTGACGGTTCGGTTCAAAATGAAATTACTAAAATTGATTAGTATTTAGTAACTTTATACGCTGGCGACTGTACATTACCTTTAGGTCGTCTAAAGGGTAAACTCATTAAAACGTCAGATTAAAAAATACGGAGGTACTTTTTAAAGAATACTGCTAAATAAAAAGTTTTAAAGGCTTAATGGCCGTTTATATGAGAAATTTAAGAATAAAATAAAGTGCTTTTATTGCTGAGTTGACGTAAAACGCGACAGACATTGAGGAAGAGGGCCCTTGACAGTGTTTTCAACTAATGAGGACGGTAAACAGTATTTTAAAAACCTTTTCCCGTGAGTCCTTATAATTGGAGGTACCGTCTACCTTATTTAAATGAAAGTATTACATTACTGAGGTCGTTTTTAGAAATAGATCATTATTACTATGTATATATCGAAGACTTATTCATAACATAACATCACGCCTGTAAACCCCTAAGGGTTGATAGTACACCCAAATTTGGCTAGTTATGTTTAAGTCCCATGTAATCCTAATGCAATCAGCCGGGCACAAATCCCGACTTCGTGGCTGCTACTTAGAAATTCCCAATGGAAAAACGCAATCGAACATAGAATCTCACGCTCAGAAGTCGCTATTGCAACCACTAGACCAAGAACGCAATTAAGCGAGCGATATTAAGGTGAAAGCGTCGGGGTAGCCCGCGAAATTCAAATTTTCCTACGTTTTTGCACATTATACAAATAAACAACCCTCTAAGCATATAAAGGTCGAGGAACGATTTCGACCTGGAAAAAACAACTCCTAGACAAAGAGCACCACCAAACACCTTCACTTTGCTGTGGCGGTACCTCCACACTTCAGTCTCCCCGCGACCACGGCTGGTGCAATCCGGTCGAAACGTCGGGCTTAAATTAAAGGTAAATTCGCGATAAATACCCGTTTTTATATGTTTTATGATGTCCTAGACAAAGGTCTAGGAGCTGATTTTTCGGATGATTGACTTGATGATTTTCATGATTATAATTCTGTAACTACTTACGTCTTACAGTGGCGGACGATATTTAAATCAACATACAACCTAATACTGTCCTGCAAATAGAAAAAAACGCAAGAAAATTTTAATTTCGCGGGTTTCCCTGGAGCATCAGCATTCAGCCCTAAAGTATTTCTACTCTTTGGGCAAGTGCGCCTTACCCAAGGGAGTTGTAATTTTGACATTTGGTTAGTAAAATGTTCTTAAAATCAGTAAGCCTCTCAATGACATGACCCCCTCGACCACAACAAGATGTGACTTTCGTATAACACCTTGATACAATGCTACATGCCACATCAAACTGGTCCAACTTGCACTACACCAGTTGCAAATACTCTGCACAGGTTAGGATATAAATGATGTTCCCACAGAACGTGATGTTCCTACACTGTTATTATGATGAACATACACTGAATTCTGCTAAACTGCATTTATCTTGGTTTAAGGGGCCGGCGGAGCATGCGTATTTCATACAAACGTAATACCAAAATAATTTGGAAATGAAACATATTCTTAAGATAGTGTGTATTTATTTCCATTGGATTACAGAATATCTATGTTCCCAATTATATATTTTTAGAGGACAATGATACAAAGACGAGATATGAGGAATTTAAAATTTCCATAGAAAACTTATTTGTCTCATAACTATTGTTAAAATCAGTGTCCAATCAAAATATATATTTGGGAACCTAGATATTTTGTAATTCAATCGAAATAAATACACACTACCTTAGGAATATGTTTAATTTACAAATTATTTTGGTATTACGTTTGTATGAAATACGGATGCTCCGCAGGCGTCTTAAGAAAAACCACCTGTATATTGCCAACATTTAAATTGTAAGTCCTTTGTAAGGAGCTTAGTTGAAATGTTGTTTGCTGACTGGGTGTGATTTGTCGAACTGGCTTTTATTCTCACCAGATGGCATGACACTATCTGCTTACTTAAGCCATCTAATGAATGGGAGAACCGATAGCCTGACTCTAGTTCTTGTCTCGTTTTGTTTCTGAATGAACTATTACGACTCTCGAAGCCAGCGAAGTCTCGTAATTCTTATTTCAGTTTTTGTGTCTAGTTTTGTAAGTCAAATGGTCTGTTGTTTTCGTTCAACATTCGAGTCATCTGCATTGCATTCCGTTGGCTAGTTGCCAAGATCTGCTATTTGTGTTCCTTGATACTTCTACTTACGATTTGCATTGGTCTGTTTTCAGTCCGAATTTCCTTCAATTTGGGTTTTATTTACGAAATCTGGGTGTGGAAAGTTTTTAAAGGCTGTTGGCCACTGAGGTTTGAAATAAGAAATTAGAATATCTTCAATTTGTTTCGAACATCTATGCCTATGTTTACCAAACAAAAAAATATGGACCGTGTTAGACCGTGTTACATAAAATGACAAAGACTCATCCATCAAGATATTCCACATAAGGTACACCAACTAACTGATACCATAGTTTCTAGGTTGGATGAGAAGAAAAAGGTTCTTACAATTTTCCTCGACTTGGCTAAGGCTTTTGACACAGTTTCTGTGCCACTCTTACTGAAGAAGCTTGAACACCTCGGAATTCGTGGCGAACAATTAAAATTATTTGAAAGTTACCTGAATGGGAGAACTCAACGTGTGGTGGTCGATGAGTGGTTGAGTGATGACTGCAAAGTCAATATCGGTATTCCCCAGGGGAGTATTTTAGGGCCTACCCTTTTTTTAATTTTTATTAATGACCTCTGTCAGTTAAACCTTACTAACGGCAAAATTATTACTTTCGCAGACGATACGGCTCTTATATTCTTTGGAGATACTTGGGAGGAAGTGTACCACTATGCTCAAATGGGTTTCTCACTCGTTATGTCCTGGCTAAGCAATAATTTACTCTCACTAAATACTGAGAAAACTAAATACATAACGTTTACGCTAACAAACAGTCACCTCGCTCAAGACACTCTATTAAACATCACTGCACACTCATGTAACAACAGCTCTTCCTGCTCATGCCCAAACCTTGAAAAAGTGGACTCTCTCAGGTACCTCGGGGTAATTATTGACAAAAACCTTAACTTTAATTCCCACATCGATCTGTTGTCCAAGAGAATTAGGAAACTCATCTTTATTTTTAAAAGCCTACGACGTGTTGCAGATGCTAAAGTTCTTAAAACAGTATATTTTGCACTCTGTCAATCTGTACTAAGTTACTGTATTTCTGCCTGGGGTGGCGCCCCTAAATCGTTCATGATTAAAGTCGAGCGAGCACAAAGAGCGGTGCTCAAGGTAGCCCACGCTTTACCGTTTTTTCACCCTACCACTGAACTCTACGAAAAGTGCAAGGTTCTTACTGTTCGACAACTGTTTATCGTCCAGACAATATTGCGTAAACATTCTTCGATACACTACAACTCATCCTTGCACGCTCATAAACGCATTAAGACAAATGTATGTCATACTCAAATGTGTAAAAGTAGTCTTTCGCGCCGAAACTTTTGTTTCCTAGGCAGTTATTTATATAATAAACTAAACTCTCTTCTAAAAATATACCCTCTTACCAAAGCTAAATGTAAGAAAGTACTCACCACATATCTATTGGACCTTGATTATGATAGCACAGAAAGCCTCTTACTTGTTTTAAAATAAATGTGTTTTCAGCCTACCTAACACACCTCACATCACACCACACTACACAACACCATACCACAACACACCACATCACATCACACCACAACACCACAACACCACACCACTCTACACCACACCACTCCACACCACACTAGACTTTAACATACTCTACTATTTCATTATCAATAATAATTTTATTTTGTAAATCATTTTTTTTTTTTTTTTTTCCGTTTGTTTGATTATTGTGTTCTTCTACTAAAGGTTACAATAATTTGTTAGCATTTAAGATTTAATACTATAACACTGTTTTTGGGGGGGGCCTGGTAATCTGTGTGACAGGGTTTCCCTAGTGCAGATACCAGTCTCCCACAAAGGATTTATCTGATGTAGTATATTCATATTTTTAAGGCGCCTTTGTGGAAGAGAAATAAATATGTTTATTATTATTATTATTATTATTCTCTTTCATTATAACGAACAACACAACGAGCTTAACATTCTGATTCCACAACAGATATTTTCTTTTTGTTATAAATGAATAAATCAAAACCAATTGATATATCTTGAGTGCGTCATTACGGGAACCTACCACACAAAACATCCCACAATATAGGATGACATACGCCTGATTGATTTTTGCATCCGACCGCTCTCCCAAGATTCGGCAGAGCAAGATAAATTAAGGAAGGGATAACCATCAATTAGGCAAGTAGTGTGTACGTCAAGCGGCAACCCGTATTTTACGCTACAGAAGGAACTATTTCAAGCAAATGTATTGGGATTACTCGCTTAGCTACGTGTGTTGGCGGCCTCTGGCTTTACTAAGTTATACCGCGCGTTTACGATACCCAAATGTTGTTAGCCACTGTACCGTGCTTGTAGCGGGATGTAAATTGATTACGAACCTAAATCCCCGGATCTAAACAAAGGTCTAATATTGTTTCTGGAATTCTGAGAAAAAGATACCTACCTTTATAGTTACATGTAATGGTTCATATATAATTTATTGCTTAACAACCTTTTCTTGCAAGATCTTTGACAGGTCTTATGTTCGATTTAAACTAGTGATAATGAAGAAGGTTAATAATGTAAATTGAGAAACAAATCTAAAGTCTTGTTTGTCTTCTAAAACCACAGATAGTGCAAACGTTTGCGTAACAAACTAAGTTTTACATCGCAACCCGATAAACTTGATATTTGATTAAACCTAGCAAAATCAAGAAACGGGTGATCTCGAGACTTGAGGCGTACATTTAATATTACATTAGAAATCCGAAACTAACGATAACGACCCTCACACAATCTAATTTCACAGTTATATCCAAACAAATTCACACTCGACTCGTCTTGTTAGCCCGTACTGTGTTAATATCTATAACTTCGCGTTTCTCGGCCAGAATATTACGATGTTAACTTGTTAAGGTTCTCGTTTGTTTTCTCACACCCCTACCTAAGTTATATTTGTCGTTCGAACTTAACCGGTAATCACATTCAGTTCAGACAAATTAAGCCCCAGAGCGCTTTAATTTTAAGGCCGGAGTTCGAGTTAAATAATCCCCCAGGTGTTGAATTGTGTTTGCAGTTATTCCAAACGTTGGAAAACTTTATAAAAGAAGGAAGGAAGTTGTGAAGTTGTGTTGTCGGTTCTTTTTCGTTCTACCCTGTTGAGCCAATGAACGGCGGCGCGGTTAGTTGGGAGGGTATTATGAAAGTTTATTGAAAGGAGGCACCAAAAAAATTATGCATTCTGCTATTGAAGTGAGAACATTCAGGAAATATGGAACAATATTAAAGTTTCTTTTAAGGAGCTTGAGTCTAAATAATAATAGCCGCTCGGGCAAGCTGTCTTTGATGTTTTCGTGAATGGGTGACCGCCATTACATACGAGTTTCCTCCGTGACTCGGAAAGCAAGGTAAACAGTTGGTCCCGGCTGTAATTTGTAGATCATTGACAGTTCATTACAGGTAGTCGACAAAAGAATGTCCGGCAAATATATATTATCTTAGAATCAGTCTTACCAAGAGGTGTCGTATTAACCAGTACTAACTGGGTTGTGGAGGTCAGATAGGCAGTCGAGTCAAAATACTGGTATTCAGCTGCATCCGGCTACACTGGAAGCCGACGCCAATAAAGTTGGGAAAAGGCTAGTCAGATTAAAGTTTCTTGTAAAGTTTCATAAGAAGCAAAAATGAAATTGAAAAAAGGGCTGAAAAAAATTGGGGCAGTCTTGGAGACTGTCAATAGAAGTGAAAACATATAGGCCCCGCCCCAGTCGTAGCACTGCTACGGGTTGTGCCCCGCGCACGCCTATGTGATGCTACGCCGTAGCGGATCAGCTACGAGTGCTACAAAGCGTTCGTGAGGGTAACATGAGTTCCATGATTTTTGTTCACCCAAAATGTGCTCAACCCGGATAAATAAGTTTTCACTTCAATAAATGTTACTTATTTGCAGCAGCAATATCTAAAAAGAAACTAGTGACATGAAACTTTGAACTGACTCACTTTTCTGGTTGTAAAGTGTGCAGTGTAAAGTGGTAAGTTTACAAACTTGCCGTGTTTGATTGGCAGCCAGCGAGGCACGGGCACTAGGCGCTGCTTAGCCAAAAGCTTAACTTAAATGAAGTTGGACGAGTGCGGTTATCAAGCGTGCTTCCAGTGCTCATCTAACTCCTGTACTTACCTTTAATTGGGATTTGCTAGCAGTGTGTTTCAAGCTTTGTGTTAGTTTTCTCTGCCATTTATGTGGAGTATTTGTTTCTGTTGTGCATGCATTTCCTTATTGTTTAGCGGATACGTTGGAGTTATGTTGTTTATGTAAGTTGTGGAACAGTTATGGGTTTATTTAATTTATAAAGTGATTCCTAGGAATGTTACATGAACTGATATTGCGTCTGTTTGAAATCCCATCTAATTAAGGGCGAACGTATTGCCATCAACCGCCCATAAGTCCTGACTCCTGACCACTACTGAGATATTCTTGAAGGAATATTCTAACATGTTATCCGACGTGGATATCGAACCCCATACCTCATGCTCACAATACCGCTTACGACCACTAGATCAATGAGGCAGTCCTTCCTGATGTTACTTTTTTTAGACAAATATCGTTTTTTAGTATAAGAAGAGGACTGCGTGGCTAAATAATAACAGCCGGTCGGCGCCGAGGTCGATCTTGCCTAGGTTGGTCTGTGAATGGGTGACCACCCATTACATACCGAGTTTCCTCCGTACCTCGGAAAGCACGTTAAGCAGTGATCCCGGCTGTCATTTGTAGATCTTTGACAGTCGTTACTGGTAGTCAGTAGCCCAAAAAGTCTGACAACCAGTCTTACCAAGGGGTATCGTATTAAGCCGTATACAGAAAGAAAGCTGGAAACTTATAAACGCTTACCGGCGCTTGACAGCGCTGGTCCGTTCTACACAAAGGAAGCAGGTTGAAGCAGTTGTTTATTAATTTTAAATGGCAGCGCCCAGCGCTGACCAGCGCGTGTTGAAGCTTGTCGGTACTTGTCGGCGCCGGTCAGCGCGTATCGGCGCACGTTCATATATTTTCCTGCGCGGGTTACCAGCGCTGTCAAGCGCCGATAAGCGCTTATAAGTTTCCAGCTTTTTCCAGCTTTCTTTCTGTATACGGCCTTACCCAGTACTAACTGGGTTGTGGAGGTCAGATAGGCAGTCGCTCCATGTAAAATACTGGTATTCTGCTGCATCCCGGTAGACTCTAAACTAACCCCACCATAGTTGAGGAAAGGCTAGGCAGATGATGATGGTAGCATTACACAATAGGAACAGGTCACAGGTGCTATAATAATACAAACTTTACACACAACAGCTGGTATGAGATGATTGAGATGTGTGTATTATACTACAATGCAGTATGTTTCGCCCATTCATCACTATTCGGGATGCTGCCATTTTTGTCATGTCACATGCCCCGGTCTATCCGCTTGTGTGCATTAGTTACGATGACAAATTGACCCATTTGAATTCATCAAACTAAGAGAACTTTATTGTAGACTGCGCAACCTTTTTTCTACTAAGATTTGATATTAGGTCTATTTAAAATCTTAGTAGAAAAATGGGTAAAATCAACAAAACTTAAGGATTTGTTCAAAGATGAAAAAAAAGAAGATTCTAGAAGACATTATGTAGGTACTCTCACAAAGAACTTTTTAAAATTCATGCAAGATGCTTAACAAATGTTTTAGGACGTTAACATTTTTCTGAAAATCTTAATAAAAACGGCAGGAAGTACCAATCGACCAATAAATATACTAAAGTTTCAAATCCCGATTTTATACTGGCAATAACCAGAAAGCGAACGACCACGCTACAACTGAAGCAATATCCCAAAGTTACATATTTATGAAGCCCCTCTTTTATAGATCTTGTGGCGGTTACATTTTATGCCTAAGCATACAATAACACGCTTAAAATTTTAATGGGTCATAGAAAGTTGGGACCCTGAATATCCGTTCAATGGTCAAAAAATATTACACAATTTCTGTGGCCCTGAATGTAATCTATCAATTCGGGGTACCCTGGGGGAACACTTATTTTGCACTGAAGGTGAATATTTTTCCTGTGTTACGGATATAAATCATTAGAGGTACACTATAACTTGGTGTGATGCGATATTGAAACCGAATGGAATTTAGTAATCCCTGCGGATATACTGTAATGTATTTAGGTAATAATTTTGTGTAAATAATGTGTTTTCTTACTCTAACTTTGCAGAATTACTAAGTTTACCAATCTTTCATCATTCATTCATTCATCTCAACCGAAAGACGTCCACTGCTGGACATAGGCCTCCCCCAAGTGTCGCCACATTGACCGGTCCCTTGCGACTCGCATCCAACGGATTCCCGCAACCTTCACCAGGTCATCGGTCCACCTAGTGGGAGGTCTTCCAACCCCATCGGCCATCCGTTCTGCGAGCAATGTCCACTGCCACTTAAGTTTAGCAACTCTTCGGGCTACGTGTCGGTGCCCTTGGTTCTCTTGCAGATGTCTTCATTTCTGATTCGATCACGCAAGGAAACTCCGAGCATAGCCCTCTCCATTGCCCTTTGGGTGACTTTAAACCTTTTGATAAGGCCCATTGTGAGCGACCACGTTTCGGTCCCGTATGTAATCACTGGCAACACACACTGGTCATAGTTTACCAATACGGTAGTGCAAGTACGTAGGATTCAATAGGACTCGATTAGATTTTGACAGTTATTTTCGATAGAATGAGTTTTTGACTCCATAAAAACTCATTTTATCGAGAATAACTGTCAAACTTATCTAGTTGAGTCCTATCGAATCCTACGTACTTGCACTGCTGGTACAAAACTTTACAAAAGTAAAGGAAATTGAAGTTGAAGTATATGTCACAAATGATCATAGTGGCATAACATGTGTTTTTGCTTATCAAAATATACGTAACATAACCATACGTCTGTAAGTAATCTCCGAACGGTAAGGCAGAGTAGTACATAATAGTACACCCATGTAATAGGGAGCGAGCCTATTGCCATCAATCGTGAACAAATCCTGGCTCCGTGGCTGCTACTGAGATATTCCTGATGGAAAAACACTGGCCAACCTGGGAATCGAATCCAGGACCTCATCCTCAGCAACCGCGCTTGCGAACACTAGACCAACGAGGCAGTTATCAATATATATGTCACCGTAAAATTGTCAAATACGTTATATTGTAATATCTCTAGCGATATTGTAAAGTCTCGAATTATTGTCAAATGAACATACTGCTTACAATAAAACGCATTATTTTTCGTGAAATGCATGCGATGGTAGTCAACTCACGCGGTGTGGAGAGAAGGAGGGGTCCCCCTTGCCCAGTGGTACCACTCTCATGAAAAGATACTGTACCATTCCTGAGAAATATCGATTAATATAACCTAACCTTAAAACACTTCATATTCCCCTAAAAAGCGTAGTCGACGGAGCCCCGCTTCGCGGGGCCCCTATTTCCGAGTGCAGGGTTTAAAGGAACCTAACTAACCTAACAGGGGGGTGCCCCAAGTCCCGATTATGGGGGCAGAGATACTTCCGTAATGTTCAGTTGACAATAATTCGAGATATTACAATATCGCTAGAGAGGAACACGTTATATTGTAATATAACGTGTTTGACAATTTTACGGTGACATATATATAAAAATCAATGCCAATTTTCGTTGTAATTATAACACTAAAGAACGGGCTCACCTATCCAAACCAAATGTTTAGGCTTTGTTCGGACTATTTAGTAGATGGTTTATGTGAAGTTTGCACAAAATCGGTCGAGCGTTTCTTCACGCAGACGAAGTTGCGCGGGTCAGCTAGTTATCCCTGAATTAATAAACCAGGTGTCACCCCAGTCGTTTAAACAAGACCTGCTCTCGCAAATTGCCCGCTGAGTTCTACAATTAAGGACAAAATTATCGAATGTCCCGAGGTCGAAAATGAATTATTAATGACTGAATTGGGCCTCAGCAACCTTAAATGGGACCTTTATTTGCTCTGTATTCATGAAAGTACTTTTCAAGCAGTGGTTAACGATCATTACAAGTCAATAAAGACTTTCCTACTTTAGTACAAGTTGCTTTATTAACAATTTTCAGGAGTGAATTCCTGAGTCCGGGCTTTTAATTGAGGGTTAACTTGGAACCAATTCTCTTACTTTACAATTAAAGGGTTTTGTGTGTCAGTAAAAGTGTTAAGTGTTAGCAGAATAAGTGCTTTGGGTAGATACGACAGGCGCATTACTTTGTTTAATTTATTTCATCACCACTGATCTCAAAACGGTGAAGGAAAACACCGTGAGGAAACCGGCATGTCCTAGAACCAAAAAATCGAAGACAATTGTGACATCTACCAACCCGTACTGGGTCAGCGTGGTGGATTATAGCCCATACGCAAAATATGCGCTTTGACGTGGAATTGCGGACACCAGCCCGTTGTACAATACAATACTATAATCGTAGTTTTATTGAGTGTTATATCTTGTCTTAAAGATTATATCACAAGTTATAAGTAACTGAGTAAACATTCCAGTTTCCACTTATCTCGTGTTTGTCTAACTAATCTAAACAGCGGTTTTCAGTAATATGTGACGTGATTGAAGTCGTTACGTAATTGATAAAGACGTTTGCAATATGATATCAGCTTCGCACAGGAGATAACCGGCCTTTATCTGCAATGCAACAGTCATTCACGTGTTCAGGTACAGTGAGCGACAAAATTTAAATCACACCGTCTTAAGTTTCAGAAATAAAAACTAGCTTGTCTTATTTCACAGTAGCAGAGAATAGAATAGAAAATAGGAGAATGGAAAATAAACTTTAGAAGACCATGATGGATCATCATGGATCATGATTATTTTTTTTAGTTAGCCTGAGCTGTCCCACTTCTGGGCAAAAGCCTCCCCCCATTCCTTCCACTTTTCTCGGTGTTGCGTCTCTTCTCGCCAATTAACGAGAAAGCCATCCAAGGCGTCCCGCCATCTTCTCTACGGTCTGCAGCGACCCCGTCTAACTGTCCCTGTGTTTAATTTAATTAACTTCCACTTTTGTCGCTGACTATACAATTCTTATCAAAATTTATGCGCATGCACTGATTAGAGCTACAATTTAGTCTTTATCCAGATTTGCATTGATACAGAAACCAGATTTATATTTGGCTAAAAATACATCAATGATACTACTTACATGCCTGTTCACGTAGGCATATCAATTTTTAGTGGACATACAATAAAATCAAAGCTTTCATTTTGATTTTTGTGATTGTCATCGTGAAACTCGTTGGGTTTTCGCTGATGGATGCAATTCATCCGGTGAATACTTCGGGCAAAATGGTGGACTAACGAACCCGGTACATGTATGCATAATGTCGAAAACCTGTTTTCTTTTTGTGTAACTGCAAGCCAAAGATTTGTCTGAATGTTGGTGAAAATTCCGCCATACGTATACTATGCCATTTGTTAGTTCCCTTGCTTTGGCATCCAAATAGAGTTGTATAACGTTTTCCCAATACGTGATGGATACAATGTTTCAGTTTCAATATTTGAAGCTCGGGTGCTACAAACATTTCTAGTGAAATCAATATTCGATTTTGTACCTACATTTGGGTTTCTAACTGAAAACGTTTTTCGTTTTTAGTTTTTACGAATCAAATTGATAAAGCTGTTCCATGAAAATTTATCAATAAACAAGACAACGTGTAGGTGACAATAGTAGTACGATATAGGTGTACCATATACGGTATAAATGGACTCATAACAAAGCCGAAAAGCACTTGTTCTCTCCGTCATTGCGATCATTTTTTCCTTGTGAACCATGTCTGGGAACCTTCTATAGTAGGGCCAATTTAATAGATCACATTTGACAACTGTCAGTTCTAAGGAAAGGTTACCTTTTTTGCCATTATTACAATAAACATGTAGTCGTCATTATTAAATAAAAATGTTAAGCAATTGTGCAGTACTTACTAACTTCAAAAAAATTTTTTTGCAAAAAATATAACCGACTTCACACAAAAAAGTGAAAAATAACTTTAGCTTCTGAAGTCGGTGACCTTTGTTTGATTGATTTCGTTTTTTTGTCACCGACTTCTGAAGCTAAAGTTATTTTTCACTTTTTTGTGTGAAGTCGCTTATATTTTTTGCAAAAAAAAAAAAATATTTTTCACTTTTTAGTGGTTCACATGTGCTTACCCTTTCACAGCGTATCGGTGTGATTTTTTGTTATGAACTGTAAACAATAGACAGACGTGAGATTTTAGCGATCCCAGTACATTTGCTATCATTTATTAAGGAGTTCCGTTGCCTATCTTCCGAAGTCACCAGATCTTTATCAAATTGAAATGGGATCACTCCGAGAAAGTACTCTTCCTAAAACTACCCAAACCGCTTCTGGTGTGCCTATAAATTTAAGGAGTTACCTCTATTTTTCCGGGATCCCATTAAATGGAACTTTACACGTCTAACTGTCGAAATCTGGGTGTATTGTACACTTCTGCATACCCCCTCAGAGCATACAGGCGTGATGTTACGTCATGATGTTGTATAAACAACAAAGCGATTGCAGCAATTACTGCAGCTTTGCCGTGTATTTTTGAAGAGTTCCATTTATATCTCCGAAGATCAGCGTCAGATCTTAATCAAATTGAAATGGAACCACCAGCACTGGAACAACAGCAATGGAGCACCAGCTTTCAAGTAAAAGAAGAATCATCAAAATCGGTTCACCCAGTCGAAAGTTCTGAGGTAACAAACGTTGTCGAAATCTGGGTATATTGTACACATCTGCGTACCCCCTCAGAGCATATAGGCGTGATGTTACGTCATAATCTACACTAATAATAATAATATATAATAATATAAAGAGGAAAACTTTGTTTGTTTGTTTGTTTGGTTGTAATGAATAGGCTTAAAAACTACTGGACCGTTTTTAAAAATTCTTTCACCATTCGAAAGCTACATTATCCACGAGTAACATAGGATATATTTTATCCCCGTACTCCCACGGGAACGGGAACTATGCGGGTGAAACCGCGGGACGTCCGCTAGTGTAGTATAAACAATGAACCTGCAAGCGAATGCAGCAATCACTGCAGATTTGCCATCTATTTTTGAAGAGTTCCATTGTATATCTCCGAAGATCAGCATCAGATCTTCAGCAAATGAAAATGGGACCAAATGGGAAGCACCAGCTTTCAAACAAAAAAAGAACCATCAAAACGGTTCACCCAGTCGAAAGTTATGAGGTAACAAACACAAAAAAAAAAAAAAAAAAAAACAGACGAATTGAGAACCTCCTCTTTTTGGAAGTCGGTTGAAAAATCAATAATATTTTATGTCCGCCGTTACAAGGTTACGTTGTTGTATTATGATGAAGTGTCAAATGTAATCTATTATCTTGGCCCTTCAGTAGTTACAGAAATATTGGTGGTCTAAGTTCCAACTTTTTGAGAAGTTTTTTTAAATACTAGTTTTCATTGTAAGATTTTTACTTTAAACACCTCCACGACTATTCAATCCATCCATCAGCACAATGTTTTGAGTCCCTTACATTGAGTTCTACTACAAAATATGATTTTTCACCCTAAAAAAATATTTTTTGCGTAGGGTTACTTAGTTTGATGTTCAGAATGCTTGGTTGACGGCTTCGTGATGAGTCCATTTATACCCTGTATACTGTAGATTGTAAGTCTTACTCGGTAGATAAAATCATAATAAGATTATCCTAAGGAACAGAAAGGTCATGTAAGAGTACTCGCAGTAGGCGTGCGTGTATGACAATGACAATAGTACCTTTATAGTTTCTGCTTATCCCTTCAGAAAAAGGACTAAAAATTAAGATGTTGATGTATGTTCTGCAAAATAAATACTGTTACAGTTAGGTAACCTATGCCATCCCACTGCTGGCAAGAGCTCTCCCCATCATGACTTCCAAATCCTTTGATCCAGGGCCAATGCGGAACACTAGTCGTTGATTTTGTCCAGCTCGTCACGCCATCTGCGAGCTGCTGCTATCTGGTGTCCACGACACAAGCCTCGTTGCTTAGTGTGGCACGAGATGACGCTGTGTGTAATATCCAGCGATATTTATATTAATTTATTATCCATTAAGGAATACCTGCGTCACGATTGCCCGAAATTTACACGGGCGAAGAACGATCGCTCGAATTAATTTATGAGCAAGTTTTACAAAGGTTAATCAAAGTGTACTGGCATTTATAATAATTCATGAGACCCCCAGGTGTCGTGACAGTAACAGTTTAAGAAGTTTACAGGATCCTACAACTTGAGCACCTTACATAACCGTAACTAAAAGGCTTTAGGTCACAAAACTTAACAAGTAAAGTTAAATTGTTAAACGCGCCGACATTGAGCCTTAAATATTGCTTGCACAAGTACTCTTCCTTAGCGAGTTGTTTTTGTTAAAGTGAACTTGGTAAAAATTCACTTTGTTATTTTTCTCTTGAAGGAATATTTGCCATGTATATCGTAGAGTGTGGCTATAAGAGCAAAGGACAACCAAATATACGATGGATGGACTATGCATCGATAATGTGGCTAGAAAGGAGTAGACTGATGAGATGACGAGTACCAGAGACGTACTGAAGAAGAAGATGCTGCGCCGACCCCAACAATAATTTGGGATCGGGGTAGAAGAATGATGATTGCAGATCCATTTCGATAGCAGCCGGTTTAGTTCCGTTTAGTCCACTCTCGTCCCCTCGACCCCTGGAAACTCTTCTGTAATCATTTGCCAGAATTATACGTTTCAGTATCATTCTGGCAAATGGTTACAGAAGAGCTTCCAGGTATATTTCATTTAAAACAAAATGTGGCCGTTAATTTTGCTATTGCAGCTGATTGGCTTTTTCATTCAAACCAGAAATATTATTGAACAAATAATTATTCAGAGCCATTCATGTATTTTGAAACAAAAGACCTGTGTGTAAAAAGGTCCCTGTAAAAGTAGAGAAGATTTTAAGTGAACATTGGTTTTTAGTCATGGAACTTGCCAAGATCAAATCTAAACCAATAAAATGGTTTTAGAGAACACTATATTCATTGGTTGGATGTATTAAGTTCTCTTCATAAGCTTCAGAGGCTTGGGTCCTTCAGCAATAATGAATTAAGTGGAGGGACTTCGACCGTGTCCGCAGAAATTATTCAAACTAATTTCAGTCTTGGACCCCTTTTTGTCCTCAGTGAGATTGATAATTGGGGCGAAGGACGGTCAGGAGTTATTTTAGAATCGTTTTATGAACCGTACACGAAGTAAAATAGTAAGCTATTTTAGAAGAAAATCAAAACTTTTTATGAACCATACAAAGCAAATTTTAAATGCTACCTGTAAATATTTTATACATTAAAAAGACATAAACAGTACTTAAAGGACATTAAGCGATATCGAGTGCAACCCTTCGCGGCTTGCCTCGGTCTGCCTCGGGGAGCGTCGGGTCACGGGAAGTGCGGTTAGACGCCTTTTAATTCCGCACGCACGTGCCATTGCCATGAGGCGCAAAACCTTTGTCAGTCGAGGCAACAATGAAGCCTTTTAGCGGTGATTTATTATGGCCAACTCTCCCCCACACCACGAGGAGAAGCGGACCAGCTAGACCTATAAACAATTACGCTAGATTAACATAATGGGATATTCAGAGATAAGCAACTCGCTTACTTTGTTAATCTTAGGGTTGGCCGGGATTGCGATGGAAGAGCGATACAAAGCTATTTATTTAGCGTAGGCTATCTTAATCTTAGATAACTTGATAGGACTTAGTTTGGGTCTTTACAAATTAGTTTATATTTATGCTGACTAATTTGAGTCGGGGCCTACTTTGTACATTATCGGAAGTTAGTGGTGAAACTAAGTAAATAAAACATTCTTGGGGGTTGATTATACTTCTCTACACAGAAAATGTATTTAGAGTAGGCGCCTTTTTTCCGGTTAGGAAATCATCAAATGACTTCTCCCACTCTGGGCGGAGCGGGAGGGGGGCGTGTCAGACTTTTACTGACTAAAAACCATCCATGTTCCTTCCTCGCCCTTTACGTTCCGGGGCCGCGGTATCTCTTTCGAACAGTCCCGCAGTAGAGTAGGCGCCTTACCTACTATTTTAAACACCTTTGACTAGAGACACATACTAAACTTACTCGATGCCTATAAATGATAAATGATGTTTATTTTGTAAGTAGGTTTTCACACAGTATAAATTATTAGCCAAAGAGCGGTCACCAACCACTAATAGTCTAAAACATATATCTCTGGAAAATAGTCACATAATTTGAAAGTCTTGAATATTTTTTTAAGTTCATCACACCTAGTCTCACCTAGGTACCACAGGTCTCACAGGTATATGTATTATGTATAAGTTCATACCTGGAAAACAAATTGTGACTCACCGGTACTCTAGTGACCTCATTTCGTAAGTCTTAACGAGTCGACACAGTTTAGGTAATAGGTGTGTTCCTATTTCCGTAGCGTTATCCTGGTAAGCCTCCGCGAGTTCTACCTCATACATATTTGAATGTAAAAGTTTCTTTCCAACACCCCTTGGAGGAAAAAAGGGGGAAGCAATCCGATTGGTCTAGAAAAATCCAATTTAACTTGGGAGTTGGGAGGGGAGATTATATATGAAACAATTGTGTGTAAAACTTGACCTCTTTTTTATACAGAGTCTGTAGTAGAATTTGCCACGATGACCTGAACTTTTGATGACTCATTACCCTTTGGTGTCGCCATGTTAACTCTCCTGGGTACATAATGCATAGATGTTTAGTAGCACAAAGGCACCTCCATTGCAGGCCTTATCGTGTTTTCCCATCTGACCAAAGCGTCGCTATTACGATTTCGCATGAATGCTTATTCGCTTTAATTTCGTCCCACATTTGCATTTTGATGCTAATCTAGTTTTAATGCATTTTTATATATATCCTTTAAGGCGTTTCTCGCCCTTGTATGTTGTTGTCAATTCTGTAAACAATCTCTGTAAAATATAAACTATCTGATCAGTTGCTAGGAAGTAATTATACGCAGCTTTGTCGTATTGAAATATGGTTTGCTTTCGTAATAGTATTCACAGAATTTATGTTTATTACTGTGACAAGTTTAGCGTCAAAACTAGAGTAATTTAGGCAGTTGTATAGTCGTAACGCTTTGTCAATTCACCCGCGAAATCAATTGTGTTAGTAACTATAGAGAATTGCTTTGATGATTTGTATTACAATTTTAACAGAAGTATTTCATAAACGTACCCAATTTTACCTATGTAGATTTAAAATTTTACATTTAAGTAATATTTATCCGAGTAGAAATAGCTGCCTAAATATCAAGTCGGGCAATTATTTTCACGAAAAAATATAACTTTAGCAACCAAAAATATCAGTAGTGGGAAAAGAAGATTGGCAATTTGTATAGTACATTGTATATTATAGCTATACATTATTGAAGCATAAGCAATACAATGAAATGTCTATATTGTTACGTTAAACCCCATATCCAGTTTAGCAGATATTTAAGGATATCATTACATCTGTAAAACCTTCGAAATGTTTCCATCTTGAGCGGGAAATGGTGGCAATGATGGCGTTCCCCTATTTAATGGTGTTCGAAATGAGCCCTCGCCAGGATATATCGCGGTACACAATCGAGAGGCCACATCCACAAATAAATGTAACAAACAAACGAACGATTACTTTTTCTCGTACCGATTTTTTTGGGCTCTCTTCTGGGAATGTTTCCAACAATGTGAGAATGAATAAAATTAATCTTGAGTTCGTATTGCTTATTATAATATACACATATTTCCATTGTACACGTTTTTGTTTCATTGTAAAATCGGTTGTTATATTCTGTAGATTCGAAAACATAATGCGCCATTTTATGTTATTTGACAGGACGTTATTACGAGTTCATGTACGTTTGGAGGAGCGATAAACGAGAATTTCGATTCTGACAATGGAATGTAAAATAATATGATAATTATAGTGATTGCAATTGGTATTGCAATCGTTGATTATATGTCACCGTTTGTGAATTAACATTTCGGATCTGAACAAGTCGGGTCTGTAATTCAAGGACCCGCCACCTCAGGCTGAGATGAATAAAGACTAGACACTATCACTACATATTATAAACAAAATCCTCCGCCGTGTCTGTCTGTCTGTTCGCAATTAACTTAAAAATACTGCACCGATTTTTATGCTGTTTTCACCAATGGATAGAGTGGTTCTTGAGGAAGGTTTAAGTATATGTATAATTTGTACGCGGGCGAAACCGCGGGCATCAGATAGTTTATTATAAAGATATCGGTCTTATTCAAAAAAGGTAAAATAGGTTTATAAGCTTGTTATAATGGGAACCCCGAAAAGTATTATTCATAAACGTTTCATAACGCTATAAAAGTATATAATAGCGACTTCATAACTTAAAACGAGGTTGACCCTACTCCACTAATTTTGCAGGTGCCCCTGCAAAAAATATTGATAGGTGCCGAATGTGGAATACCTCAGGTGCCATTACCTCAGGTGCCCAATGTGGCATATCTCTATAAAACCTACTATAAACCTTTAATAAACAGAAATATGGCCGACAAATGTGCAACAGCTGATTTTGATGTAATAAAAAAGGCTGCTCCAAGGCTGTATTCCGAATTTTTCTGTAATTGATTTGAGCGTCCACAAACTAGTTCCGATTTACTGTGAGCGCCATATCGATGTCCCTTGAATCGTCATAGATGACGTAATGGCATACACCATCTCGCGATTACACCGACCATGCCCCAAATAAATATCACCAAATAAATTCGGAATGCTGCCCAAATGTCACAAGTGACGTTGTAGAACGTTTTTTTTTTTAATGCGATAAATGGCCGCGGACACCAGTTGTTTTGGCATTTTATCTATGGATTCAGCAGAACGACAACTTAATCACGTTAAAACGTCTTATACCGACAACTAGCTATGACGGGTTTATTGAACGATTATAGAATAGATAATTTTATAGTAGGTTTATTAGCTCTAATGAGCATTTTAACTAATGAGTGTTTAAAACCCATTTTAGGGGATTTTTTTTATGAATAAGACTGACAGTTTGTAAGTTGATATGTAGTAATCTTCGGAACTACTGAACCGATCCCGAAAATTCTTTCACCAACGGTAAGCTACGTTATCCCCCAGTGTTATTGACTACATTTAAAATGTCCCCGTGGGTATATTTCAGTACATAACGGGAGCAAACCCGAGACCGAAAGCAATTAAGTCATAAAAATATAAAATTCGTACAAGTGCAGTTACGCAAAGCCTTTTCTTTCTGCTGTCCAGAAAGACGGATGTCTATGGGATATTGACATGAAAAATGACACCCAAAAAGCAGTAATTAGTCAAACACAGAACGACCTAAACCAGTATTTTATTTCTGCGAATTGGAATAAGAAACATTGCTTCGGAAAAAAGACGGAATTACACGAAGTGGTCCATTATCTTCGCAGGAAGGAAGGACCAATGTCTATCATCTATTTCAACGCAATATTCCTAATCTCTGTATTTTACTTCGGATTTAGAGCAAACTTAATCGCATAATCAGCTTAAATGCGAAACAAGGAACACGCTGTTTTAGTTTTCTTTGCGAATTAGAAGTAAATTAAGATTGTTTTAAGACAATAATCCTTTTCTGAAACGTATCCTTGTTGTAAGGTATTTAAAACAAGAGTTGCTATGCCCTGTCTTTTTAGCAAAACACACTACAGCAATGGACCACCAAAACCGCGGCTTTAGATAAAAAGCATCGTGTTGGCGACATACACTAGCTCGTGCTAGTAAGTCTTGTATACCTGCGGACATGCCGGTGGCTTGAGTACGCGCACAGGACACTCAAGCTTGTGAAAAAGAGTTGCACATCTTATGCCACCATCAAAGTCCAACTTGCAATGACTTGGAACAAAAGCTAGCCTGCCGAAAACAAAGTCGCCGACACAAGTTGGCAGGTCCGGCGGCTATGGTGTGTAAGGGCCATTAGATACGAAAATGGCCAGTCATCAACTGTGGTAGCGAGAGTCTAGACTGACTGGCAAAGTGCACTCAAATATGATACTTGTCGTCACCCCTGTGAGCTCTTTTAATGCATACTGGACAGTCCTAAGAAGCTCTTGTTGACAGCCCACATCCGTTATTGTCTTTCTAGGGAGATTAAATGATAAGAAAGATTAGTACAGTCTTGTGTACCATTCTCTAAATGGACGCATCTTAGCGTTGATCCAAGAACATTCTAATCAACAAATGTAAGGTTTAGCGGGGACGAGCTGTAATAAATGTATCTCCCTTGTACTATATTTATTTAGGTTCAGCTACTAATACCAATTATGTGCTTCCATTAATTTAACGTTCATGTACAGTAGTAATGATTTTGACTAATACGCTTTTAGATAAATGACGGCTATTCAGAGTCTGTTTGAAATTATTTGCAGTAACAATTTGGAAACTATTTTGATGTAAAATTAAGTAATGTTAGTTATGTCCAGTTATTTGACTAAATATCTAATTTAATTTGATTTAATTTATTGCATAGTACGTCCAAAATATTACAATCATTTGAAGTATCTCCTACGTGAACGAGTGGTTTATACAATTGAAATTGTAACAAAAGGTACATCATCGCATTGCTAATATTTTCATTCCACATTGTTTACTTTAAAAAAATATGGTTGGAAATTCCATTCAAAAATTAAACACGGTAATTGAATTAATGTTTTAATTAGGTTGTATTTTCACTACCTTGGGTGGCCTTGTTTACATAACATAACATCACGGCTATAATCCCCCAAAGGTTAGGCAGATGTGCACCTAGTAGGTACCTGCCACTCCCACATTTGGCCAGCTATGTTTAAATTCCATGTAATAGGTGCGAGCCTAAAGCCATGAATCCACCACAAATCACTCCGGGGATGCTACTGAAAAATTCTCTATAGAAAAAACGCAATATCACTTATAATTTCCCCACCACGGGAATCGAATCCAGGACCACTGATCAGTAGCCGCGCTTGCAACTACTAGACTGTTTTAAATTATGTCTTCTTTTATTACACTCAACCTTTAAAAATGTGAGATCAAGTTAAGCATGATGACGGTATTTCTTCTGCCATGAATAGTGATGTGTTTAGGTGCGACCGGAGACAATACAAATATTGGGGGAACAGTTTTCCTTCACAAACGTTACGAGCGGCTCCTTCAGTCATACATTATGTATGTACGATTCACGACCCTATATAGCATTTGGGTAACGTTATCTTTAAATAAATAACGTATTACGCCTTTCTTCTTATAAAGGGGTAAACAAAGGTGTCCTTTCGTTAACCCGTATTTATGTTTGTGATGGATTTTGGTCACCCATTTTCCCAGTTTTCCTACTGAAAGTAAACCAAGTATTAAGTAGTCCACTGCTGGCTATGAACCATTAAAAAGACAAGTCTTGCTTAAAGCAGCTGTGGCCCAGTGATGGCGGTCCCGACTTACGAACAGTAACTCGTGGGTTCGAACCCAGACAGACGTATTACTTTGTGTAACTTATTTCATCACCACTGCTCTCAAAACCGTGAAGAAAACATTGTGAGGAAACGAGGGAAAAAGGGGCATGTCCTAGAACCAAAAATTCGAAGACATGTGACATCTACCAATCCGCATTGGGCCCGCGTAGTGGATTAGAGCCCATACGCAAAATACGCGCCTTGACGTGGAGTTGTGGACACCAGCCCGTAATACAATACAACACAAGTCTTACTTACTTTTATAAATGTGAAAGTTTGTAAAAATGTATGGGTCATGTGTTGATGTGTGATGGCTCAAAAACTACAGAACAGAATTGGATGAAAGCCACTCAAATTTTTATAACCTGGATTAATACATGGAATACGTTTTATCCCGTTAGTACGATCGTACGGGGCAACGCTGTGGGCACAAGCCAGTACATTCTAATGTCGTAATTCTAGGACATTGATTGAACCCAGATGCTAATCTAAACATTATCATTTCCATAAAAAATCGCCGTAGCCAAGGTAACGAGACTAACCTTCATTATGAAAATGAAGAGGCCTATTTCTGCCTGATAATCTTTAAGCCAAAGTGTTTACCTTTTATATCGGTTATCTTGTCAAAGATGGTTATTCAGGGAGATGAATGAGGCTGGGCGACACAAAAATCCCTTTTTTGTTCATAATATATTATAAATTGTTTGCCAGCAGTTTCCAACAAAGTTGGAATCTCGCTGAGCAGACGATATTAAGTTCTTAAGACCTCAAAAACTTTGTAACTCCTTCAATATCTTCGAGATATGAATCCATGTTTTATGTTATCGTAAATTGTTTTTAGGTTTACTTTGTTTAGTTAATCATAATGAGAGAATTTAGGAGGAGCTCGTGGCTAAATAATAATAGCTGCTCGGGCCGATCTGTAGGTTAAGCCGTGCTTGCCTAGGTTGGTCTGTGGATGGGTGACCGCCCTTTCATACCGAGATTCCTCCGTGCCTCGGAAATCACGTTAAGCAGTTGGTCCCGGCTGTCATTAGTCCATCTTTGGCAGTCGTTACAGGTAGTCAGTGGCCCAAAAAGTCTGACAACCAGTCTTACCAAGTGGTATCGTATTACCCAGTATTAACTGGGTTGTGGAGGTCAGATAGGCAGGCGCTCCATGTAAAATACTGGTATTCAGCTGCATCCGGTTAGACTGGAAGCCGACCCAAACATAGTTGGGAAAAGGCTAGGTAGATGATGATGAGAATATAAGACTTAGGTGATTGGCCTAATTTTTTACACAGACTGTCTCGTTGTCTTGTTGTTGTCGTTGCTCGTTGTTGTTGGTACTGGGCTGAGCATGAAGTCCTGAGTTCGATTCACGGGTCGAACAAGGCTGGGCTGCGGGACTGTTCGAAAAAGATACCGTGGCCCCGGAACATAAAGTTCGTCCCTCGTGTACATCTCTCGCCTACACTACACCACTGAGGCTGAGGACATCGAGGAGTACGTGCGCCGAAGGTTGAAGTACACGCCAAGAGTACAGCTACTGGACTCGCACCGCAACGTCAATTTCAAGGCGTTTGTGGTGCGCATCCCAACGTGTATGCTCCATTTGGTGATGGAAGAAAGTTTTTGGCCGCAGGATGTGGTGTTCCGTCGTTTCCGCGGACAAATACCACAAGAACGCACAAAAGATCGTGCAAGTGAAGTGCATCGTGTACTAACATAGTTTTTAAGTTACTATACTAACAAAAAATGTTATTAGTATGTATATTTAGGTTAAGGTATTTATGTATGGGTCTTTGTTACCTGAAATAAATGGTTTATTATTATTATTAGTCAGTAAAAGTCGTTCCTCGGGTTTTAGTCAGTAATAGTCTGACACTCCCTCCCGCTCTGCCCAGAGTGAGAGAAGTTATTTGATGATTTCCCATCCAAAAAAACGGTTTGAGTAAAGTGTTATTCGGTTTTTCAATCAGATTTTTTTCGGTAGCAGCCACGGAATCTGGATTTGGCAATGGGGTTGCCCCCTATTTACACGGGACTTAAACATAACTGGCGAAATGTGGATGTGCGTGGATGGATTTGGTACAATTCTGCCAAACCCTCCAGGGGTCACAGGCGTGATGTTATGTTATGTTTTATACATAGTTTTCTATCATTGATGTTGCAGATTATTCATCGATGGATCCAGCTGATAAATTGTGGCCCCGACCGCCTTTATTGGATTACCTTCGTCATGCCTTTGAATTGTAACGCTACGCGGCGGCGCGGCGATGAATATTTCAGAAAAGTTGAAAGTCTGTAATTTCATCGGCATGCAAACTGAGGCACAGCAATGCAGATTGGTGATGGAAATAAAATTATTTACTTTTTCTCAATCAGCTTTTCTCCTAATAGCGTTATTTATTTTAATTTTCAGTTAATGTCAGTAATACGAACAAACGTAACAGCAGAATTTGAAATAGAAAACAATTCAAACATACCAGGTCAGAAACAGAACGACATCTTAAATATTAATTTATCTTGTAGTAGCGAACGGTAGAGAAACTAATTCAATAGAGAGTTTGTCCAGTCAGCCGCAATGCTGTCATTAATGCAGGCCAAGATTCGGAACGCTACGCGACGGCTACGGGACGGCTACGCCACTGCTACGAAACTGCTACGCCACTGTTACGAAACTGCTATGCTTTTGACAACAACTACGTACGCATCACATGCACTCTCCTTAGATTACTGTTGCAATACATTGATGTACCTACGAGTATGCTTTCATCTCAAACGCTAACGATGGTAAATAATTTTAGGTACATTCTGCAGTCCTAGGTCTAGTATAGTATGTATGTTTAGCCTGTCGATTTTGGATAATTATCTGATATCATGAATACCTTTACTTTACTTAGTAATTGGAACTGTGTTAACACCAACAGAACTAAATTAATAACATTTATCTAAGCTTGCTAATTGCATCAGGCACTTAACTGCAAATATAATTTTGTGTTTCAGTAGTGTTAGATTGTTTTGTATTATAGAACTATTTCGTTTTTTTTTGTATTTATCTGAGGAGGCTTGTGATTAGCAATTTTGTTATATATTTTTGTTATTATAATGTTATAACTCTGTAAGCTTTCCTAAAATATAAAAATAACAATAAATAAACAAAAATAAATAAGAAACCTGTAAATGTGTTTATTGAAGGTAGGTACACTCCTAAATGAGACAAGAAATATTGGATTTCAGATGAAAAAAATACTCTTCCTAAAGATGGAATATCCATTCAGTATCAAATAATGTTATGAGATCGGTAGTATCGATAAATTTGATATCGCAATAAATTCCGGCGAGCGGTGAAAAGATGTCCACTGTTGATATGAGTTATGACATGACAGAATTCAATTTCTGCCAGTAATATCTGATTACAAATTAAAAACTTAATGGGAAGCACCAAATCTGTACTGTATAATGTTTGTTTGAACACGCTAATCTCAGGAACTGCTAGATGACGACGCTGACTGCCGATCGATTATAAATATTAATATGTAGAACAAACATGGTTCAAAATTGCTTACATGCAAAAGTTCATAGATCTAAACTGAAGTCTAAACTAGCTGTAGATTGTGCAGTCGGTTTATATCTCTATGGTAACCAAAGACATTCAAATATATGACGAGCTAGTTTTTACGCAACGGATTGACAAAACATAACACGAACTCAGCATTATTATATAACTTCTCTACCATTCTTACTATTCCTACTCTATTTTCATGAACTTTTTTTTTTTTTTTAATCCTACTCTTCCCTACAAATCACAGAAAAAGCATGAAAAATTAAAATCACTTTCATAGCATTTTATTCTGTAATTCAATTCGTTGCTTGTTCAATTAACATGATTTTGAACCACCTTCTATAAAGTCAATAATAATTACTTAATAAAACATTCGCATTTCTAATTAATTAGCTTTCTGTTCTATCTTATTAAAACGAACATAATAATTAAAGCGTATTCAAAAAGCATTTACTTTTCTACCACTTCATCTTTTTACCTTTTGCATACTGACTCAAAGAACCATCTGCGCTCTCAATAATCTCTTCAGTGCTGCTGTAGTCCATCTCAATAGCATGGATGCTGCATTAATTAGACATGTTATCTTACGGCACAGAGCGTGTATTTGTGTTGTTATCGAAGATAATATTAATGGTACATAAGTGCATACTGATCTAAACGTCATTTATGAATATAGCACGATTAAAGGCGAATTTCAGCAATTGAACTGAACGTGATCAGCCGTTCTAAGCCGGATTCAAAAGTTTTCAGTGTTATAATTGCTAATACATATCTAGATGACCGAGAATTGCTCGGTTTTTTTTTCTTTGGTAAACGGCGGCGTTCTATGAAACCTAGCTAGATCGACTTATTTATGAAAACCGTTGGAGCCGGTTCCGAGATTCGGATTATATTTAAATAAGAATTGCCCGTTTAAAAGTATTGATTAGATTTAATATGACTTAAGTAATACTTATGTTTTAGGATAAGTATACTATAAATAAAGATAAATAAATAATATGAATAAATAACGAAAAGAGAATTCTACGAGATTTCTTTGGATATAAGCATCACCTTTGTACCTACGAGTATGTTTCTGTTCCGTCTTTTCTGTGTGTACACATAAATTGTTAAATTAAAATAACACAAAACTTCTGAACACGTGTTCTTTATAAAAGACTCCAAGAAATGTACACAGCTATCGACAGTCTAATCCGGAAATGATACGTCGCTGGCAAAGAATATAATTTAAGGACGGACCCCGAGTGAATAGCGCACTGAAAGATGGTGTTCCTCTTATACTGGAAAAGTTTTTTATTAAAACTGTCCACGAAATCCACTGTCCGGCCCTTGAGGCTTTATGCTATGGTAGAATAATTAAAACAGGGAGAGATAGAGAGAGTAGAAAAAGAGTTAAAGCGAGAGAAAAAAAGATTGTGTTTTCTTTTAATCACGACTCTGTATGTGGTTCTTTTAAAACCACGTAAAGTATGTATAATATCAATGATACGCAAATTATTGTACAATAAACTTAAAAAGGCATATAATAACGAAAAAGTATTCTACTATTGTGAAAGAATAGGATTTTTGTAAGATAAAAAACAAATATTGACTGTCTATATATTCAATAGGATCTCCAAATTAGAGCTCCCAAAACATGTAATCAGGTTTCCATGAGTTTTTGCTTAAACATGCATTGGGAGAATGATAATCTATTATAATAAAAGAGTAATTACTAAGTAAGTCGTAAATTTTATAAAATTCGTACTTTTACTTCTTGATGTAGAGGAAATGAACTATTTGCTACAAGTAAAAGAAAACATGATAATTTCACCTAATAAAACCCGCAATTTCGAGTATTTTTTGTGACATGCCTCTTATCCTATCGATAATCAATGTACCTAAAGAAGAAATGAGTGAGGCTTTAACTGTGATCTTGAACGTGAAAGGTATAGAGTTGAAAGGTAAGTCGTAAATTATATCAAACATACATAACTAATATGACTGGGTATGAATGTTCGATCCATTATTCATATTCATATTCAGTTATTTGCGTTCCACAAGGTAAAACATGAAGTTAAGAGTTAAGAGCCGTTGTAGACCCTGTCAGGCACAGCAAAATACTAACTAACTTATTATTTATTTTTATCGAAATGACATAATATACATATTATGTATTCGAGGAATGCATTTTTAATCGGGATGTAGGGATGTTTAATATATTTTTATGTCTTAGAGTAATTTTAGTTTGAATGTCTTCTGTTTTTAACCGACTTCCAAAAGGAGGAGGTTCTCAATTCGTCGTCCGATTTTTTTTTTTTTGTGTATAAGTTAGAGACGTACAAATTTACAGATCTCAAAGATGTAGAGGCACGGTAGGGTTATTTTTTTTTGTTCCTGGAAGTGAGGCTTACAGCTATCCGTTTGTTCAATATTTACTAGAATCCAAATTAGTTTTTTTTGTAGGGTGAATAGTGTGGGCGAGTCTGTAGTATTTCCTCATAATAGACACCGTATTTAAGCCATGCATAGGCATACGCGTAATATGCTACCAACGTAGTTTTTATGTCTGTAGTTTTTTTGATTTCCCGAAGGGCGTATGAGAATTTTGATAATTGTTCACATAATACTATAACGCCAAAATCTTCTGAACTGAAAACTGAAATTGTAAATTATAATATTATGATGGAAGACATACAGAACAATGAAAGAGCAACTAAATATAGAATTGCTGTTATTCTTAAAATTGCCCGAACGACGACGACTTTCGACAAGTACTCAAAGCATAGACGAGTAGCAAATAATATAGAGAAATAACAATATTTTCACAGACAAACAAAACTCGTCGTATATGAACCACTTCGCGAGAGTTTGTTTATTTGTTTGTTTGTCCAGTTTTTACGCCTCAACGCCTCAACCGACCGTATTTGGCTGCCCAATAGTTTATGACACAGAGATGGACAACATGGTTCGTATCACGACTCAACCAGTAAGTACCATATCATCATCTGCCTATAATAGCCTTTTCCCAACTATGTTGGGGTCGGCTTTCAGTCTTAACTGGATGCAGCTGAATACCAGTTTTTACGTGGAGCGAATCTAACCTCCACAACCCAGTTAGTACTGGGTAATACGATACTACTTGCTAAGACTGGTTGTCAGACTTTTTGGGCCACTGACTACCTGTAACGACTGTCAAAGATCTACAAATGACAGCCGGGACCAACTGCTTAACGTGCTTTCTGAGGCACGGAGGAAACTCGGTATATATCGGGTGGTCACCCATCCACAGACCAAGTACGGCTAAACCTAAAGATCGACCCGAGCGGCTGTTAATATTTAGGCACGAGCTCCTTAGGTACCTACTTACGTGAACAATTATAATTATTTGTTTATTTATAAGACTACAAAGAGGTCCACTATGTTAGTAACAAAATAACTTTGCCTATGTTGCCTTGTACTCAATAACGAGAACAAATCGGGTGCGATTTGTTGGCGCTCACACAAAAATTCCCGGGGAGCTTTCCTCAAAACGAATAACCATACACCTGTCTGTCGCTTCTTGAGGAGAACAAAACTTCAGGCTTCCTACAACCCTCACATATACATAACGTCGCTTTGCACCAAATGCACTTAATTATGATTTTGAAGTTTTCCAGTTATTCTCGTAAAGTAGGCGGGAAGAGGAAACGCAAACCGAGGCTTTCAACTTCGAATGTATGTACATACGTAAGAACCAAACTTTGTTCATTGAAAACTTGACTTAGGTGGAATGAATTTGACTAAGATTCAATTTTACATACTTACATTAATTAGAGAATTACCTACATTGTTTTGATCAGTGTTATTTTGAGGTTCACCTTTCTTCCTATTTCATATCTTTTCAACAACGAAAAGATAAAAGAAAATTATGAATATCAGGCTAATTATTTTAACTATCTCTAAACACATCACCACGCCTGTAATCCCAGAAAGGGTAGGTAGACGTGTACCTAATAGTATAGACCTACATTTTGTTGGTCCCTCAACATTTTTCAAACATAAAAGTACGTGGCAAACCAATTGGTGAAAGCATCAAGTAAAAGGTAGCAATATATTCTAGCGTAGTCGATACTCAAGAAAATTGAGACATCTCCATGCTCAGATCAATTTAAATTCACAATATTCTACAAGTTGTATTTCTAAAGTGCAGTCGGAGTGTCCCCGATAAGTGTCCCGTAAGTTTCTTTTCCCATTTCAAATTGAAACGTTTTCAGGTTAAAAAGGAACCTTATCCTTTTTGTATGTACCAACCGTGTCAGAATTTTCCCAGCGGGTTTGATAAAAAAAACTGGGTCCTGTATACATTAATTTCACAAAAAGGCGTAAAAATAATGTTTTCTTTAAATTAATTGATTAACGACAGCTTTATCTGACATTATTTATGACCTTATTAAAAAACCATGGCTTATAAATATTTATCTTTTCGCTCCAACAACGGATGAATTTATAAATTCACTGAAAGCAGTTTTGGGCACGTTCATGTAAATGATGAATGGAAGGATTTCCGACAGTCCGGCCTCCGGTGCTTATCTTGAGATAATCCACGATATTGCCGATCTCAGGTGTTTGGGGATACACTATTGTGATGTATTAGCATTATCGGAAGCTGTCTACCCTTACATAAGCCTTCGAATGAGGATTTACATTGCCTTTAGGTTCCATAATTCTTTTTGTGTTCGTCAGATCACTAATAAATCCAGTCGACCTAATTTCTATTGATTCCTTCCAACAAAGGGTTCTTTAATTTTAAGTCAACTCTGAAATTGAAAAGGAAGATATATTAACTTTCTTGTCATAGCTTAGCTTTTTCTAATTAACCTTGGCAATAATTAAGAAATTAGAGTAAGAAAGTATGAGAATTCACAATAGATAGCATCTTTGGACAAATCTGAACTTTAATGGACCCATTCTGTAGCTCATGTTTCATTTCACTTAATTTTCTTCAACAGCTGCCGGGAAAGTAAGCAGATGATGCATCATAGTAATATATTTTCCTTTCATTCCGAGATACCGAAGATTGCATGGAAAATATTAACGTTGAAATTTTCTTTCTTTTTCCTTTGGCAGTCTTAATAATATCAGAGTTCGAAGCTCGGTAATATCCTTGATGTTTTTCATCTTGCTGCACCGTAGATCTTTGCTGTACTTTAAGTGAAAATGAATTAACGGAAATTTTGCATACTATATCTACCTAAACGTTTTTAGTTCTTGATAATAGCCATATAGCGAGATTTAATATACTCATACCCAAAATATGTAAATCAATAACATCATTACTTTAAGCTACGAGTATATTATAGAAGATATCAAAACATTTGTGAACCAAACACAAAACCCTGTTAAACCATCCAGGACTTTATTTTAAGCGATTAACTTTATTCGAGGCAAAAACAATAAATCTAATAAAGTTGTCAAAGTATAAATTGATAGTGCAAGGTCTAAAGTTTATTCCAATAGTCGCCTCTCGTCGGCGGCGAGTCGCGCCCAGCAAGCCAGTGTCGGCGCCGCGTGTAAAATAATAAATCGATGGATTCAATACTTATCTCACAGCTTTAATTAAATCATTAGATTAACCCTATCTCGTCAGAGTATGGACACGTTTCTGTTTCAATAAATGGGGTAATCTCGCTCTCTTACAATGACGAATGAATCTGACAACCAGTCTTAACAAGGGGTGTCGCATTATCCGATACTAAGTTAACTAAGTGGAGGTCAGATAGGCAGTGGTAGTCGCTCTATGCAAAATACTGGTACTTAGCTGCATCGGGTTAGCCTGGAAGCCGATCCTTAGCTGCATCGGGTTAGCCTGGAAGCCGATCCTTAGCTGCATCGGGTTAGCCTGGAAGCCGATCCTTAACAATGTGGTTAGGAAAAGGCTAGGCTAGGGAAGTAACATTTTGGCATACAATTAAAAACCACGAAAGGTATACCCTTCTTACCTAATCTATCCGTGTCGGGGTGCCCCAAGTCGGCCTAGTCAAAACTCGTTGGTCATCAACACCTCATTAAATCCTGGTGCTGGTGATCAATTGATATTTTAGGTGATAGATGTTAGTGGTCATGAAGTTACTTTTGATGGTCACTATATTTTCCCCCCAAAATTTTATAATAATAATATTCACGCGGACGAAGATCTCGGGCAATTAGATAGTTTTTAATATTAGTAAAGATAGATCTGAGAAGATTGTTTTCGCAGTTTGATATATCTAGCCTTTCGTTTGACGATGGCTTATTTTTTGTCTATATTAAGAATGTTTACCCTGCTGATGTATTTTGGTTAAGTTATCTTATCATCGCGTAATGGTAGCGTTTGCTATTAATATGAATTGAGTTTGGAGATTGAAACTTGTTGCTGCTTCTAAATAGGGATGTAAAAAAAACATCTCGTGTTATTTTTGTTTTACGTTATTTTTTTATTAGTAGTAACTAATAAAAAACAAATAATACATTGATTTGAACACAATATGCGTTCCTCATTAAATACTGCAATTTCAATGTAAATTCCTAATGAAGCCACTAAAATGATGCTCAATTCAATTAATACCGATCGATGCGATGTGGCCATTAGTTTGTGTATAAATTGACACAGCCGCAGTGCGTGCGATTTAGTTTGATTAAATTAACATATTAAATAGTTTGACATATTCGAAGCCCGCCCAGCTGCAGCGATAATAATCCCTGAAGTGATTCTTTCAAATTATATTACCAATGGCCGATGGTATTTTCCACGTTATAATGTCAAAGCCCCAAATAAAATCGTTTTAGTCCCCAGCTGTTAATCCCTTATGGGGATGATTTAAAAAAAATATCTTTCCTTAGTGCACACCTACTTTTGTTATTGGTTAGCTAACTGCGAAGGTCTTTTTTTAAAACGACTTCTAATGAAAGTGAAGGAATTATCATAATCCTAATCTCGGCGAGGGGGGCCAGGAGTCCATAGCACAGGATATCCTAGTTTGAACTCCTGACTCCCACAAATCTTTATACCTCCAATAATTGTAACACCTATTTAAATATTGTAACTGTATTTTTGTACATTTCCTGAGAAAAAAAAAAATATTATTTTCATGTATGTTTCGTCGATTTCTCCGTGGTTACTGGTCCGATATAAGTTAACAACTTTTTTGTAAATTAAAACCGCCTTAAAAAAAAAAAACAAAAAAAGTTGAAAATAATTTTATGGTCGAAAGTCGGCGACTTTTGTGTTTCATTGACTTTATTGCATTGTATTAAAGGAAACTTATCTCGTTGATGAAGGAATGGTGGTGCAAAAGTGACTTCTAGACAAGTGTGAACATTCGCCGATTGCAAGGGATCGAGCCGGGAATAAAGGGTAAGTCTTGCCCTTTTTCACCTATACAGGTCTTTCAAAGCTGGATTATTCACGTCTATAAAAGCTATATCCGTATGACAATAGGTTTTATTATGGTGAAAAGATTTGCCAGTCAGCAAAGTGGTTTTGGTAGGGTAGTTAACCGCCCACGATGCACTTATCATGACAATATATCATTTATGGAGGATCTTTCTACTTCCCGATCTATCGAAAAACTTTTCGTTATTTATTTGCCTTCCCATACAGTTAATCAAATCAGCCTATCGGGTGCCACTGTTGGACATAGGCTCTCCCAACATAACATAACATCACGCTGTAATCCCGGAAGGGGTAGGCAGAAGCGAACCTAATATTACACCCCAATTACGCCAGTTATGTTTAAGTCCCATTAATCGAGCCTATTGCCATCATCATCATCATCAGCCGAGAGACGTCCACTGCTGGACATAGTCCTCCCCCAAGTGTCGCCACATTGACCGGTCCCGTGCAACTCGCATCCAGTGGATTCCCGCAGCCCTCACCAGATCGTCTGTTCACCTAGTGGGAGGCCTTCCAACACAACGTCACTGCAGAACTTTCCGGCCCCATCGACCATCCGTTCTGCGAGCAATGTGCCCTGCCCATTGCCACTTGATTTTGGCAATTCTTCGTTTAATGCCATCAATCGGGCGCAAATCTAGATTCCGTCGCTGCTACTGAGAAATTCGTGATGGAAAAACCCAATAACACTTTGTCTAACCCGGAAATCTAATCTATTACTCCGCAGTCGTGCTTGCTACTACTAAGTATACCAACGAGGCTCTCTCAAGTAATACCTAAATACCCTGTTATCTGTTTTCAGCGCCAGAACATCATGCAGTGCCCATTTTAATTTCCTTTTAAAATATATCAATATCCCTGTACTGTCAAACCATAAATCACGCTGCTGGCCGCCGGTGAACCGTTAAATCAGTGGGTAACCACAATAGATGTGTTTTTCTTTTTGGTATTCTCTACTGTTCGAAATTGGAACTGTATAAACGGGGATAGGCTCAGTCACACTAATACCTGTGCTCGCTGCTCGCTGCTCGGCCGGATAAAATAAAACCGGCCAAGGGCGAGTCGGACCCATGAAGGCTTCCGTACCGTCGGAGTGGGAGAGCCCCCTATTTGATGTTTTATCGGCAACATAAATACATCATCTATAAAAATTTCAACTGTCTAGTTAATCACGGTTAATGAGATACAGCCTGGTGACAGACAGATAGACGGGCAGTGGGGTCTTAGTAACAGGGTCCCATTTTTACCCTTTGGGTACGGATCCCTAAATAGAACGGTCGGGATAGGAATACTAGGTACATCACTCTATACATAGGTATGCTGTAGAACCTGACCTCGCTTTGTATGAACTTCCCGCACATTGAGAGATCAGCAGATACTAGTTTGGCATAGCTTCAGTCGTCCTGCGTACACCTGCGTCGACCCCTAGGGAGTAACCATCGAGAATACCTGGTACAATGGCAATAAATTCTACCTCTAAATTCATATTAAACTCTAGGTAAGCGCTAGTTTTAAAGTTTCCAGTTTCAAGATAATTTTCCATTTCACCACTTACCTGCTGCTCGTTTTTAAAAGTGCAGTAAAGAGCGTTGCGTTATTAATATTTAAATATTCTTGTGAACTAAACCTGGGGTAGTTGTTTCCTCAGTAGCGTTGTTTTTTTGCCGTAAATAGAAATGAAGTTCTTTTTAGGATTCCGTTGCCGTTGTTTTCGTGAAATTGCAGCAGTAGGTAACTATGTCTTTTATGAAAAATACTTTGAAAACAAATTTAGTTTTTGCTGTTAACGTATGGACCTACCTGTGAACGTAGAAAATATTGCTATTTTGGTGCTACGGAAACCTTTATATGCGAATCCGCTCGCCGGTTGTTTATATTTTTGTCAAGCAAAGAAAATCAGTGCAATCGGTGAACATTATTATAAGATATCTGTCGGTAACAAACATACTGTTCAACATAGTCGTGTTCCTACTCTAGATATAGTTCTAATTGAATGATGCTCGATTGACTTAGCAGTTAACCAATTGCATTAGCACTACTCGCTCGCTTATCAATTCCCCACAACATGCAGGCTCCAAGATAGTTGTTCCGGGTCTTATTGAGATGCAGCATCATGTAAGGATTTGTGTTTCAGTAGTAAAATATTAATAGGTTCCAATAATCATAACATAACGCTTGTAATCCCCGAAGAGTTAGGCAGAGGTGTTCATAATAGTACCCCACATTTAACCAGTTATGTTTAAGTTCCATGTAATAAAGGCGAGCCTATTGTCATCAAACGGGACCCAAATCCACACTCCGTGGCTGATAGTGACAAATTCCTTATAGAAAAACCTAATATACTTTGGGATCGCGGACCTGGGGGCCTAGACAAAATCCCTTTTCTGTAAGCGTTAACGGTGGGCAACGGAAAGATCAAATTGTATGGAGTTGACATTAGCTTAAGAGATGTCACGTGACTGATGCTAAATTGGTAGACAAAGTCATTATTCTTTATGCGGAAAGGAACGTCGAATAAGCGTGACCACGAAACGCCAAAAATATTCATCGAAACCGATCAAAATGGTAGACAAATGCCACTTTTGACAACCGTAAATGCTATTTTGACGTTTCCGCAACACGCTAAAATAGCGGGAACTCGGACCCCTGGGCATCGAACCCAGGACCGCATGCTCAGCAGTCACGACTAGACCAACGCGACAGTCATTAATTAATTAATCAAACGTTAAACACAGACATACATAACTCTCTCATAACTTCTGGAAACAGATAAAACCGTTCCAAAGCCATCACAATCTGGAGTGACTCATCCATTATAAGTAAAAGGTTATAAATCATAATTAGCCGGCACGGGAGTCGTATTTCGAAACTTGAGGACATAAATTAACCCTCCACCCATTACGTACTTAAATATTAAAATGGCGAAGGATTAAGCATCGTTGTATTCATATTCTAGCTTAGAGAATACTTAATGGTTACTTAGAATTTGAAATAATTTTAAACATTTAGATTTGACCTTGGAAAATTACCTTTGTCATACTAGCTCACTCGCCCAGGTAAATAAGAGTGGTCGTGGTTAAGTTAATGCAAATTATAAGTAATGTATTAAAAATATGATGTGTAAAAGAACCCTTTAAGAAACCGGCAACCAAGCATTCTGAACATAAAACTAAGTAACTCTACGTACGCAAAAAAAAATTGTTTTGTAACGACTTTTTGTTTGGGGTGAGAAATTATGTTTTACAATAGAACTCGGTGTAACGTATTCAAACAATGTGCTGTTGGGTGCATTGAATAGTACGGGGTTGGTGGAGATATTTAATCATCATCATCTGCTCAGACTAGTAAATTAATGAAATTAAAAAAGAAAAACAAAACTTGTGAAAAAGTTGAAAGTCTGACCCCCAATATCTCCGTAACTAGAAGGTCAGGAGAACAAGTAAAGGAGAACAAGTCAAGTAAGTAAGTAGTAAAGTTTCGACTTACAGATTATAAATAAACACAGACTAAAAATCCCAAAAAGCATCCAAACTTTTTAAAAATAATTATGGTGTTCTAGTTCCTGGAAAAGAGAGATCACCAGCATATTTCCTCCTGTTTACTTGCACCATTGAATATGGGGTTTTATAAACCCTATTCATAAACAGTGAAGAGGAAATATTGTCCCGATCACATGCTTGACCGGAAGTTGCGCTAAAGAAGGATACCGGTTTGTATGTACCTACATCCTCTTAATGTAATCCCGAAAGTCGAGTACGGGAGTTTTACAAAACCCACGGCGAAAGAGCTACTGGCCTTTACGGTCCCAAAAACCAAATCAGTCATGATAGAATGGTGTGTCAGTCATTTCCAAATAACTGAATAGAACTTATGACTACAAAGAGGCATCCACAAAAAATATTTAGCTTACAAAAATGTAGGTGAGCAGATTGCCGATCGGCAAATCCGAAGGAAACCTTTCAATTTACCCTTTGTGGAAAATTCGCTTTGGAAATGATCAACTTTCATACAAAGTTACCTTTGTTAAATGTAAGGGATTGAATACCCTCGGCCCGTGTAACGTTAGCCGCAAATATGTGAGCAAGCAAATAATGAGTGGTCTACTAGCCTCGGAATGTGACCACATGCGGGAACCTAAATGTGGTTTGGGCGCAGTATCTAAACGTACGAATTCACAGTAATATTCTCGCACGCAATGCGTACGTACTCGTAAATAACTTCTGGCTAAGTACTTACACTTCCCCTGTTCTTGTTTATATGCTTAATGTTCTGTTATAACTGTGTGTTTAACCACTGAAGTGGTAAGTGTTTTCTGGAACATTATTATTGTTTTCATGGGTGTTCAGTATCAGGTTACGATACCTACTACCAAGGCAATGATTAATGCTACATCATTATGTTATAGTATTGTAGCATTTATTGGTAAATCCCGCCACTTTCGCCCAGCGCGGCGGTTAAAGCAATTTTCTTTTGATTATTGGAAAATTAAACGAAAAACACTCTAGGTATTTGACTTTATAATTTAATTGTTGCAGCGTGGTTACAGCCTCGTGGTTGTGGGAGAGAGCACTAAAATGGTTTTAAACATCGGATCGATACAGTTCTTGCCACTTTTGCCTGTGCTTGTTTTTCAATTTGATTTATTTATAACCAGCTTCTGACTGCAACTTCGCCTGCGTTAAGTTCTATACTTATCTCATGGGATCTTACTTTATATACTAAAACGTTCTTCGAGAACCACTCTATCCATTGGCATGAAAATCGGTGCAGTAGTTTTTGAGTTTATCGCGATTAGACAGACAGATAGACAGACGCGGCGGATAACTTTGTTTTATAATATGTTGTGATAGAAGTAATAGTTACACCCACTAACAGTGATGTACTGAATCAAATAGGAAACCAATAGATTTGAAATCATTTTGTGAATAAATTAATTTCGAGGAAAGTATCCTCAAGTTGTCCATTGAATAGAGTTTTTTACATCTCCTTTTAAGTTTGCATCGGCGCACCTAATTAGGAAGACAATTTAGGTTCCCACAAGAAGCGGGTCTGTTCAAGTTGTTATTCAAAATTTTCGTTATTCCGAGTGACACAATTACAGTTATAGGTACCATTGACATGATTGAACACAAACGAATGTCGGCACAGCCCATTAGGCAGCAAGATGTATCTTTTATCAAGATCTGTGATCAATCCTTATATCTACCGTTGTAATGTAATGGTTATGTCAAGGCTATAATACACATTTAAGTACAGCATTCTCATTTGTTTAAGAAACTCTGATTCTATATGTTAATGTTCGCATTATGTTAAATCCTCAAAGTGTAGCCAGTCGGAATTTTACATTTTTGAAACGAAATTATAAACTCGTTCTCTCTGTATTTTTCTTGTGTTACCAGTTTTAATGAGTACTTTAAACCTATAATTACATACCTTTTTATTTTCCGTGCGGAAAAAAGCTCGCACGTTATTAACACAGCTTTAATAAATTACATGGTATGATATTACGAGCCTTTAATAACGCCTGGAGAAAAACAATTGCAATATGCCGCTAATAGTAAATAATTGCTGTTATCGTTGGCAACACTCGGCGGTTCGTTCTTTAGTAGATTTTATAGAATGCCATTTTTTGTTGACTTTTAAATAAATGGAAGTCGTTTTGGCACATTGCTAAAATATTGCAAGACATTCAAAAGAATAACGCAATTTCTACTGTGGTCTGTAGATCACCTAGTGAAGGTATTCCAAGAATATCTAAAGGTACAGTCATATACACCGCCCACTTCATTGTTAAAACAAGCACTACGAAGATCACTCCCATTAATGTGCGGTTGTCTGGTCAGCAATACGAGTACGTAGGAATCGATAGGACTCGATAAGATAAATTTGACAGTTATTCTCGATAAAATGAGTTTTTGACTCCATAAAAACTCATTTTATCGAGAATAACTGTCAAATTTATCTTATTGAATCCTATCGATTCCTACGTACTTGTACTGCAGAGATGATAATAACTAGGTACGTATCCGTAGCCTATAACAAATTAAAAAAAAAATGGTTTTCCATGTCTGTTGTCTGAATTTGAAATTCAAAGCAGGTAAGGCCTAAAAAATATTGAAGTAAGCAGGTAATCTAGATCACCTTTTTCTCCATTTTAGGTTTAGTTATATAAAGGCACTTCCTGGCCAAAATGAGACTCATTATATTTGTGTGTTTTAACCAGTTTTAATGAGGGATTCACATGATTAATTTCTATTGTTACTTTATTCTTAAGAGTCTGTCATGTGTGATTTACCGTAGAGTTTTTGTAAAGGAGTTGTTCCGAAGATGTACTGCCACCATAAGTATTAAGTCTGCCATTTTTCACCCTGCCCTGGTAAGTAAGTAATAAAGTCTGAAAGTAGTCGACCGTCAGTGAACTCACTGTCTACCGTCAAGCAGTGATGATGTGTTCCAGTTTAAAGTTGAAGCGCATAGGTGCCGCAAATAAATTAATAAACTAAATCTATTATCAGATGGGTTGCATGTGCATGTTCGCTACCCTAGTCGATATACGCACTTAGCTAGTACCAAAACTCTTATCTACACTAATATTATAAAGAGGTAAGATTTTATATTTGTTAGTTACGATTTAACTCAAGAATTATAAACAGATTTTCGAACCTACCTTTTTACCGAGTACCTAACATAGGTTATAAATTATATTGATATATGTAGCGGCCGAAGTGCTAATCTTTAAAATTACTAATGAAAATGATAACGTTGTCACATCTTCTTGCAGTATTGTTTCTCCTCTTCCTCTAAAGGTTGTCTAGAAATAAGCGATAAGACCGCCCATTGTGCCATCCTATGTGAAATGTTTTCTTTTCTTAATGTTAATTTCAATTTGTATGCATAATAGCATAATATCAAGCCTGTAATCCACGTAGGGTTAGGCAAAGGTGTATCTTTCAGCCAAGTACACAAACATTCCGCCAGTAATGTCTAGTTCACATATAATAGGAGGGGGCCCTATTGTCATTAACCAGGCGCAGATCCAGACACTTTGGCTGCTATCGAGAAATTCGTGATGGAAAAACATATAACACTTTGCTGGACCTGGGAATTTAACCAAGGACCTCATGATCAGCAGTCATGTTTGCGACCACTAAACCAACGAGGCAGTCAAGATGAACATAATAATAAATATTCTATTTATCTATGATCACGTAGCAGTGCCGAAGATCTACATTTTTTTAACATACCTTCTTAAGGCGATTACACGAGCTAAACGCGAGTTTTATAATTACTAAAAGTATATGATTCACTGCTATAAACAAGACCAGAAAAATATATGATATTCTTCAGGATATATGCTAGCATGATACTGTTTTGAAAACATAATACAATTAATTTGGCTCGATAAAAAGAAATCACGAACTTACCTCTAAAAATATCTTTCAAACTACAAAAAACATACTAATATGCATGCGATCATTCTGATTTTTTGGCAAATAATTCTACAAGCAATATATTAGCATGATACTGTTATAGTTTTTTAATGCAATCAATAGTTTTTTTTGTAAATCGATCGAAACCACTCATTTCGCGCTATTTGGCCCGCAGTGGCTGACGTAACAACCACTGTGTAGTGCAAGCTGATTAGAACTTTATTCTAACAGCATTTCAAACGAAGTTTGAACCACCACAAATAGAGTTGCTAATTTAGCTCGTCTAAGCGCCTTAAACAATGATAGTCCCACAACCGTTTGTCTTTCAAGTGCTTCATTCGGAGCTCGAAGTCCCCTTATGTATATTTATCGACACTTTTTTGCTCGTGACATCAGTTCTGGGGTATATTGAAACCCCATTCACGAAAACCATTGTGGACAGCTGGATCAACTATCAATAAAATATATGGTTGGAAAAACTAGAAAGCCTTTGTAACTAATGGGGATTTGTATTGTATTGTATAACGGGCTGGTGTCCGCAACTCCACGTCAATTTAAGGCGCGTATTTTGCGTACGGAACTAATGGGGATATAGACGGTTGAAACATCAGTAGCGTACCTACTCGTAGTGCTACTAAATGTAAAATGTTGCAAATAGATTCAATCCACGCGTTGCAATACACGTTCGGTGTACACACCAAATTAGCGTGTGAATTAGGTGCAATAGAACGTCGATTGCTTGCGCTGAATGTTATTTAAATCTGAAAACTAGCTAACCGCCGGTTTTAGAAATCAAATAACTCAAAGATTAATAGGACATATTGTAAGCACCATAAACCTGTGGTGCACCGTCATCAACGATTTGTATGTAGGCCAATTTGCAATAGCGAAATAAATAATTAACCTTTTGGAGTAAATTCTTAAAAATCACAGCCTTCTTGCATAGTTTAGAAGTGAAATATCGTCACCGAGACAGACATAAAAAGGTTTATAAACGATTTTCGATTCTTGAATGTTTTCGTTACTCCGAACCTTTTCTGTATGCTGATGACAAAAAGAGACTGCGAACTTCTGCAGCACGATCTTAACGAAGTTATAAAATGGTGTCGCAATAATAAAATGCAACTGAATCCGAAGAAATGTTACCATGTAAAATATACGCGAAAAAGATCAAAAGATTAAGATCTGGGTCAGAGATAGATTATTTTCTGTAATACCACATAGTTTACTTTACGCGAACGAAGTTACGGCCAGTGTGTAATTTTTCTAAGCTAAATTTGATCCACCACAAATAAACGGTCCTTTCAGAATCATATTTTCTTATGAGGTAGCTTGGTAGACCAGGTGCTATGCAGATGTAAATAAAAACCTTGCCCAAAATTGCTTTTAATAAATCTATTCAAATTAAGACACAGTCTTAAGTTACCCGAAGGTAAAATATACAGTACAACGGCCGAATGGTTCAATTACGTAATATTAATTATAGACATTATTCACGTATTCAGTTTGTTGGTAACATCGCCCACTCTAATTGATGAAGTTCCATTTCAGTGCCATTTATTTAAAGCGATCTGCATCAGCGATGCTTTCGGACGGACGCTGAAACTTGGCTGAAAGGGAACCGGAAAATACGGAGATACAAGAGATACGTCCAATCAAAACGAAGTTTGTTTCGTCAATGAAACTTGATTAACGATATTTAAGGTTTCTGGGGAAGTGTGCTCGTTTGGAATGAAGTGATGCTTTGAAAAACTGAAATGTTTTTGGGAAGATTTGACTATGACGTTATGGCTTTTATTAGGATTGGAATTTGTAATAAGCGACCTCTGTATGTGGCATAGAGTGTTCCTGTCTTTGATATACTTTATTTATAATTTTATTTTATTTCAATGTTCCTCCCACGTTTCCTGAATTAGTACTTAACATAAATAAGGAAATGATAAACCGAATGGCGTAGTGGTAGTGAGGCTGCTTTACGTTCTTATGGTCGTGGCTCACTTGACAAGCACCGCACCGGCACCGCTCCAACCCAGCAACTAACTTGCCATTCAAATTAGAGCATTAAATAGTGTGTCGCATAGCCTATTTTATAATGTCCATATGAAAAAGCTTACGTTGGCGGGCGGTCAACGCGCTTGCCGCTACCATACGACTCGACTCGCCGGCCCCTCGGCGCCCGCGCCGGTCCGCGCGCCGCAAGCGAGTGGTCCGCGCGCCGCAAGCGAGTGGTCCGCGCGCCGCAAGCGAGAACTCCGTCAGAGTAAGACCTAGTGGTTACTTTGTCGTCGTCGTAATTTTCGAGTAAAAGTCTTTCCTTCATTTGTAATTATCGTGTATAAAAGTTTGTAATAGTCATTTAAAGTTTGTGTTAAAGTTAAGTAATCAGTGTTAATAAGTTCTCAAATATAATTTATTACCTTACTTCATCATCAAGTTGTGTTTCTATTTCAACCCTCGCGTCCTGCAATCCCTACACCGTTCTTGGTGTTATTTAGTCAAAAAAATATTTAGTTCGGACCTATTAAGGCTACTAGTAATTAACGTAGCCTAGAAAGAAAATATCTTTCTTGAACTTTCTCTGCAATTAACTTTAGACTAAAATAAGATTCCTGGAAAATCGAGACGCAGTGCACCCTACCGATATAATTAGTTACTCTATAACGATCTGTGGATGTAGTTATTTAATAATAATGAGCCCTTTTTCCATCTAGGCATATAAAAAACCAAGAAGATTGTCTAACTAACTCTGGCATACAGTGTTTGCGCCTGACGTCTTTGCTAATTGTTTTGATCAGGCGCTTAGAAATGTCGGTAGTTTGCGCACAAAATAAATTGTTAAGGAAATCCTTCTACCTGACATTTTGTAAAAATCATTAATCTAGATTCTAAACATCAGTTCACAATATATTTTTAGCTATTTTTAGCTTGGCATTGTTTAAATTTATAATAGAACGCATCCACGTTGTCTCATTGTCATTAAAATTAAAATCATTGTTCACGTGAAGGCATCGTCGTTTTATTGAGCACCAAGCTCCAGTGTCTCGAGTAGACATACAGTTTCTTTATAATAACGTAACACCTAACCAAGGGGCTAATCATCACACTTCACAAACTTCTACATTACTCTAAAGAAAATGTAACTCCTAAAACAAACATCAAGAGACAAAACTTAATTTTCTCCGCCATTTCTTAATTTTCAACTAAAACAACTGTAAATTTTAAAACCACAACATGTACCGTCACGAAAACCAGTATGTACACAGTTTCCTTAAAAGCAATTTTCGCGAGAAATAACGACTATAACTTAGAGACAGTGTCTTTTTTATAAAAATATATTGTCACTTACAAGATATCTTCCGTGATAAGTTTAGTTTTAAACCGTGAAAGCCTAAAACAGAATACTATGTTCATAACAACAAACGTTCCAAATTTTAGTCAGAACAGTAGGAGAAAAACACTTTTAAAAGTTGTTAAGTGTTTACATACTGGTGGTGGTGACTGTACAAAACTTTCGTCCACGCTAACAGCCGATCGTAAACTGAATGCAACGGAACGAAGGGAACTCTAAAAGTGTGTAGTTTTATTGGATGAAAGAGCTACAGAAGGAAAGATTGCTACTCTTCGTCTGCAAGAGGATAAAAGAAAAAAATCCAATTGCCATTGGACGTGATCGGGCGCGGACATTTGGATTAATGGATTGTAGGGTAGGCAGATAAAACGCTGTTCAATCGCTCTGTATAAAAATTAACAGTAGGTAGGTGGATAAGTGTAATTCGTCTATGTTAGAGCTTTGTTTTTTTCCCGCACCACAGACTAATAGTAAAGATGGTGCAGTGTACACATTTCGCGAATTAATTTCGTGTACTAAGCTTGAGAGTTCGTCGGGTGCCGCAACTGCTGCAGCTTAGCAAACTTACATTATTATAAGTAAGTAACTTGGAGTTCTACAGACTGCAAAATGACAAAGTTATTTTCAGTATGAAGACTATTCAGTTTCTTTGCTAATCTTCTTAAATTTCAATTCGGAAACGAGATGATAAATATCATAAAAGACCAACAAAAATACGAATTAAAAAACCGGCCAAGAGCGTGTCGGGCCACGCTCACTGTAGGGTTCCGTAGCTTCCCAGACCATTAAAAATACCAACATTTTTCGTCAGCAAAAATAACTTTGTTTTTCATAGTATTTGTATGAAAAACAAAGTTATCATTTGCGTTTTTTTGAAAAAGTGCTATATAACTCAAAAACTATTCAACTCATCAAGTTGAAAATAATTTTCCTAGAAAGTTCATATAAAGGTCTACTTCTGTGATTTTTTTCATATTTTTTAAACTTATGGTTCAAAAGTTAGAGGGGGGGGGGACACATTGTTTTTGACTTTCGGAGCGATTATTTCCTAAAATATTAATATTATCAAAAAATGATTTTAGAAAACCCCTATTCATTTTTAAATACCTATCCAACAATATATCACACGTCAGGGTCAAAATTAAAAAAAAAATCGCTCCCCGCTTTACGTCTGGGGGAGGTACCCTAATAATTTAAAAATGTTTTTTTAAATTTTTATTTTTGCACTTTGTCGGCATGATTGATATACATATTGGTACCAAATTTCAGCTTTCTGGTGCTAACGGTCACTGAGATTATCCGCGGACAGACAGACAGACAGACAGACAGACAGACATGGCGAAACTATAAGGGTTCCGTTTTTTGCCATTTGGCTACGGAACCCTAAAAACGTATCATTTTCCATTTTTGGCACGGAAACGAACCGCAATAACTTGAGGTATGAAAATGGCACAAAGTACAACTAGTGCCACACCAAAAAAAAAAAAAAAAAAAACTTGAGGTATCTATTTCAGATTCATGTTCGTTCGTGGATTTCCCTCAGTTTTTCATTTTATGCTTTTAAATGAAAAACTAATCTTGTCATAGCTACGAAACTTTTTTCTTTATATATTCATAAATGCTTGGCATGGCGAAGTTTGCTTACGGAGAAGAATATCATTCAACGCGTTGCCATAATGTCATAAAATAAACTCGACTTAAAGCTGTGAGCACATAAACGATGTGTAATAAGGCCAGAACAGAATAAGGAGCTGTATATAATATAGTAGAATGGAAGTGGCTAAGTTTGCCAAGCGCCTTAATATACGAAACATATACGCTCGTATGAACGCCGCTTTTAACACATAATAGGGATTTAATACCGGAACGTAACCGCAACATTAATACCACTTCAATTAAATCTTGTGCAGACGACAATATCGTTTACTTCGAGGACGGTGAACAAGGGAGCCGGGGAAAATTGAGGGGAGCAAAAATCCAGACGTCTATAGGAGTTAGCTTTGATGATGGAAAGTAATAAAGGTATTGGAAGGAACTAGTGATGGTAAGTAGGATCATGTTTTCGTTTAGTTTTTTAATACATTGGTAAGCAATATTGAAAAGTAACTGAAAAATCAGATGACATACTCACTGCTCCCATGAGTTTTATGCTGGATTGCACACTTTGATTTCTATTACGCAAGATTTCGATAGATTGTTGTGATAGATAGTATTCAGATTGGTTCCACCAATCAGTCGTTCGATGCCAAGTTTCAATATAAAAGAAGTGATAATAATATATCGAAAAACTTTATCCAAGTTCACATCCTGAAAAGCGATAAACTTTTATGGTATTTGAAAGTAGAAACTTATTTGTGACTTTGGACTTTATCTACTAAGTTATATGATACGTTTCAATATAAGGAAAAACATATTGTTCAGCTTCTCTATCATCGACACGAACTGTATTATGATAATAACTTATGCGGTGGTAATACCAATACTGCTTGGCCACGAGGTACAGCACCAAGCTGTCATCAGTGAATGGACTTTAACTTTGGTAGCTCATATCTCGAAAACGTAATACTTTAGAACATTTTGACTCATACAAAACTAATTGTAATGATACTAGCTATCGATCAATATAGGTTCTATGCATGGCCGCAATTTTGAAAAAAAAAAACTCTAATTGCTTTGTGCATGTCACGAGGCTCAACTACGCGATTTGCGACGCGGCGGTACTCAAGAGAAGGAAACAATAAGTGACGTATGATGTGTCGCTTCGCATTAGCTGAGGTCATGAACGGGGCATTAGGCAGCCAGCGAGGTGGTAGGTGGGCTCACTGCTCCGGGCAAGCGGGAGATCCTACAGTTTACTACCACCACTTGTGGACGCTACTTAAATGCACGCCAACATATTGTTAACATGACCGATACTTTATAGTGAACAGTTTAGTTTGTTCATACATATTAAAGTTTGCGTTCGAGAAGTTAGTACAGCTCTCTTTGTGTTGGAGAACAGAGATTGTTGGAGGACGTATATCAAACACATTGCTGTTTCTGCTATCAAGCGAGGATACAGGATACAGTGCTCAAAGCTTCATAACTGTGAAGGTAACCTAAAAAAAATCGAATAGGATTCATTAGACATCTCACACGACAAAAGTCTGTGTTCCAGCAGTGGGAACATTATAAGCTAACTAAACTACTACCACCACACACGCCAGGGCACATTGCTCGCAGAACGGTTGGCCTTGGGCCGAAAAGTTCTGGAAAGGCGACCGCCAACCGGAAGACTATGCGTTGGAAGACCTCCCACTAGGTGGACCGATGACCTGGTGACGTTGGATGCGAGTCGCAAGGGACCGGGCAATGTGGCGACACTTGGGGTAGGCCTATGTCCAGCAGTGGGCGTCTTTCGGCTGAAATGATGATGATGATGAAACTACTACCAAGTTCACTGACGGTCAACCACTTTTCAACAATATTACTTTATTTTTTTGGGATGAAACACTATGTTTACGTTAGGACTCAATAGAACGGACTCAAAACATTGTGCTGATTGATGCATTGAATAGTATTGGGGTCGTGGAGTTATTTAAAGTAAAATTATAGTTGCAACTTTGACCTCCAATATCTCCGTAACTAGAAGGTTCTCAGATATGGACAGAACAGATGCCTTAAATTTCGGCTTCACTATAGGTAATTTTACTCCCATTATTATAAATGTGAGATGGCAAGGACGAACCTGCGATACTTCTAGTATAGCAAATGTCTGTAGAGTAAGTGGTCACCAATTACTCTGCAGGTTTAACTTCAAAATAGGTAGGCACAGGGTTTAGTCAAACCAAAGACTTGTTCTGCAAATTAATCAGAATTAAGCTAATTGCTAATGGACAATGGTTTCGTACAAAGGGCCCTCGTATTTAATTGGTGTATGGTCGGGATCGCTAGTGCTATTAGCTGTTCAATTAAATTTCCATATTTATGTACAGACATGACCCTTTGATGTTATGTTATACATAGATTATGATACTCAATAGCAGATAAGTTATGATACTCAATAGCAGTAATACTTAGTTTTAATAAAAAAAAAACCATTAAAACTATTTAGGCAACTGTTTTTAACATTGAGGAACTCGTAGAATTTAGCCGGCAGAACTACAACACGAGTTTCGGAGAAATATAGTACATAGCTCATAGCTTAACAATATCGCACACCATACATTTGTTATGGACACATTCACACTGTGCTATACTATATTTATTGGCTTACTATATGCTATAAAATGGTGCGATGCACTGAGTTCATGCTATGCTATATCACGCGCCGCCCTCTTCCTCCTCCCTCACCCCGGCCGTTCCGCAAACGAATGTTTTCCCCACTAATTTGAACTCTTTCTGAGCTTGCTATATACTATAAATGCTTGCGATAACATCGCGTAATGTGAACGCCATGCTATATAGTATAGCATTAGGTCCTGCTTTGCTATACTATATATCTGAATATTATAGCGTAGTCTGAGAGCCGCTTTACATCTCTGCAAAAATATAAAGACGTACCCCGAGGTAATTTCCGGAACTAGCGATCCGATTCAGAAGATTCTTTCACCAATGGGAAAGTCTCCGAGAGTCATAAGATATATGGCAACTACATGAGCTATATTAGCAACTCAATTTGTGGTGGTAATAACTTCGTCTGAAATACTCTTAGAATAAAGTTCTAATCAGCTTGCACTACAAAGTGGTTGTTACGTTGGTCACTGCGGGCCGAATAGTGCGATTGTAGTGATTTACAACAAATATATGGATTAGACTAAAAAAATAAAACACTATGATGCTAATAATTATGTTGCTTGTTGAATTATTTGCAAAAAATCTGAATGATCGCATGTATTTTATTATGGTTTTTACTCGTTAAAAGAAATTTTAGAGAAAAGTTCGTGGTTGTTTTTATCGAGGAAAATTAATTGTATTATGTTTTCAAAACACTATCATACTAGCATATATCCTGAAGAATATCATATATGTTTTTGGTTTTGTTTATTACAGTGAATCATATACTTTCAGGCATTATAAAAGTCGCGTTTAGCTCTTGCCTTGAAACGTTCCCGTGGGATAATCTCCGACCACAACGCAAGCGGAGCCGCAGGCAGTTTTAGTATTCAAATCAAAAGAACAACACGTTAAAGGAATGTAAAAAAATACGTTTATTGCGACATAAAAATCCGGAATATAAATCCAAATATTGTTGTTAGTCCTTTGTTCCTGTAATTCATAAATACTTATTACGTTCTGAACAATGAACCGAACAAACGCGTGGCATGTACTGTGGAGCTCTGCGACTCAGATCCGAATGTCGCACAAACATGTGGCATGTACTGTGGAGCTTTGCGACTCGGATCCGAATGTCGCCCGACAATATGATTGGCAATTTACATTTTATTATCTTTTCAGGCAAACCGTAATTGGCTTTCTGCTCTTTTACCGTAATTAAAGCTATATGAGCGCCTACCGGTGTTTGCATTTAAACAAACAACGTATAACACCTCAAATAACGAATTAGAATACTGTTTATGAGGACTATAAGCTTGTTAATGACTTAATTTCCTTTTTGTTGCGTCTTTTAAACGTAAAATAACCCTTAGGTACTTCCAGTTAAGGTTATTTTTATGTTTCATTGTCAAACTCGTACGTTGTAATTATGACCATAATTTAAATTATCGTCTTATTGCTTCTGAGTTTCAAATACCTATACTTACTGTTGTAAATTGTATATTTTACTAGCTGCTGTCCACAGTTTGCATACAAATACCCCGTTTGACGCATTTCAGTTTTCCTTTTTAGTGCACCTTTTTATAATTGACATGAATACTTTTTTAATAAGTATTTCTATATCTTTATTTGCAAGTATAGATTATTTTGTAAGTATAGGTACTTCCAAAAAACTAATACCTACTTATCCTAAACTGTACGTTGTCTGTTAGTCAATCACGGTAGGCACTGTTCAAAAGTATACTATTCTAAACAAATACTAAACCATTCATAACAAATTTTCTATGAATTCAAAATATCTCTCAAAAATAAGCTTTCTGTTTATTTCCTTGCGCTAGAAATATATTGCGGAGTGAATTCGGCGGCAGGCGTCGAACCAAGACGTTTGAATGACACTTCAATGTTCCAGCTTACGTCGGGAGGTATTCAAAGCTTGAGGTGTTTTCTTTTAATTACTTGCAATGACGTAGCTGTTCTAGTGTGGCTGATTTTATTTGAAAAGTAGCTACGATTGTTCAATCAATAAAGTGTTTATTTGTTCGGTTAATTGGACGTTGTAGCACAGATAACTAATTTATAATGCTTTAAAATAATTGATTTTGTGTTCGATTGCAATGCTCCCAAAACCTAATTGGGTTTAGTCTTCTTTTTCGTGAGCATTTTGTGGAGACAGTCCAAATTAAAGTAAGTGTAATTTGAAAAAGATAAGCCTCAGTTCAAACGAATTACTTGAGATTCCAGACTCGCTGAATCGGCTGGAAAGGCGAACCGATATTGGACCAGGGCAACATAATTAAAAAAGTTTGACTCTGCGCAAAAGTTACACTTCCAAGTTATCATTTGCTGGTGTTCATACTAACTCGAAATTGCATTCTTGGTTTACTTCTAAACGCATGAAAACAGCCGTATTCTAATATCTACTTAAGATGTACGCCAGGCGAGGCGTATTGAAAAATTCAAAGTTAACTTTCTAACGTCGGTCGGAGAGAAAATTAATAAAATATTTTAACTTTTCTCACTCCAACTTTACGTAGAGCGGAGCAAATAGCAGGTTTTATTTATGTTGGCGCTAACTTTGATGGACCTAATTAAATAAAATATTTAAATACCTAGCTTAAGAGCGGAAATATCTATCTTTATGTCTACTCGTGTAAATATATAATGTAAACGCTAATCTCCTCAATATGTATCTGTATTTTGGGTGTCGTTTACAAAGACACGGACCACGACATGTGTCCGTTACATTGACGTGGGGACAAACTAGGAAAAATATACTAATCTCCGCAGGGTAGATCTGATTCTTGTTTGCTCGTACAAGACTTTGATTCTTGTGAGGAGTCATGCCCGACTCGAAACAAATTCTTTTTTCATACTAGAAATCTCGATTCGTCATCATTAGACAAAACATAAAATTTTAATGAATATTCCTATCCGTTATGTCAAAGAGTTAGCTAGAAAAATATAGTATGTCTGTGAGGAAAAAAGGCATTGATAGAACAGCAAAAGGCCTTGACAGAACAGCATCATTTTAATAAGCTGTCCAGTTGGTACCAACTCTGTTCAATATAAAAGCATTGAATTTAAACATGGCAATATTTTACTGAACACAAGCTTGTTAGCGTCGCTGTACGGTTGTATATATCTGACACGTAGTTTCCTGGATAGCGGCTTTTGTTTAGTTCCCGCTTTTAGTTAGAGTAAAATAAAATACTGGAAAAAAAGCGGTTGGTTGATTTTCTATCAAACCCAAAGATTTTACAGATTTCAGTGAAAAGCGTTTTAAAATCGAGTTATTTAACACTATAATTAAAACAAGCATTTTTAACACATTTTTGTCACTTTTAAGCTAGGTTAAGTTAAATATAGATTACTTGTTTGATTTTAAAGAACAAAAAAAACCGTTTTGTACTCACACAAAAAAACTCGGTAACTGTGCAGAATCCATTTCCTGTGTTAAGTCCACTGGCGATTTCCATGTAACTTCATCTGGTTCTAAATTGAATTTCGCTATTCTTGAAATCTCTTAATATCTATTCAGAATGAGATTTCTGAACAAAGAACAAATTGTTTTATAGTATAATTATAAAATTACTAGCTTCTGCCAGCGGTTTCGCCCGCGAGAAGTTTGGTAAGTGTCCCATGGGACCTTACTACCGGGATAAAACGTATCCTATGTTTTAATTTAGGTTATGCATAGGCTATCTGTGTACAACGTTCAGTAGAGTAACAAACATCCATACATCCAGATTCCAGACGTCAATATACATCCTCACAACTTAAAAAAAAATATATTAAGAAGTAGGATTTTTGTTGGTTAATTTTGCGTGATGTATAAAACCAAAAACAGGGTGTAATTATCTATTCAAACCGCTTTTAAGTACTATTTAATTATTATAATGTTTAACTTTTGACATTCTACTACGTATCACACTAACAAACTTTGTCGTTATGTAACGTCAGTAATAATTAACAGTCAATTAGATCATTGTTTCTATAAAACATTTCCGAAGTAAAGTTAATCCTTCACGTAAGATTTCATAAAGTAACATATTACAAAGTTTACCAATCTAATTCGTAAGTTAAGGAGTTGTTCAAGAATATTATATCAACCTCTTTTTGGGAATACATTCTCGTTCATTTTGGCCTTGTGTGAGTTTCCAGGGAGATAACATGTGTGGTTCCATGGGAACTCGGTATTGGCTTAAGCTCATCGGAAGAGGAAACCCAATTCGAGATAGCGAAAGGGTATAAAAGTTATAAAGGCTTTTACGCGTAGATCGTACTTATGATACTATGAAATTAAATGTATTTGGAAATCGTATTATGCCGTAATATTTGTGTTAACCATTTTATATTTTCATGTATGAAACATCCTGGATTTTGCTATTATTATAAGGATTATAACAATATTGGAAAACATCAATACTGTCTTGGATATAATATGGCTAGTTTCTTTATGGGAGGTTTTTGATAAAAGAAACCACTTGTTTTCATAAACTGCAATAGACGCACAGAACCGGGATGTGTAGCAGAAAAGTATCCTATGTCCTAAAACGGAAAGATAACACAAATAAAAGAAAACCTACACATTTAGATTTTGAAATGCCTGTTCCAAAGCTAGAACTTTTTCGGCGGAGCTGCGTTTATATGGCTCCCCTAATTTATAATGCTTTACCTAGGTCAATTACTCAACTACCCTTTAATAAATTTTGTGTTGCGTTGCGGAAGTGGTTGTTGGAAGAGTGTTTTTATTCTTTGGATGAATTCTTTCAAAAGTGTCCTTGCAAATTTTATACCATAAAGCACAGACATATTTAACTGTTAAGTAGACTTTAACTAAAAAAAATGTAGTTATCTAGTAATGAATTATGTTAAATGTAAATACCTGTACTATTGCATGCTATATATTGGCCAAATGTGTGTTACTAAATATTTTATGTAAGAACTTCATGTACCTACCATATTTGATGCAATAAATAAATGAATTGAATTGAATTGAAAAAAGGGGAAGCCTATAATAATAATAATAATAATAATATCATTTAATTCGGGTAACAAAAGACCCATATCACATATACCTTACAGACTAACATACATATTTAATAAAACCACAAACCCAGCAGTGGATGATTCCGAGCTGATATGATGAAGATGATTATGATGATGATGATGAATAGCCTTTGTGCCAAACTACAAAAAAACTAACTAAGCTAAGATGGTGAACAAGCAAAAGGCAGACAAATTGCAAGGAACAAAAAAAACATGTCTTGATTCGATTTGCCGTCAGAGTTTCCACCGTAGAAGTCTCTCGCGATACTAAACTTTTTCAATTCGTGCTTAACATTCAGATCGTTCCATTAGCATTCAGCTGCACTCAAATAATAAGAAATAAAATAGTAAAAATGTTGTTTCAGCGTCTGTATTTGCCTTTAATTCTACTAATGCACGGCTGAAATACGAAAATTGCAGTATTATGATCACTTGAGTATTCTTTTGAAAACATAATTTGTTTTTACTATCTTTCAACTAAAGTGGATACTTAATTTGTCTGTTACCTTGGTTGCATCTGCTGTTATTTTCCTGGTCCTTCACAAATCCTTGGCCTACAATTTTGAAAGTCTATGATAAATGTTCTTTAGCCTTGTTTTCGGCTGCAGTTTTCTGTAAATAACACCTCTATTCTATTCTCGATCTACAAATGAACATTTAATTTTTCAGTGTTTGAACCTACCTGCGTATAATTTATCCAAAGGGCGATCTTCGACAATACATTGTAGTTCTAGGACAGCGACAGCCACATAAAATAAATTCGCTACTTAATAAAATGTAAATAGCTGATATCAAACTTTTGGCACCAAATAAAACTGAAGATTTTAGTAATAGTACATTATGGTACATGGTGGTGGTGTGTAATCTTGGTGATTACCGCCGAGGCGCCATTGAGAACCGAGCCGTTAGGCGAGGTTCTTAAGAGAGCCGAGACGGTAATCATCAACACACACGTGTATCATACGACGTTTTTCAACACACTTGAGAATAAAATAATACTAAAAATAACTATAATTTCAACAGTGAAAACGAGTTGTGAATTTTTTTTCGAAATGGCGGGAATAATTCATCAGTTTTCCTATGCGCGCGCATCTAACAATGGCGATCGCCCATAGACTAAAAGAATGAGGTTCCTTTTTTTTTTTTTGGCTTTTAGCGGATAGCGTTTTAGCTAGTACGGAATGGGGAATTCGAAGTTTTATTATTAAAAAAAAAGTAAAAAAAAAAGAAAACAAAAGTTGCATTTGAGTGAAAGTTTTATTTATTAAAAACTTATAAGTTGAAATTATCTATGTAGATACGAAGTTGTATGAAATGAGCAAGCAATAGGTACATTAATTTATTTGTATTATTGAACACGATCTTTTTTGTATCGAAACTTTTTTAAGAACAAAGCAATTCAACCAATACAATAAAAAAAAACCCTATAACTCACTTGTGAATAATAGCAATGAAAAAGTCACAGTTTGATTACAGGTGTCATTATGTGCCTAATTGCGGTGAAATTAGAGCCACTTTATGAGCAAGTGTGTTGAAAAATATATTTTTTTCAGGTCCATAGTCCAAGGTCTGTAAAATAGACCGCCACAGCGAGGCAGCACGGGTCGTGGTGCGCGTAGGCGGCCGGGCTTCCCGCGCCGGGGGCGGGAGCGACCCGGGCCGGCTCTAGTCCCGCGCCGGCCGCCGCTGCGAACGCCGCCTCTAGTCTCCGCAACTCACAACTTTCCCGTACTTTTCCACGCACGCTAGTGATGTGAAAATATCCGCGATCCGCGTAATGCACCGTATTGTTGTGACGCTACCGTGTTGTGAATGAGTGACAACCTTTATGTGCCGCTTTTATTACTGTTCGTGAATTTTATTGGCGAATAAATACGTTTAGTGAGTAATACATCACTTTATAACGTTGTTTTGTTTTTGAATATTGGAATTGGGATTGCTTTTATCTTTTTTTCTGTTATTTACATTTTCGAGGTGATGATAAAGGGTTTATGTTGAAAGATAAATGTTTCCCCCAGTTTTGTACTGATATGTATGCGTTTTGTACAATTTGCATTTGTGTGTCTAGATTAAAATTATCACTACTAATTAATATATTTTAAACATGCACGTTTGTAGCTCTATATTTTAAAGTAAGATAGAAAAGAAGAATAAGATCCCATCCCATCATTTATAATAGTCAGTACATATACAAACGAATGCCACAAAATAAGATAAAGAAGCAACATTAAGTTAACAAAAAGATCTTTAAATCAACACATGCCATCTAACTAGTCTGCTCTTAAGTGTACCGCATCAACCCTAAAAGGACTCATAAGCGAAGAAAAGGAGTGAGAATTATTTAACGAAAGATAATGAACCACTCTGTCAACACTCAGGCGACGCCTCGCACACATACACCCACACAAGCATTACTTAGAGCTGAATGAAATTGAAGACACCTCATTACCACTACTCTTTGCTATCACTTTTGCCAACACCCTTTTATAACACCCCGCATCGCCGTCACTCTGCTTCAGAAACCCGTGTCGAGATCCCTTGGTACCGACCCTGCGATCCCGAGAACGCAGTGCGAGCGCCGACACTCTCTATAAGCGGTAATATCCCGCTGAAAATTTCAGCATGTTTCAACGTGTGTTCTAATATTTTTTTATCGCGTAACTCGGCTAATATTAACGCACAATTAGGAGGAATGTTTAATTCACTCGTGCTTAAAAGGTGTCTTTCTGTGCATTAAGAAAAGTGGGTGCTTTACGTTCTTATTAAGGTAACATTTATTATTAAAGGAGCGAGATGTGAAGGGTTGGAAAACCTCGTTTTGCTGTACATAGTTTAGTGTTGTGTCTGGATAAAACGTGATGTCGGTTTTCTAACTTCATCCTATTAATATAATAAGTGTGAACATTGACGTGTGAGGATGGATGGATGTTTGTTACTCTTTCACGCAAAAACTACTGAACAGATTTTTGTGTAATTTAGTACACAGATAGTTTATAACCTGGATTAACACATAGGATATTTTTTATCCCGTTAGTATTAGTCCCTTGGAACAATTATCGAACTGCAAGCTGGTGAAGCAGCAGACAAAAGCTAGTGGGTTAATAAAATTAACAGTTACTCCGAATTCATTGCCTAGCGGATCTGACGGCCCTAGATATAGGTACCTAAATGTATACAAATGTATATGTATTAGGTACATACATTTCACTCGTCCAAATACAAAAGTAGGTGAGTAAACAAATTTAACGTGTAAAACTGAATCTGTCTGCGATAAATATTTCAACAAATTGATTGTCTAAAGCACTGGAAGCTCTCAATTAGAAGGCCGTACATATGTGTCTGTTTATTTATATAAATATACGTTGTTTTCATCATAAATATCAAAACACCGTATATTTATTTTGATAACCTACGTCAGCATAGACTAAAATATAATATTATTCGAAAATAGAATTTCCATTTTTATATCCTATAAAATCTTCGTGAAAAATTGTTATAAACATTTTATGAAATTCGCGAACTACAGTCCGGACAGAATGGAAAAATAATGAAAGTCAGCTCTGCGGTGAAATGAAGAGCTCCACTAACGCAATATCACAGTTCTAAGTATAATTAATGTCAGAAATTTTATAATTAAGTAAATTAATTTGTACAACTAAATAAACCTCTCAAATTTCTTTGAATCGAGTAATGTTTTAATACTATTACGCTTGGTTACAGACGGGCTAAGTTTATTCGGTTATTTAATTATGTCTGTATTAATTGTGTCCATAATTTATCTGGTTATGCGCCTCCTTTGCGTCAAATTATGTTACTCGGTTCATTTTTTAATTATATTTCTTCCTATAATGTTACTGTTAGCCTGTGTCACCTCACTACTGGGCAAAGGCCTCTCCCCATAAATTCCATATTCTTCAAACCAGGGCCAATGTGGACCACTGGTCGTTGGCTTTGTCCAGATCGTCCCGCCATCTCCTGCGAGGTCTACTATTTCTTCTTATACGGCTGATAATTTTGATGTAATCATTTTTTTTGTAATCGTTTATCAGTTTAGAACATTATATTCTAGACATTAATCAGATAATATCAACTCGTCAATCACAGGTTAAAAAAACAATAGCCACCGAAATCGAATAAACGATGAACCAAAATGAAAGTTTCGGCTTTCAATAACCATTTGTTTTAATCGCAGCCAATAAATTCAAATAACTGTAAAGTTACTACACAGTTAACGGGCATCTCTGGCCAACAATAAACAGGCGGCGTTAACCCCATCGCTGCTGGCGTAATTACTTCTCAACTTATTCCCAAGTTATCTGTAGGCCGTACTATGAATTGTTCAACTTCATTTATTAAAACCGCGAGCCCAATATTGCGAAGCTTTCAAACAAAATTTTGCTATGAATCATTCCATTAAATGCGACGGTGAAAAGCCAGCGTTCGTTGCTACGGAAGGTTCTTGTGTACAATCTGACAGTTTTTGGCGGGTAATAAATTGGCGCGAAAAATTATTTTGCTTTTTTTTGTCTCTGGTATAATTTTTTTAAGCCAAGTTTTTTATCGCTGATTGTCTGAGCCTTGTCCAAGTCTTTTGTTACAAATTGTTATTTTTAAATATAGTGCTGCAGGCAGTCAGTTGATTTAGCATAATTGCAATCAGTTTCGTTATTTGTTTTTGTGCTAAATTGAATATTTTTTGTAATATTTTATCAATTTGTTGTTAACCAGGGAAAAACCAAATTGAGAATAATTTGGAAACAGATTATTTTGTTAGAATATCTGTAATGCTGATGTCTATGTCTATATCTGTAATAATGCTGTAATGTTGCATTTTTTTTCCAAAATAAAGCTAGCGTTTCGCCATAGTACATTTTGACATAAGTGGAGAAAGTTTTTTATTGTAGTTCAAGGCGGTATTAACACACGAGCAGGGTGTTTTTGAGCCGAGAACTGCAATAACAAATGTCCACGTGTATCAAAGGACGTTTTTCAATACACTATTGAAGAAACAAAATTAAAGAATGAAAAATATTTCTTTCATGAATTATTACGAGACTATGATTTAAATCTTTTTTTCCGCGCTTTGCTTTCGCCAAGTTGAAGAAGAAGCAAAGGTATGAAGCCATTACACAGCCTAATATAAAAATATATTTTTTTTATTAATTTTTGAATTTAGAACACAGATACTGATATATTAATTTGTTTGTAAAAGTAAATATTAGTTTGAATTCATAAACACAATATGAATGTTCAAAAAATGTTTACGCCGTAAAGACGCAGGCATTTCTTTGCCGAAATAAAACAAACATTCACCTCTGACTGAGTGTATTGAAAAAATATTTTATTACAAAGAAAAACCAGATTTCTATCGTACCATACACTTCCTTTCAGGCATTTCAATTTTCGGGGACAGCCATGATAAAACTCTACATGTAAATATTATTCCGATTGTCACGTGGTATAACTTTCACCCTATCTATCACCATAGATAAGGTAAGCTCATTTTGGAAATCAGAAAACGGGCACATCCTTTTTTCTCATTTTCAGAAGTTACAAAATTTTCGTTATTTGTATTCATAACCAGCATGTTTTTATTGTTTGGAAAACAATGTATGTATGTATAACATCACAACTACGTTTATTTCCCAAAAGGTTAGGCAGGGGTCGATAATTGCCAAAGACGATGACAATTTTTCCATTTCCAACCACCATAAGGCAATAGCCAATTTTAGAAGTCCCATCTGCAGCTGAAATTGTCCTACTAAAAAACTCAATAACACTTTGCTTGACCTCGCGCAAACCCTCGGGAGCTCTTTTTTTTTTTTTTTTTTTTTTTTTTTTATTTAATTCACTAAACTGATGTACAATCACAATACCAATAAAACAGCTACAACACAAAATTTCTGATTGACATCTACTAGAAGTGAATCTAGCATGCATACAAAAACAATCAAGTAAAACCTACAAATTGTGAATTTTTCTAACAATTATGAAGTTTTGAGACCGTAAAATTAAGGAAATACAAATTAAAAAATAAAAACAAAAACAGAAACATATTACACAATTAAAGCTCTAAGTTTAGTCCTAACTGAGACTACAGAACCAGCAAAGACATCTATTTCGCTACGAATGGAGTTCGCTAGAGAAAGCATGCGGTAAATAGGTGAAGAATTACCTATATTAGTTCGACTATGAGGCAGGACGAAAGTCCTTCGGTTTATTAAGCGGCTACTACTACGTGGGATACTAAATTTCACTCTTTCTAAAAGCTCAGGAGAATCAATTATTCCATTTATTAGTTTAAACAAAAACAAGAAATCCAGGGATTTCCTTCGTGCGCTTAAAGGCTTCATTTTATAATGACTCAGCTTAGAGTTATACGAGTTCAGACTACGACATTTGTTTTCCGAGAAACTTAAGTGGTATAAGAACCTTTTTTGAACACGTTCAATCCGATCAGAGTGCACCTGATAAAACGGGTTCCACACCGTACTACAATACTCCAGAATACTTCGAATAACGCTGTTGTAAATGGAAATAGTCAGAATAGGTTCTTTGAAAATTTTCATTTCCCTGACGATGAACCCCGACAATTTTGATGCCTGACCAATAATTTGGTCGTAATGGCTCCTAAAACTCAAACTACTATCCACTAAAACACCGAGGTCCCTAATAGTATCAACTTCTTGGAGTGGGCTATTATTAATCGAGTAATAATGTTCACACGTTTTCCTTTTTCTGCTAAATTTGATAAAGTAACATTTGTTCAGATTTAATGACATTTTATTTTGTTTGCACCAATTATGTACGTTATTTAAATCTAGCTGAAGCTGCATAAAATCGGATTCGTTGTAAATAGCTCGATATATTTTTAAATCATCAGCAAAAAGTTTGTATTCCGAATTAATTTTGCAACCCAGATCATTTACAAACACTAAGAAAAATAGAGGCCCCAAGTGTGAGCCCTGCGGCACACCCGTCGGTACGTAATATCGTTTTGATTTAAAACCCTTGAGATACACTAGTTGTGAGCGATTTTTTAAGTACGATTCGCACCAACGCAGCAACGACCCATGAACGCCCATACTTTCTAATTTAGCAACTAGAAGGTCGTGGTCAACCAAATCAAAGGCCTTCTTAAAGTCGGTGTATATTGCATGAACTTCTCTACCATCATCTAATGCAGATGATATATATGAAACATACTCGACTAGATTAGACAATGTCGATTTATTGGGGCGAAAACCGTGCTGGTTATCATCCAGCACACTCTTGAAGTGAGAAAACATTTTTTTCTGAACAAGCGATTCAATAATTTTACCACAAGCGGATAAAATGGACACTGGTCTGTAATTGGCAGCATCATCAACACGGCCAGATTTAAAGATTGGCGTGATGTGCGCTATTTTCCACTGATCAGGAAATACGCCTTGTGCCAAAGAATAGTTGAACATAGTAGTCAGAGGATCAGCTAGGTTCGCTGCACATTTCCTAAGGAAGAGAGGAGGGATTGAGTCAGGGCCTGGTCCTTTATCACAATCCAGGGAAGACAAGTGATCAAAAACTTCTCTAACTTCAAGTCTGCACTGACTGAAAGTGTCATTTTTACAGGCAGTAGGTTCAACTGGCGTTGAAGTGAGTGTGTTACTATCAACTCTATATATGGACTGAAAATGATCGGAAAACAAGTCACAAATTTCCTGACCGCCTCTGGCAAAAGTAGTGTTATTCAAACTCATTTTGTTGGGAATATAATTGTTACCTATCCGTTTATTTTTTAAGTACCTCCAAACATGCTTAGGATTGGTACGCAGATGTTCAGCTATATTCTTTTTAAAATTAGCATAACATTCCTTTATCAACTCACCGCAACGCTTTCTTAAGCATTCAAACGTTATTTTATCTCTTGGATTTCCGTATTTTTTTTATATATTGTGATATTTAGCTTTTTCTTTAATGACTTTTAGTAAAGCTCTCGTGTACCACACAGGATAGCGTTCATCTCGTGGTTTTGTAATCGGAGTGTGCAGTTTAATAATTGGCATAAGAATATCATAGAATTTTTGCAACATGTCGTTAATATTATTTACGGAATTCCATTCATCAGACCAAGCAATTTTCGCAAGTTCAGCATTGACCGCTTCATAATTACAGAGATAAAAGTTCAAGTATGGGATTTTATTTTGCACAAGAGGATTGCTTTTATTGGATTTAAATGAAATTTCCAGCGCTGGATGATGAGGATCAATTGGTATAAGCGGAGTTGAGGCTTGAGATACCAGCATTTTGTTGTTACTGCTACTAAGAACTAGATCTAAAATACGGTTTGAAGCGTTGAGTATCGTGTTGCATTGATGAAGATCATTAAAGGCTATCATGTCTATTAAATTTTGTTCAATAACACTACTGGATCCCTTGGGGACCAATAGACCAGATTCCGCAATATATTCCCAATTGAGATTACCCATATTAAAGTCTCCGATTAGTAAATTGATAGAATTGATTTTGCTTTTTTTATTAATTACTTCTGTGAAGTTTCGAAACAATGCATCGATATAGTCTTGTTTGATTGGAGGTGGAATATAAACGGCACATATATTAATTCTTAAGCCAGTCTGACACTTGATTGTAATCCACAACTCCTCACAATGAGACTCCCAATTTAATCTCCGTGAGACCTCATATTTAGCCAAAGTAGCAACAAACACGCCTCCACCATCTCTTTTTGTAGTCGAGGATACTGTCGATGACCGGTCGCGCCTAAAAACTCTATATCGGTTATCTAAAAACTCATGATCTAACACCGTATCATTGAGCCAACTTTCAGTGCCGATAATGATGTCGTAATCAAAATTTAAAACTGCAGTATAAAAGTCCTCTGTCTTGGTTCGTAAGCCTCTTACATTTTGATAATAGATCTTAAGTTTGAATTTAAATGATTATAACACTACAAAGCGTGCAAAGTATGTAACTAATAGAATTATAAATTACAAAGATTCTAAACATGACAAATTTTTGACGAGAAGAGATTTAGTTGACACATCCTTCCTGACAAATATACGACCATTCCGAACCCATACAAAGTTATATTTCTTTTCCTTAGCAGTGATTCTTGTCGCTGCATGTAGTTTTTTATTAGCCAGAGTCAGATTTTCCGTCACAAAAATCGGCTGCTTGACTCCACCAATGCCAATATGGCTGCTGTTCAACTTCTCCGACTCATTCTTCTTATTAAAGTTTCTAACTGCAGCAAGTAGATTATCGCGAATACGAGGACTGGCTAACTTGACGACTATGCTACGTGGACGATTTGTCTCTTCGTTTAATTTAGCAACCCTATGAAATGACTGGATTTCATTATCCTGGAGCTCATTCCCCACAACTATACCCACCTGCTTTACGACCGTTAGCAGGTTTTCGGCTTTGTGTTCAGGAACGCACTGGATCTCTATATTGCTTTCACGCGCTAATTGATCAATTAGCTGCAATTTAGTCTCCAATTCCCTCACTTGAGCACCCATCACGGCGTTATTCTTGAGGAGTTCCGCAACACTGTTATTGTTTCGGGCATTCAATTCGACTTGTTCATCATAAGCGTCAGAAAGAAAAGATACAGTCTTCTTAAACTCATCAAAGTCTTCGTACATTGAAGAAAATCTCGAGGTTAGGTCATTAACTTCCCTTTTAACCGTAGCTAGGGTGGCTTCAAATTTTGCCAAAGAGGCTTGCTGACTATCAAACTTTTCGTTCATTTCCTGCCGTAATTTACGAATCTCTGTGAGAATTGTGTCTTGCAAATTGACTTCAATGCCAACGCATGCCACTCGAGGCGTAACTGGTGGTGATTTCTCAACTGGCGTCAGTCTCTGACCAAGTTTTGGGCTAGGTTTGTTTTGGCTATCAGACGGTCCTGGTATAGAGGAATGCATTGTAACCATTTCAGCTACTGGCCCCGCTTTGTCAGTCTGTGCAGTGTGACTTTTAGGATGGACTGGTGTATTAGTGTTGTCCATTTTAGGACGGCCAGAGACGCAGATTGGACAAGTCCATTTAGTCCTAGGTGTTGACGTTTCATCGTACTTTACGCATTCCAAATGGTACTGAAGGACACATTTGTTCAAACAGCATTTAATTCTCTTTTGTGTAACGAGAATTGTTCCATTACAACCAGCACAAATCATGGCAAAAAAGCAAAAAGAAAAAGCAAACGCAAAAATAAATTCTTGTTCTGGGATTCGAACTTTCAACCATTCACGTCTCAGTCGTCACTCTTTGTACACTGCCACTGACGCACTGGAATGTACCTCGAAATAAACGTATTGATGCGTAGTACAAATGATCGTAGTGAAGTTAGGTTGAATAAGTGTTTTTTTTCGAAACACCCACTCATAAGTGAACTTAAACTTGCAATATCACTTTTAGCAATGTTTAGTTTATGTTTTTGGTAAATTACAGTCACTGATCACTCTGCAAACAATGTCACGTATGCCACATAAACTTAGCTTTAGCTTCCACACAATGTTTATATCGTAAGTAAAGTTATAACAATATTAATGTTTATTTGTTTACGGAACGGCAATTGTGAGTGTTTACTAATTGACTACCCCACCAAAAATCGCTTTACTCTTGTACACAACATCCGCGATTTCGACCACAATACCAACGGCATACTCGATTAATATTTTCCTTATCACATACAGATATTATGACAACATAGCTGAGTTTTCTTTCTCCCTCTTATCTTGCAGCTTTCTCGCTCCATTAACCGAGCTTAGCTGCAAAGCCTGCGCTCATTAGGGAGATGACTATAGTTTCTTTACCTTGCGTGTAAGACGGTCATCTGACCTCTCATATCTCAAGAGATCATGGAGGTAATGGGTATGTTTCCGTAACATGCATCCACCTTAAATAATCCTCTAATCGCTTCTTATGACTCTCAAGGGAAGAGATTGGGTCAAAACAAGAGACGGTAGGTAATAAACTAATTAAGCTACTTTAACATAATTTGGTATGCTTAGTTGCCACAGTCGACGGAACGTGTAGCTACAATTTCTATAAATCATGCAGGCAATTATGATCAGAGTTATTAGACAATTTTGGGCATTATTCCGGGTCATTAATGAACGCACGAAAAGTTTCCGTGCCTAAAGGATAAATAATTAGTATTTTCCTCGGAGGGGATAGCGAAAAAGTCACAAGCACGTGCGAATCCTATTACAGGGTGACCAGCCCTGATTTAAATATACTATTAAAGTTATTTACTGCCCGCATTTAGAAAACAGCCTCTTCGCTCCCGGAATTTTGGCAACAGATGGGAGGCTAGGAATTTCTAATACCTTCATAAATTCAAGCGTCAATAGCTTAGACGCTGAGTGACGTGCAAAAGGTCGTAAGTTCAAATTTTGTCATATTAATCAACAGAGTTGAGGACGATGAGGTCTAAGAGGAATATCAATCATCCTTACGCAAGTTTTTTTTTTTAATAACTTTATTAAACACGAGTACCTGTCACTCCGGAAACGAAACCAGAAGTCGTTGCGTTGGATGGCCTCCCACTAGGTGGACCGATGACCTGGTGAAGGTTGTGGGAATAGACTGGAGGCGAGACGCACGGGACCCGTCATTATGGCGACACTTGGGGGAGGACTATGTCCAGCAGTGACTGAAATGATGACCTATAACCCATTACTTTCATGCTTGTGTACAGGAGATATATATTTTGGTATGGTTTAGAAAACAATTGTTAGCGTATCCAATCCCGCATCAAACAAAGTGAAGTTTCAATCCCAGCTTCAGAATGTTGTTACAAAGAATTCCGATTAAACTTTTCTGTGACCCAAAGAACTCAACACTCGAAAGGGTGAAGTAGTTTCAACCGGTACACTGAATTCCGATAGAATCAATTGATTTTAAACACACGACTAAAGCTTTTTACTGCTCACACAATAGACGCTTGGTTTGGGAAGTCATTCCGGATTCCGATTCATAAATCTAATATTGAAATTCGATCCGTGCAGATTGGGAAACTGCAGTTCGTAAACTAAGTGCCACTGCACTGTTCTGGGTTTAATGTAACTATGAACTAGTGAGGTCTGATATGGACTTCGAATGTTTGGAATACATTATTGGTGTTTGTAAGTTTTGCCTGAAATTTTGTTTGTGCTTGCTATCGCTTTACTAGGCAAACAAAACAGCGGTGGGTTGTTTTCAGCAAAAATCTGTATATACTTAATGTACACCACAACAACAACAACACCACATACAACATACAACAACAACAACAACACCACATACAACATACAACAACAACAACAACAACACATCAACAACAACATCAACATATCTTGAGGTTACTATTACAGTTTGTTATAATAATCTTTTGAACGCTATTATCACATACAGGGTGTACACCACCTCATCATGAAGCCGTCAACCAAGAATTCTGTACATCAAACTAAGTAACTTTACGTAAAAATTATTGCTGGGAAACGACTTTTTTTTGGGCGAAAAATCATGTTTTGTGGTAAAACTCAATGCAACGCACTTAAAACATTCTGCTCATGGATGAATTGAATAGTACGAGGGTCATAGAGGTGGTTAAAATAAAAATCTTACAGTAAAAACTTGTATTAAAAAAAAAAAAAACATGTCAAAAAGTTGGAACTTTGACCCCCAATATCTCCGTACCTAGAAGGTTCCCAGGTATGGTGTGGAACAAAAAAAATATCGCAATGACGGGGAGAATAAGTGCCTCTCGGTTTCGTTAAGAGGTGTTTTACACCCTTTATACGGGACAAACACACGCGTGTCGACAACGCGTGTCGCAACAACACAAATACGTGACAAAAAGGTAGGTGACTTTTGCTTGGCGTGGAGGGCACGCGCATGTGTTTGTGCCCTAGCGTTCAAAAGATAAGTTTGTATTAACAAAGAAATGGCGTAGGTATATAATCTGTCACCAACGGATGAGAAATGTTTTACAATTATTTTCATTGATTAGTCACGTTCACGTCGCGTTCTAATATTTCTTTTGCTCTAAGTATTTGCTCACAATACAACATAGCTTTTATACTAACGACGTATGACCTCGAATCCTACAATTTATATGTAGATTGTAGGTAGGTATGCGCTGTCGAGCCTCACGTTCGTTGAGCCTTTGTCAAAAGTGACACAGGTAAAAATTACATTCTTTTGAATTTGCCTAATTGCCTTGAATTAAATCCTGTCTCATTTAAATCCTGTCAAGTTTATACGAACGTTCCGTAATCTGATTCATCTCGTTTGGTTGTGTTTTTATTCGTGGATTTTGTAATGGGCTTGCGGACATGATCCCAAAAGCCATCCCGGCCTACCAATAAGGTACAATTAGGGAGACCCTCGAGCCAATTCTCATTGTCGGACCAAACTAACGTGATTTTCGAACACCGAAAAGCGGAAACTGTTGATTTTAATCCTGAATTATTCATTGAGGTTAAATTACAGTGTGAGACATTTCTAACATACCATTCAGCATCTAGTAAGTATAATAAAAAAGTATTTTTGCTACATATAACACGATTTGATCGTGCTAACTGTAGCAACGCTAAGCTCAAGGAATTTATTTCAATTAGACCATTACTGGCACTTGCGTACGAGTACATGTATATGTCACCGTAAAATTGTCAAATACGTTATATTACAATATAACGTGTATCTCTCTAGCGATATTGTAAAGTCTCGAATTATTGTCAACTGAACATACGGAAGTATCTCTTGCCCCCATAAACGGGACTTGGGGCACCCCCCCGTTAGGTTAGTTAGGTTCCTTTAAACCCTGCACCCGGAAATAGCCCCGCGAAGCGGGGCTCCGTCGACTACGCTTTTTAGGGGAATATGAAGTGTTTTAAGGTTAGGTTATATTAATCGATATTTCTCAGGAATGGTACAGTATCTTTTCATGAGAGTGGTACCACTGGGCAAGGAGGACCCCTCCTTGTCTCCACACCGCGTGAGTTGACTACCATCGCATGCATTTCACGAAAAATAATGCGTTTTATTGTAAGCAGTATGTTCATTTGACAATAATTCGAGACTTTACAATATCGCTAGTGATGTTACAATATAACGTATTTGACAATTTTACGGTGACATATACATTATTCGATTCCTTATTTCAGAAACGAACTCCGTAAATACAATATCACCCGAAAGAAAAGAAGATGATTTATCCTGTGATACATCTCGTATATATTTCATGGCTAAATCATCGTAAGAACAAATAATCCTACAAAAATCTCAGGTGACAGGATCCTAGGGTTGGTTTATAACGACAAAATGGCGGTAATAAATATCTGTTATTGCTGCGTCACCGCCACGCACAAAGATCGGGAAAGTGAGAATGATATAATATAATGTAGTTGCTATAACGCTGTGGTTCTGTACACGCCTATATTTATTAGGCTCTTGGCCAAGTTATTGACAATAGGCGTTCACATTTTCTCGTGGTTTCCAATATTTATATAATTCATAATAATATAATATAAATAATAACAGCTGTCCGGGCCGATCTTTTAGGTTATGCCGTGCTTGCCTAGGTTGGTCTGTGGATGGGTGAACACCCTTACATACCGAGTTTCCTCCGTGCCTCGGAAAGCACATTAAGCTGTTGGTCCCGGCTGTCATTTGCCCATCGTTGGCAGTCGTTACAGGTAGTCAGTGGCCCAAATAGTCTGACAACCTGTCTTAGCAAGTGATATCGTATTACCCAGTATTAACTGAGTTGTGGAGGTCAGATAGGCAGTCGCTCCATGTAAAATACTGGTATTCAGCTGCATTCGGTGAGACTGGAAGCCGACCCCAACATAGGAAAAGGCAAGGCAGAAGATGAGTAATATTAAAATCATATATAATAAATACACTTTTACATTTCTTTTTTCTTTTCCTTTTATTTTCTGTTATTATTTTTAAATATGTTCTTGATAGTAGAATAACTTAAGAATCGTATTTGAATGCCGAAGCACGAGAAGTCACGATAGCGACTTGAATATTTTAACATCTAACGAGAGTTGACTATTAACTGTTCTTAACTTTTAAATGCAAATCCACAAACTCTACTCTAAAGCACTTACTACAACTTTCCCTGCCCGGCTCTTATTCACAGCAATCTTGAATGATTACATCGGATTTTATACAACTTCTTTCGATTAAACGCAAAAATATGCGAAAATATATTTTTATTTTCCTTATTATATATCTTAAAATAACATGGTAGGCCAACATGAAAGCAAATTGATTTTATTAATAGCTGAGCCTGAGGGTAAAATGTCCGCCCACGTTACCCGGGTAAAGTAGATACGTGCGACAATCTGAATACACAAATAAGTGATTAAATTCCCTCTGCAATGACATGGTGTGTCGGAAATGGAATAACGAGACAAATTGCTCGTGTTAATGTAAACAAAAGGGTGTACACATGGCGACACTTCAAAGTATACATCGCTTTGTATAATACAATGAAAGATCTGCATAAACTGTTTTATAGCTTGATTGGTTACCGTTGACGAATGAAGAGCTCGTGGCTAAGCAAACAGCCCCTCGGGTCGATCTTTAGGTTAAGCCGTGCTTGCCTAGGTTGGTCTGTAGATGGATGACCACGCTTACCGAGTTTTCTCCGTGCCTCGGAAAGCTCGTTAAGCTGTTGGTCCCGGCTGTCATTTGTCCATCTTTGGCAGTCGTTACAGGTAGTCAGTGGCCCAGTCTTATCAAGTGGATATCGTATTACCCAGTATTAACTGGGTTGTGGAGGTCAGATAGGCAGTCGCTTCATGTAAAATACTGGTATTCAGCTGCATTCGGTTAGACTGGAAGCCGAACCCAACATAGTTGGGAACAGGCAAGCAGATGATGATGATGGTTGCCGTTGAATTTTTTGTGCACGTTATGTCTTTTAATATTTGGGACCCTCCAAAGAATGCTTCTGTTTTCCTTGTTTTGTATTTTGACCTTTCACTTGGCAACAGTATTTCTAAGAAGGTATAAGTAGTATGTTGGAGATAAACGAATACTTTATACAGCTTAGAAACTACGCACTTGACTGTTCTTATCTTTGGAAAAAAGGTTCGGGAGGCCTCTTGTAAACGAAATCGTATCGAGCTTCGTAAATATGCAACAGAAGGAAGGGTTGTGGAAAACTGTAGCCTGTCGTTTAATTGTAGATATTGGCAAAAAATAAATTTATGATAGCCGACAAAAATAACAAAAAATGGATATTGTAGGTTTATTTTATAGCAGTCCGACATATACCGTCAGGTGCTTTCAAATTAGATGGTTGATGTCGAACTGCTACCGCACGTTTGTGATGTTTGAAAATCATAACGTCACGTACGCAGTACGACAACCGAACTGCAGCAGTTCGACATCAAACGTCTAATTTGAAAGCGCCCTTATTGGAATTTTCGTCGGTTTCACGTTTTTCAACATAATGTGATGAGGAAATATTTATGTTACACCATGTAGCAGATTCCACATATATGACCCATGGGTCCGTGGGCAATGCGGTAGTAAGGCTTCCAGGTAAATACCCTTATATTAAATTTACAGCAAGAAAAATCTAGAAGAAATCTTCCATAGTGATGCGCTATTCAGATTTCCCCCGGGCTCTAGTAATCCTCTTACCCGGTTTCAATTTAAAATTTATTCTCAATTCCTACACGTTTCAAATCATGGATATCATGACACCGGCACGTTTGAACTTAACATTTTTCTCCTCGGAAATGAAATATAGTATTAGCATAAGCGCTCATCTTGTGGAGATTTACTTTTCCGACGTTTGCTATATGAGAGTTTGACCCTCTCGGGGTAGTTTGTTTTTTAAACTCTTCTTTACCTACATTAAGTAGAAGTAATTTTTTGGCCCCATAGGATAGTTATCGCTTATTTTTAGCACCTATAAAATCGTTTCAGTGAGTTAAATTTTATAACTTCCGCTCTATCTATACCAGAAATTTCTGTATTCAAATGTAGCCGATTTTTCTGCTACTGGTAGGTTTTCGACGTAAACGTAAAAAAATAAACAAAACTATTCACAATTTTGGGACGGTTTTTTTTGAAATCGGAGCTGTAAAGCATTGGCAAGAGAGACGCGCTTCATCGTCTCTCTTGCCATAATATCCATGAATAACAAAATAAACAATGGAAAAAAAATCGATGCTTTTATAGTATAAAATGTAAGCAAGCAGCGTAGTAAAATTGTTCTAAGTACGTAAATACGTACGATTCCAAATGCTTATTATGAAAAATTACTTTTATATAATTATTATGGAATTTAATAACAAAAACTACAAATAGGTACTCGTATAAAGCTTTATTACATAATCTCTTATAAAACAAGCCTAAAGACTCACTTGAAACGATAAATTCGTATGAGGTAAATTTTGACAGACTGTTAAGATAACATTGTATCCAGCATAGTACTACATATTCCTTCTATCTTAAGAGCCTACATTTACTTTCGTAAGCACACAGGCAATTTCCTCAAATGCCTAAGCCGAGGCAAAAGAAACAAACTAAATAGAGAACGACACGTTAGTTCCCAAAAAAGGGCAAAAATATTCAATGAAAGTGGAAATAAAAGAAAGGGCACAGTCATACGTATATTAGTGAAGGTTTCGGCGTATGCCGTGGGCCCGAGATAACGTCGGCGCCCTTAAGAGCCTATAAAAATGCTAATGGGATGAAGGTGATGTGTTTGAAAAGAAAAGGAACATTGGAATTGTACGCACTTCTTTGATTCGTTACTCGTACATTTGGACGGCGATCCAGACATCTTGATTGAAAAAAGGGTTTCTACTAAGACTGAAAAGGAAACTATGCACAAAAACCGATATCTACAAGTTTTCAAATGTTGACATTGACGTAAAATGTAGAACATTTTAAAATTACTTTTTTACAGACATTTGTAAAAATCTCGTTCACTCATACTGAAAATCATATGTACTGTTCCACTCAGGATGAGCAAGCTCCTCAGTTTAAACACTTTTTAAGTGACCTAAGTACCGTGACGCGTTGCTAGTACAGTCAAAAGAGAAAAAATATACGCTTCGATAATCTTCGTCATGTTTCGTCACATCACAGAGTAACCACAGAGTCATTTTACGATTGATATCTTTGTTAACCCTTACCTATGTAAAAATTTTGCTTTCAGAACTCCTTCCCATTAGGTAGAACTTTCAAGGTTGTCTGCTTGATAGGTATTTTAGCCTTAAGTGCGATAAGACAACACAATGCTTTGTACAACTTTGGAAATACTTTCTTAATTTGTATTGAATGTGTGTTAAAGCATTGTTTTGTATTTGTAGGTCGTCTGATAACTCTGCCCAATATATGTAACTGTTATTTTCATCGATTATACATCCACGTAGCGAGTAGGTACCGTATAATGGCACTCTTTTGAGGCAAAATTTAAGCCAAAATTTAGACACAAAAACCGTGTTTGTAATATTCTTAGGACAGCATACCATTGGTAAAAAACTTTTAGGGTAAAAATAATAAATAATTAAAAGAAAACGAGTTTGAAACATCTAACTGACTTCTTCTAACTGGTTGCGGACCTGTTCGAAAGAGATACCGCGGCCCCGGAACATAAAGGACGAGGAAGGAACATGGATGGGTTTTAGTCAGTAAGAGTCTGACACTCCCTCCCGCTCCGCCCAGAGTGGGAGAAGTCATTTGATAATCATCAAATGATCCCTTCCTAAAAAAAAAAGGGGTGCTCCCGAAAAAACAAAAATTTTGGTTGTTTTGCCGTAGTCGAAGTTTTCGAACCACCATTTGCAGCCTATCTGGAATTGTTGGTTGTTAAAGTAGGTACGTAACTTCTATTTAAACACTAAATACCCTAAATGTAATATGTATTGCGCATAATTTTTTTTGGAGAAAATTATATATATAGAGTTTATAATTAAATCTTCATTTCGAGGGAAATCTTAATCTTTGTTGTTTAATAAAAATGAATACAGAAGGTAAATAATGTAATCACAACTGGAAATATTATTCGGAATATTGTGCACCGACCCAAACAGACCATATTAAATGTTCCTGGAGATTATTTTTCCTATTATTTTTTAATTAGCGAAGTGACCTTTTGGCAGGTTTGCTGGTACTGGCATATAATCAAGTTAATTTTCTCTTTTTACGAAATTATCTCTTCATTTTTTTCCGAGAGGGACCTACTGTTTTCTCTGAAGGGATTGGGTCATTAATAAAAGGGAATTTTCTACCCCTTTGGGAGCTGGGTACACATACCGGCCGCGGTTCAGTGGCGTCTTATACAATAGTGTGCAATGAGAGCACTGCGGAGACCACACATCGCTTTTTGTTACTGTATCTACCTTTAGGCGCTCCTTCACCGGGAGCATTCCTCTGTCACGTCACAGTTCAGGTTTGAACATTACATCAGTGAATGAGAAGAACCGAGCACAACAATGAGTAATCTGTAACGATACTATTTGTAACAACCACTTGTTTCTGTACGAAATTGAAACTTGGATTATAACACCACAGGCGAATGAGCGGGAGCGTCTATGTATTTGTCATTACCGAGATGTTTTCATTACAGATGAATGGGAGCGCCTTTATGATTTGCCATTTTGATTAACCGACTTCCAAAAAGGAGGAGGTTCTCTATTCGACTGTATGTATTTTTTTTTTTTTTTTTTATGTATGTTACCCGATTACTCGAAGACGCCTAAACCGATTTGAAAAATTCTTTTTTTGTTTGAAAGGGTATACTTCCAAGTTGGTCCCATAGTCGCCAAGTCGGGATCTGATGATGGAATCTTGGCGAAATCGAGGGAACTCTTCAAATTTTATAGGATAACGTACAGCAATTTTTATATTTTCTACAACAAGTGAAGCATTTGCGTTTGATAAGAACCATTCTACCATCAGATCTGATGATGAAGCCAAGAGTCACGGAACTCCATAATGAGACAATGTATCCTAGTCGTGTTTGGGCTTGTTGTAATTGTAACGGTATGCACTTTCCATGTGAACCACTAAAAAGTGAAAAATAAAAACTTTTTTGCAAAAAGTAAAACCGACTTCAAAAAGAAAAAGTGAAAAATAACTTTAGCTTCTGAAGTCGGTGACAAAAAAATTAAATCAATCATACAAACGTCACCGACTTCAGAAGCTAAAGTTATTTTTCACTTTTTCTTTTTGAAGTCGGTTTTACTTTTTGCAAAAAAGTTTTTTTTGTATCCATTTATTACTAAAACTGCACATGAAACTAAAGCAGAATGACAGCTGTATAAGTGTTCATTGTATTTGAGACTGTTTAGAAGTCTATTCGTACCTGGACATTTACAAGAGTCCACGTACTAGATCCATGAACACTGCTACATCAAAAATATACATATTGCCCTCATAACCAGACTTGCCAAGCTAATCGTTGATTTTACCCAAGGGAATGCTGTAACCCATCTTATTCCTATCAAATATAACTTTCTGTCCCTGTATTTGATGGATACGGACTCCAGGGATCTGCCCAACGCAAGTAACCTAAGTTTACTTCGGCGGTAATTTTAGTAGAGGCACGTAATTGGAAAGTAGTTCCAGTACGTGACTATGTGGACTTGTTCGAGTAATCTATTTATAAAATGTTTGTGTGATTGGACTTGGCATTTACCGAGCGTTTTTCCAGCTATATCTTAGGGAATATTATATCTATCCTAATAGGTACCTATGTTTGATACATCTGTTTTGCAGACCCCTCCCTCTGCATGCATAAAGGGTGTAAAACACCCCTTAACTAAGCCGAAAGGCAATGGTTCTCCCCGTCATTGCGATATTTTTTTTGTTCTAAACCTTGCCTGGGAACCTTCTAGTTACTGAGATATTGGGGGTCAAAGTCCCGATTTTTTGACAACTCTTTTTTTTTTAATACGAGTACAAGTTTTCATTGTAAGATTTTTGCTTCAAACACCTCTACACACCGTACTATTCAATCCATCTATCAGCACAATGTTTTAAGTGCGTTCATTTACATTAAGTTCTACCACTAAACATGATTTTTCACATTATATAACATGAAAACGGGTAATTCGGGCTCAAATTATAGGTAAATTCGCGATAAATACCAGTTTTCATAATTATGTTTTATAAAGAGTTCTGATGATTTGTCACCCCAAAAAAAGTCGTTTCCCAGCAATATTTTTAACGTAAAGTTATTTAGTTTGATGTACACATGCTTGATTGACGGCTTCGTGATGAGGTTGTTTACACACTACACATATAGTGCATCTACATTTCGCAAGTTAATACTCAATACTCAATACTCAAATCTTTATTGCATTCCATATGTATTACATAGATGGTGATATAAAATAATATAAAATCAATATGGACCCTGTCGGGCACAGCAACATTAGGAGAGAGGAAGAGGGCTAAGTAGCAATTCAATAATATTACTATAAGTTACGAGTATAAGATGTATTTAAATTATGGATAATTATGTATAAATATATTTAAATTATTAGGTCTGTGTATTAGGTTTAATAAATTATCTAAATAATTGAAATTATGTATATCGATTAGAATAAGATAGATAATTATTATGCAATTATTAGAATTATGTTTTCTTTTTATTAAATTATATTATTATTTATGTATTTATATTTGGTTTCCTACATTTAACGCGAGCAAGTAATTTTATTTTGCAATCGATTTGTCATCTATAAATTCCTTGACTGAGTAGTATGCCTAAGTTATGGTTAAGTTTTATGAAATATGGGGCGAGCCTAAAAATTCAGTTTCCAGGCCATTAAGAAATTCCTAATAAAAAATAAACCCTTGAATATATGCATTTCCCGCACACATATAGTTTATAACCTGGATTAACACATAGGGTAGGTACTTTTTATTTACGTAGAATGATTCCGTGGGACAATTATCCGAGTCGACGCGGGCATATGCTATTATAGTATGAATAAATTTTGATTATGTCGGAAAGATATTTATAGTAATCGAATTGGTATCTAGTGGACTAACACACAGACGAAGGCTGTCACTGAAGTAGAAATAATTCCGTTATAATTCCACATGAATTGGTATTGATGCCCACACAACTTAAATTATCTTATCTCTGTGATGTAGCCTAATGTCAAGCGAAGCCCACATGTTTCTACAATAATGTCAGCTATTTTTAAACTTAGGTATAGACTATGGAGGCTAAATTAACTAAGTACTCGAAATAACCGCCTCGTTGTTCTAGTGCTTCTCATTCAAGCGTTCATGCTGATTATGAGGTCCTGGGTATTATACTCAGGTCGGGCAAAGTGATGCTGGATTTTTCCATAAAGAGTTTGTCAGCACTAGCCACGGAGTCTCTCAATAAATTCCCCCGATTACATGCCGCATTCATTAACCGACTTCCAAAAAGGAGGAGGTTCTCTGTTCGACTGTATGTATTTTTTTTATTTTTTTTTTAATGTAAGTATGTTCACCGATTAATCGAAGACGCCTGAACCGATTTGAAAAATTCTTTTTTTGTTTGAAAGGGTATACTTCCAAGTTGGTCCCATAGTCGCCAAGTCGGGATCTGATGATGGAATCTTGGCGAAATCGAGGGAACTCTTCAAATTTTATAGGATGACGTACAGCAATTTTGGTATTTTCTACAACAAGTGAAGCATTTGCGTTTGATAAGAACCATTCTACCATCAGATCTGATGATGAAGCCAAGAGTCACGGAACTCCATAATGAGACAATGTATCCTAGTCGTGTTTGGGCTTGTTGTAATTGTAACGGTATGCACTTTCCATGTGTACTAAGCACATGTGAACCACTAAAAAGTGAAAAATAAAAACTTTTTTGCAAAAAATAAAACCGACTTCAAAAAAAATACCAAAAAAGTGAAAAATAACTTTAGCTTCTGAAGTCGGTGACAAAAAAATTAAATCAATCATACAAACGTCACCGACTTCAGAAGCTAAAGTTATTTTTCACTTTTTTGGTATTTTTTTTGAAGTCGGTTTTTTTTTTTTGCAAAAAAGTTTTTTTTTGCTTCGCTGTCAAACGTCACGCTTTAATTTACTCCTTTTTCTTTCACATCATTCCTTGCACAATCAATACATTGTGTCCTTGGTCCTCCACTCCCTCTCCAAATATCAACATTTACATGCATCACTTTTTAAGTCACATGCGATTCGTCCCTCCTCATCACGTGTCCATACCAAGACTGTCGATTCCCTGTCAACTTTTCTGTAACTAGCGCAACTTTTAATTTTCCTGCAATATACTTGTTCCTTACCTTATTTAATACTGAACCTATCAATTATTATGTACAATATTTACATACTACATCTAAAACTATATATAATTACAAAAATAAAACTAAACGTAAAACTGCAATATATATACGAATGAATATTATAATATATGAATATTGTAAAAATGTAATTAAATGTCCCTGTATTCTGTTCTATTGCAAAATTATCTAGCTATGAAGGAGCGGAGTCTCCTAATACAGGCTTTTTCTTTGCTTAAAAGGAGGCTCCAATCATCAACTTTTGTTCTGTTTTGGTTAAGAAATAAATATATTTTATATACAACAATGTCAATAGGACACTAAAGGCGTCCTCCGCATCGCTGTCATCGGGAAACGTGCCCAGAAGACTGGCAGCATTGCCACGTTGAATGGCAATGCTAATTCTTTCTTTCTTACCTTATTCATTCTCGTAAAAAGAAAAATAAACGTAACTAAAGTAATTTCATAGCAAACTCCCACTTTCGATACTGTGATAACGCACTTTTTACTTGATTAAAAAACATCCAAATGACTCAATAAAATAAATTGATAACGTCGTTTAACAAATTCATTCCGTGAGCAAATTCGGCTTAGGTAGTCATCCGGAAATGTCTGATAAGGTAATACTTACAAACTCATTTGTCAAATAGATCCAACGTATATTGATTTCGTGTTTTTGTTTCTGTTTGTTAAGTTAAGATATACAGAGATACAAGGATAGTAAATTGGTGACATAGTTGGATAAGTTTTGTTGTTTTTTTGGAATAAAATAAAATAAACTTGGTTTTTATACCAGTGCTGTAAACAACTCAGCTCTCATTATGCAAAAATTCACAAATTAGTAAGAAAAAAATTAAAATACAGCGTCTTACCAACGGATATTGTATTACACAGTACTAAACTAGGTTTTGGAGGTCAGCTATGCTCCATATAAAATACTGGAATTCAGCTGCATCCAGTTAGACTGAAAGCCGACCACAACATCGCTGGGAAAAAGTACGCGCTTTTGTACGCGCGTTCACGCAAACAAGCTTTTCCTCATGAGTCCAACTGTTAGAAGTAAGATCCTTTGCTTAATAGCCCTTGGATCTTCTTGCGACACGTATGTACTAAAGCCCTACAACTTGTATACAATAAGATCTTGCAAACAATGCATGTTCCTTTGTGCATATGGTTATCCTTCCTTTCACGCTCTGGTAAACTCCTAGCCCCAGATTAATCTACAATTCAAGCGAATACATAACCGTTGTCGTTTCCTACATTATATAAACGTATGCTTCCTTTTTGGAGTTGATTACAATTTAACTATACATGATGTTAACAGACTCATCAAGAAAGCCGTCAACCAAGCATTCTGTATATTAAACTAAGTAACTTTACGCAAAAAATATTTTTGGGGTGAAAATCATCATAAGTTGTAGAACTAATGTAACGAATGAAACGCACTCAAAACAATGTGCTGATGAATGGCTTGAATAGTACGGGGGTCGTGGAGGTGTTTACAGCAAAAATATCACATTAATAACTTGTGTTTAAAAAAATCTAAAATGAAATGGTGGAACTTTGGCCCCAATATTTCCATAACTAGAAGGTTCCCAGGGATGATGGAGAGCAAAAAACATATCGCAATGACGGAAAGATCAGCGAGGCATAGAGTCTTTTTACAACCTTTATACGTTACACTAGCTGCTGTCCAAATTCTATTCAGTGCATCTCTACACCATTTAAACGGCGATTCTGACTAGGGACATTACAAAGATTAAAATTATATTTTATCTTAATTCTTACAATCATTCAATTATTATAAAGGCGAAAGTTTGTTCATTTGTTACTCAATCCCGGAAAATGTGGACCGATAAAATTTTAACACAGATGGTTTATAACCTGTATAAGTCTTTTAGGACACTTTTTGACAGTGGTGACGAAATAAATTACACGAAGTAATGTGCCTGCCTGGATTCGAACCCACGACTTACTGTTCCACCACTGGGCCACCGCTACTCAACACATGGCTTAACGAATGTTATCAATTTCAACATAGCAAAGCAGACAGAAGACAGTTTTACTGTAAGCAACACCTCTGCACCATTTGAGGGGCGTATCTTTCAAGTATGACTAGATACTAGAAAGTTAAACCATTAAAGATTCGCATCTTTACATGTTTAGACTGTGCGTAATCTGTCAGCTGGTCATGGAATTGTTTACGCAAATAAGTCGTTTCGTTAGGTAGCCAAACTCTCAATCCATAATCGATCCCCAAATCATTACGTCCACGGTTTTAACGAAAAAATCCTCGATGAATATTTATGAGACTATAACAGAACTTTTATCTCACCTTCTCTTCCGATATTAAACATCGTGGACACCTGTTGAACTTAAGTTTAGGAATCTAATTGTTTTGTACCTAAGTCAAGTGAGGTCATCTCTCTTTACATTCTTATTAAACACACAAAACTTTTATCAGTATCCGTGACCCGCCGAGACCCAAGCTTAAAACTCTAGAAGATTTTATTTTGTGCCATCTACTTAAATAACTGACAAGCAGAAACTGGGTATAACATAAAAATGTTTAAATGTTTGTGACGAGAAATAAAAGGGAATGATAATAATCTCTGAAGGCACGTATACATTTGGATGGCAGTACTGCTCCGAGACTGACACGTAAAAGTAAATCTGCCGTAAGTGTTCATTCACACGTCCTTCCTTTATTATCCTTCAGTTTATTTTCACTCCTAACGAATGACTATGACGAGAGTGTCTCTGTCTATGGCACCCTTTGTCTCAGCAGTCAAATACCAACGGACGCCTGCAGAAAATGACTCCGCTAGGCCTCACTTCAAGGTTACTTCGTACATCAATCGTACGGCAAGCCAGCGTTCGACACTTTGAATTCAAATAAATGGACCACAACTTTTATTTGGGCCAATAAACTTTTTATTGGCCCAGAAATCGCTGATATCATCCCCATGAAGTGAACCGTTAAGTGTAGGATTTCTTCTTATTTTTACGCTGGAATTGTAACTTTATGTTTCTCAATGTGGAGATTAAATATGAGCTTAAAACGTAATGCTTCGATAAGAACATGAAACACCTTCGGAACGTGAAGAAATAATTGATGCGGAACATTCAGAACCGTTCGCTTACGCCATCGCGCGATATACTTGGCACGTAGGCACTTATCTCTAAGCAATTACTTCCTCTTTTTATTTCTACAGTCGAGGCGTTTAACACAAATGATGTTCGCAACACGGATTGTGTTTTAAGCCCACAACTAAGTTTGCGACGAGTGCAGAACAATTTCCTGCAAGAGGAGTTTGGAACTAAGATGGAAAGGAAACGAAATTCCGCACAAACACAATAAAGATCGCTCACGAACTTTCACTTGCAAGTCTCAGGAACTTGAAGTAAGTTTCTTTTTTGTATAATGCATTGGAATATCCGATACAAAACTAATCTAGTTTCATTAGGACTCTGAAAATGGACAGAGCTAAGTTAAAATAAGCGTTGAAGATGTTTGTTACGTCTGCGACTTCCAAGAAGAGTGAGAAAAGAAAAACTCTTTTATAAATCGATGCCACCTAATGATGTTAATATTCTCTTTCATCGATAAAAATAAAACATAACAAGCAAAATGAGCTTACGACATCAAATATAAAACAAAAAGGAATTTTTCATCCCATTCAGGTATCGACGCGAGCGTGCACAAAGTAACTTGTTACTTTATGTCCTATTCACAGACAGTATAGAAGCCATTTAGAGCACAATGTTCTCAGTGGATGCGGAAATCCACTCACGATATGACTGCCGGCAAAACGAAATGTAGGCAGCAACTAGGCATCTATTGTGTGACTTGTGTCGACCATCGCTAGGAGACATAGCATGTATGTGGTGCTACGGAGCTACACTTTTATTACGTAACGCACTGTCCTATTTTAACGTCATTAGCATAATCATTTGCTACGGCGTAGGTAACTTTCGCTACGGCGTAGCGTTAGACGGGTGCGATTTTTTTTTGGTTCCAGGAAATTGTTTGATTGTAATTGTCCTTTTGGTTCGTCAATGATGTTTACATTCGATATTAGAAATAGAAAATATTTTTTTTTTGATAACGTCAATTTCTTGTAATTAATTTTTTTTTCTACAAAATTGTTTTTTTTTTTGCTTTTATACTGATGGGAAGTAGGTACACATAATTCTGACCCAATTTCCTTGAAGCAGTTAAGTCAAATATTATTCTACTAAACACACCACACGTACAATAATAAATTCGATCGTAAATTCGTAACCATTTACGTTCATTTATTGTTACAGAGTAATTAATAGTCGGAAAGCCAATAGAAACTGTAGTAGACGCGTGTAAATTATGAGTGGTATTAATAATAACATACCGCAATACACTCCATGAGGACTGGCAGGCGATCGATATGATTGGTGTTGTTTTACGAGGCAGTAGTTATTAACGGGTTTAGGGCTCGTAATGGTATTTGCGGTTTTAGCATTTTCAATAAAAGGTTCGATTTGGTAGTGTAAGGTTGTCTACCTTCCAAACAACCTCAAATGATGCAGGCTGGTTATATTATAGGACTGGCCACATTCGGTAGCTCGAACTTGAAATCGAAATTTAAAATTGATTTAAAAGTAAGTGTCGTTGTTTTATTTGGCAGATTAGTCTGTCAGATTAGTGTGTGTCAGTGAAGTTTCTCTGCAAAGTTTTCTATAATAGAAGGTAACAGAGGTATTATAGCTGACAAGCTGCAGCTACGTTAATCAGGCCCAGTTCCTACTATGTCGTGACGATTAATTTGTCGTTGGTTTTTAGTTGGCAAACACCTCCATTTAAATACATAAGCCACGACACTTAAAACTACACGATTATCTGTCGTCCCGAGATAGTGGAAACGGGGCCTAACGCCATGGCTAGTATCGTCTGCTGGACATAAGCTGCTAAACGTAACAAAAAGCAGGGCCTGCCAAACCCTCTCCTGCGGGATACAAAAGATGCTCATATTATCAAAACTATGGGACTTTTCTTATTCATTTTAACCTCGTATACGTGCCCTCCTCATCTTTATGCTAAATGGGGGCCCAGTAATGACCTCGACATTAAAAATCGATCAAACGGGATTTCTAATAACCACATTTGGGAGATAGATTGCTGATCGCAGTTTATTTTTGCCAGACGCTGTCCTTAATTACCTTGAATGAGATTTGTAAAGGTATAAATAAATTTTTCATTGTTGTTTTTGACTGACAAGCATAATCAGCCTATAGTATTCCCACTGCAGGGACACAGGTCTCCTCTATATGAGAAGGAATGGGTTACAATCCACATGTCAGATGACATGTCTTCAATTTTTTACTATAGTAAAGTGAAAAGTAAATTCAAAATTAATATCAAGCTTTGAATATTAATGTTAAAGGATTGCTTTGTTTAGCTTTTAGTGTTAATTTATGCATTGACATATAACCCACATCACATACCTAGACCCCTTCTTAATAATTCAAAATCTAAATCGAATCGAAAGTCGATACCCATAGTCCCGTACCCAAAACTTCATGCGACCAAAACTGTTAAGACGGGTACCTTCATAAGCTATTTATTTGCATCTGTCGTCGTACAACCCTATCGTAACTACCTCTAGGGACTTGCGTCACAATGATCAATCATACCCGGAGGCATCCACGCATTGTGCCCGAGTGGCAACCCTCATGAATAATCAGTAGCATAGAATTGATAGGTCCTACAGAAGGCCAGCAAAAACTGGTGAACATAGAATAGACGCGGACGTGCGGCGATCTCAAATAAATGTCAGTGGCGAATGGTGCATACGGTACGACGCGGATTGCGCTTGCACTCGTTGTATGTGAAGTGTAGGATCTATCAGTTCTCCAGGACTTTTCGTGTTTCTTCGCTTTGACGCGTTTCCGGTGATCTAGTGGTGAGCTTGTCCGAAGAAGCGTACAGAGCGTTTTCACAAAGGATAATATTTTTGTGTTCACCAAAAATCTTTTCTTCACCGAAAAATACTGATCGTGCACCAAATATTAAAGTATCTCTGCCCCCATAATCGGGACTTAGGGCACCCCCCCGTTAGGTTAGTTAGGTTCCTTTAAACCCTGCACTCGGAAATAGGGGCCCCGCGAAGCGGGGCTCCGTCGACTACGCTTTAAGGAGAATTGTTAAATAGATGCTCGTTATGACATATTTTAATTAACAAATTTTGGTGCACATTCAGTATATTTGGTGGAACACAGGCAAAATTAGGTAAATGAAATGGGAATAAATTGAAGTACTTTTAAATACCATCCATTCACAAATATAAAACTACACCTCTCGTTGCACTGAGACTGTCTCGTTGTCGCAAGCGTAACTGCAGAGCATGAGGTCCATGGTTCTATTCCCTGGTCCAGCAAAGCGATAATGGGGAATTTCTCAGTAACAGGCTGAGAAATTCCTTACGGAAATACCCACTGAGTCTGGATTTGCGCCCAAGATGACTTGAACAATACTAGCGAAATGTCGGTTGTAATAATGCTATTTGGGTGTACTATTAGGCCTCTGCCTAACCCTTCAGGGGTTACAGCCGTGATGGTATGTAAAACTGACCTTCTGTAGGTGCCTATCTGTTTTGTGTCAGGACTTAGTCTCTTTAATGACAATATTACAGAAACACTTTAGCCACGTCATTACCATTGTATTAAGTATGTTTGTGTGAAAACCAACCAACCAAAAATAATGTTTCTACTAAGGCCGTTTTTGTTTCCAAATATTAGTCTCACAAAATAATGTTAGCTGTTTATAAGTCTGTTATATTTTAGTCCCTTTGTACAGTTTTATTGAGTGGAAACGGGACCGTTAATGTTGGTAATACGAGGCTGTTATTAATCTTACATAGGTAATTACATCTGAATTGCTATTTATATTTATACTTTTGATCACATTTGGTTGCACTGTAGCTCGATCCACCTCCCCTATATCTCATAGGTATGCTTACGATGCTCAACGCACTCGTAGAGACCAACCCTGAATTGTATTTGTTTGCTGATGAATGGAAGACGAATATGTTTATAAAGTTTGTGGTTTTGAGAGAAGCTTAAGTAAAAATTGATAAATGTAATAAATCTACATCTACATCTAAACTAATATTATTAAGAGGAAAGATTTGATTTTATATTTGTTTGTTTGTAACGATTTAACTCAAGAACTGCTAAACCGATTTTAAAAAACTACATCTTTACCGAGTAACCTACGCTATAAATTATATTGATATCATCCAAATTAGCCGAGCTGTCACAATTTACGCGGACGATGTCACGGGTGAAGTGCTAGTAAATAATATTGTCATTTGTTTAAATACTTTCATAACGCATGTAGGAAGGGTGAGATATTTAGTTACAACTCCAAGAATTTGTCTAAACTAAAGGTGAATTTCATTATTGATAAGCGATCAGCACTAAACTACGTTCTAGAGCTGTCACTGTGATCATTGATGTGGAGTATAGTCCATATTTTTGTCAATGTTATAGTCAATATTTGATTTCAAAGAGTGTCCATGGAGTTTCTTGCCCGTTCTTCTCCATAGAGATCTACGCTAGGGAATGGACAACTACAGTACTTTCACAGTTTTTATGTCTTGTGACTGGGACTGTATCTACATTTAATTTTCATCTTTGTTTCCACAATTCAAAACTGCCTGTAACTGGCCTACTAGAAATATAATTGCTTTGATTTTCTTTTTATTCTCTGACTGTGTTTGAACTCCGTGTAGATGAGCTGGTAGTATTCGGTTTCTTCGTAAAGTTCTATTTCTAGATAGATAGTTTACCTATGAAATATGTCCGTGCATCAATCATCATGTTACGCCTGTCTAGGCCGAAGATTCGATGACTGCAACAGTTATTAATCTTGTGTCTGCACATCTGCTTCGCCCGATATGTGGCATGTCAAAAATAGATGGCTGTTCTATTAAACATTGGCATGTGGCTTGTTCTATTATTTTGGGAACAATTAACATGAATTCCAATATTTGTGTCGGGGATATAATTATGAATGACATAGTGAAGGTCAGATAGGCGGTTGCTCCATGTAAAATACTGGTACTTAGCTGCATTCGATTAGACTGGAAGCTCAGCACAACATACTTAGGAAAAGGCTCTGCAGCAGATGAAAATGATATTCGAATGACAGAAGATTCTGATTTAATAACTTCGTTAAAAATACACAAAGATACAAAGATATTTTATCAGAGAGCCAATGACGTGTCAGCTAAGTACCACTTTGACGACCTCCTTCATAAGAATAAGCACTTTAACGGATGCCTAAAGAAGCTTTTGTGATGAGGCCTTGAAACTGGCGGCTATGAGAACTTGGCACAAAACTGCACTCCCAGATGATACCGTGCACTTAAACAGAGGCTAACCTAATTTTCTTTCGTGAAAATCTGAAGTATCGCTTTTTACGACCATAGTTTTACACTTTTACTGCTTGAGTTTTAATGAAACTACTGACACACATTTCATTTTTGTTTTTTCCGTGACTGAACATTTCAAATAACATCTATAGATATCAAACGACAAACCTCTGCAAAGGAAATAACATAGAAGAGGAGGGGAACGCGGGAAACAAACCGTGTAACCAAGAATTAAATCTGATAAGTCGTCGAGTATAAATCTCGTGAGCGCGCACGATGCAAAATTGTAGACATCTTCCTTACTGGTTCCACAATAAATCTCTTTGATAATGCATCAAAAGCTGACAAAAGAGAAACAAGGCAGTAAAAGAGATAGTAATGGTTTTCCGAACGAGGGTCGATGCTGGAAAATGTCTGCAATGCACCCTGCAGACGGAAAATGTTACATTACCTGTTCTCTGCGAACGAAATGTAGTGGAACGAGGGAATACGTCGTCGTTCATAAATAAATAATTTCACACCCATGCACCCGTGCAGTTTTATAGACTGCGATGTGCGAGTACTGCTGAGAGGGAACGCCGCAACGCGAGCATTTGTGGAATTTAACTGCGCTAGGGAGGACACGTATTTTGGTTACACCAACATCATATTTTTAACCTTTCATGTGGTAAACGTTACTACACTTAATTTAATTTCCAGGTTATTTAAAAAATACTGGAATAGTTTTTTGGAAACTTAACTATGTTATCCCAAAAGCAATTTTGTTTTTTTTTTTCAAACAATTTCACTGATATCAATTACAAAATCTCAAACGGAATATTCATAAAGAGTCTCTGACCTAGATCCTATTGCAAACAACAGTTGTACCATTAAATTTGCACAATCTACCAGTTTATTCAGTAGTCGAGATAATCCCTAATGTGTGCTGGAACATAAACAAGTCATTTCGATATCCGATATAGATTTCCGTGCTGCAGAGAACTTAACTTACTCGTAGATGTAATATACATTTCGCTCGGTTCATTTGTGCTTTATTAAGTGGAAACGCAGTTCGATGGTGCGGCATCGAGCATCAGAATCAGAGATTCTATCTCACCATTTATGTGGTGAAAGATTACGGTGAACGGTTCGAGGCGCCGACAGCCCGACATTACCAAATGTCCGATGATATTGGTCGGCTATTTCACTCTTCACCTGCCCCGCGAGGTCAACCGTCCCGTCAACGTCCTTTACCTTTCAGTAACGCCCTTACCCACCCAAGGGCACTTCGAAAAGGAGAAAAACATTTACGGGGACCGTTATCATTCCCACAAAATTCTAATTTCCTTATCCCTAAACGCTATATAATAAAAGTCTATCCTACGGAAAATAGGATTGCCGGCCAAAGACTGGGGCGTTCCAAGATGGAGACAGAACACGACAAAATGAGATGTATTGCGAACAGAATAAACAGTAAATAGTGTCTTCGGACAGACTACTTTATAGGCGTTGTAGACGCGATAAAATTGTGATTATGTAGTCCAAGAGATTGGAACAGTGCCCGCCTGCGAAATAACAGGTCGCAGCATTGTGTGCGACCTCAAGCGGTCTGTGAAACTCACACAATAAGCACTTGTCACTGTCAATACGTGAGTTTGGAAGTAATTAGTCAGTCAATACCCCATGACCATAAATTCTGGGACGCCATTAATTATATCGGGTACAATCGCACCGTAAAATTGATGTCAGTGACATAACGTTGTGTTGATCGAGTTTACACATTTGGAATAGTACCTACATATAGGTATTTAGGTTCTCGAAGGTTCTGTTTTGTTTACATTAGGTACGTGTCTGTACTCGCTGTCTAGATAAATATCATGCTATTTTTGGTACTATGTAAATTTTGACGACATTTTTTTTCACATTTTGGGGACGTTATACCCCTGTGTGTTCTTTTTGTGTCGAAAAGGTAAGTACCCAACTAGCAAAATTTAAACTTACAAGTGTCCTAAGACCAACATTTTTTACTCTTTTAGCATACTTACAAACAACTGTAAGTGTCGATTTAGGCGCACTTTATAAGAGAATTCTCACTTAGAGTCAACTTATAACGCTCTAATTGAAGATTACTTTACCCTTATAATAATCTTGTTACTGCTGTTTTAATACCAAAATAACTTATGATGGTTTTATAATGGCATGGTTTGAGGGAAAATAGGACTTAGAGCGATCTTACGGCTGCTCTTATAAGTGTAATTCCCCTTATATTGCTCTCTGGAAGCTCAATAAAGGAGTTTTATCACAACGGCCGAAAGAGTGCTGCTGGAATAAAAACAAAAACAAGTTTAAGTGTCAATTCATGTCTTTTATTATTTGTATTTTTATTTCCTGTAATCATTTACTTAATTATTTGGTTGATAGTTATGTCTATGAACTTAAAAGAGTTGCGGTGTACATTTCTTCGAATGTTTTGTGAAATAAAGTGAAATATTTTCACAGGCCCACTTCATTATGTATTTAGAACAATAGTAAAAAAAATATAAATAAATTGTAAAAATAAAAACTGACGCCATTACAGATTGATAGGACCAATTACTCTTCTCTAAGATAAGCTTAATACTAAAATGTCTTATTTTACACTACCTAAGTTAATTTTAAACCTTTTGGTCTTAATGAGCACTTACATAAGGTATAACTACTTGCAGCCATTTAATAAATTTAGGGTTCCTTTGAAAATAATATGTAAACACTTTTTAAATTTTTTAAATTGTTTTTCTCCTAATGTACTGATTAAAATTTAATGTTATTACGTACATAGTATTCTGGAACTCATATTTTTATGGAAAAGATCCAATCTCCTAGTTACAATCGTGATTTCTCGCGAAAATTGCTAAAATATTAAGGAAAGTCTGGTATACTATTCTGAACCGCCCACATTTTGATTTCTTCACGAATTTGTATATTTTTTTCGTTATCCGTTGTAACTTTTTCACATTCAACAGTCAGAACCAGAATTAAGACTAGAATCTGCCAGTTCAAAGTGTTCAGAGCTGCTAAATTCTTGGTTTTGTACGAAACCATCGAACGATTTTCTGGCGCCATCTTTTTCTATCGTAGTTCTACTAGTACCAAGTAGCTTTTTTGTGAGATTCTTAATAAAGTGTTCACAAGTCTTTTAAAAGACAAAATATTCTGATAGAGCTCTACATTATTCGTCTTCTCTTTAATTTGACTCAGAGAAGTCCATTCACACTTACAACGTGTTGGTTTTATAGTAGTTTTATGCAAAAGTTTATTAAGGTCATAAGTGTTATAAAACACTCAATGCAGACTCTACTAAGAAAGAATGTACTTTTAAGATGCTTTTTTAAGTGTAAATAATATTCAAGAGCAATTGCTCTGTAAAAATGCGCTTGTAAGACAACTGTACTGATAGATGTGTTACAACGATTCTTTATATACATCTATAAGAGCACGTACTAAGTGTTAGTACTCTTTAAGTACAAAACGTCTTGAATCATGCTTTTATAAGATGTTCTGTCATAGTCAAGACACATGTAAGTCAGTTGTAACACCTTAGTTCTTAAATCAGCACATCTACAAGAGAAAATTGCTAGTTGGGTAGCAGGTTGTAACTTGTCTTTGATCACCGTAATGCGGCTTTTATAAAACCGCTATTATTTTCATGACCATAAATATTTTTGGATGTATTATAATATTGGTACAACCACAAGTATTATTTTGGTAACATAGAATTACAGTACATCATTATTTAAAACAGTTTTCCAGCGAACGGGATGATGTTTACATTTACCAAAACCAGAATAATTTCCGTTTATATTTCGGTTTATTAAAAGCAAATGAAATGTGAGACCTCTTTATCATCTACCTTTATACGGAAGTAGAGATACAATATTTACTTTAGTAAACAGATGCCGGAAAGTTTTGCGTTTGTTACTGTCGTTGATTACAATCGTTCCCTTGGGAAATTCAACCGCGAACCAGTTGCTTGATTAGATATTCCACAAGTAAAATAACTAAAAACTTTTCTACACTTATTTACACCGGAACTTGTATCAAATTCTGCTGGTTTTCACTTACTGTACGTTACAAACTTTCGTCCGAAGCCTGTTTTTTCGAGAAGTTTGGTTCATTTTTTATGGTATGTTTTGGTAATTTTCTGGATGGTCGGCTGAACGGCGATTTCCCCTTGTTGCGTATCAAACGGGATGTTAGCAAACAGCCTTGTAAGGGAAAAATGTTTTGTGAAATTAGGGCTGTTTGTTGCAGATACTTCTATACAAAAAAGGGCTTATCCCGAATTAGCTGATATTTCTGTAAAATATTTCATCCGAAAAGCGTATTAACTTTCTATTTAATTACTTCAGCCATAGAAATAAGCGATTATCTCTTTCATAACATTTATTAATAACAAGTAATGATATTCTGGTTAAATAGGTTTATTTAGGTATAGCAGACCGAAAAGATAACCAACCTGAAAAAAGACATTAAAAACACATTCCAAATTAAAATAACATTTATCATCCTCCATGATAGTATCAAATATCAAAAGGATGTTCTGAATGGGAACACGGACACGCACATACTATCCTATATATCTAGTAGATACATACATATATGTATTCCGTGTCCATGACACATACATCCGTACGTCCGACCCCAGCATCCGATGTTGATACAGATTGTGGACTATAACTGACGTCATGTTACATATCGAACGGTAAACAAGGATTTGTAAGGTTTGTGTCTGTGCCTACAAGATGTTACCTTAAGATAAGAACCAGATATTTTTGTAAAGGATGTTGAAAGGGCAATATGAAATATTATTAGAACTTCTTTTAACGTACAAAAGGCACGGCAGACATAATAATAATAATAACTTTGTTTTCTCACCACAATATACATTCATAATTTTACATTGGTCGGCCAGATTCGACAAAATATTCACAATTCTTATAAGTATAATAATATGTCGGGTTTGTCAGGATTTATTTCGTTAGGCTCGAGCATTATGTGGGCAGAAGACGGGTTTCGTGCTATGAAAACTCACTAAATGCGATACTTTGTTTATTGTCAGGTGCTCGGTTCGGGCTGGTTGTTTCCATGGAGAAGAACCGGCAAGAAACTCCATGGTTACTCTTTTCAAACAGATCTACACTGAGTAAACTAACGAATTACTTGACATTACACTTTCACACTAACACTCACTAAATGGGCAAACCGACAGTTTCGTTCTGGAGGAGTGATTTGGTTGGAGACTCGAGCAAAAGTGAGCTCAGCACAATCCCCACTCTCCAAGACGACTCTGTCCACGTGCCGCCAGTAAATCAACATCTGACGTCACGGCGTTTACCCCTACTACAATAGTCAAATCAGCAACTTGATATTGAAAAGTTATCGCTTTCTCCGACACGGCCATCTTGACAATTCACACGTCCTCGTGTGAGGCATCTGAAACAAGAATTCATGGAAAGTAATACGTCCTTTGCACGGCCTTCCTGACCAAGGCATTCAAAATTAAAGTCACACAATACAATTAACACAATTTTATTCTGATTCACATTCTCATCAAATCTTATTAAGGAATCTCAACATTGAAATCACCACTCTTCAGGAATCATCAGTTTTCGAAACAATTCATGAAAACTTCTAAGCAAATCTAGTATGCAATGCTCTGTTCGGAACTCAACTTCGTCACATACAACACATTGCCTCCATCCGGCAAACCAGCGGGACCTCCATCCGGTACCCGACTTCCACACACAACACATCACATTGCCTCCATCCGGCAAACCAGCGGGACCTCCATCCGGTACCCGACTTCCAAACACAACACATCACATTGCCTCCATCCGGCAAACCAGCGGGACCTCCATCCGGTACCCAACCTCAAGAGACAATACATTGCTTTTATTAAGCACCTTTGGCGATTACTTACATCGCTATGCTGGACAAGTCACGAACAGCATTGGGATGCATGCAATCTGAGTCACTTGCATACTACATTTGCATCCCCTCACTAAGGAGTGACACCATCGCCATCATGTTACTCATAAGGTGCGGTCTAACAGACCCACCGCCACGTGTTACTCACGGGTGCGGTCTGAAGTCTCGAGTATGAGTGTACAAGCCTTTCCTTATCAGATTTGGTCTCACTACCACTGTCATCAACTATGACATTTAACTCTCTAGGAACTTGGTGATCGGGGATCTTTCTCACAAAAGCTAGGGATCTTTCTCACAAAAGCTAAAATCTTCGAATTAGCTTTACTGAACCTTGGTCTATACTAGTTGTAGTAATGACAGCATCAATATGCTCACTCTTGAGTCCAGACAAAACTGAATTGGTACTCTGCAGTCATAACAAAATGAAAACGACTCACCAGAGTGACGAAAAATCCCAGTAGATGCTCATGCGGTAATCACACACATGTCCACGCGAACGTTGCTTATGAGCTGCGCTCGCTGCATCACCGCTGCTAGTACCGCCATTCAAATAGGGGTAGCTTCATGTCCTTACTTGAACCTCCTGGTATGTCCTCGTGTGATGGTTACCCTGCAAACAAATACTCCACGACAGAATTTTGTTCCACTCGGTCATTCCTGACCAAACTAGATTCACCGGGTCAGTGAAAATAAAGAACTCTGTTTTATTTTAACCCAATCCTATTCTAATAAAATCAAACGTCATAACATAACGCCTGAACTCCCCAAAGGGTTAAACAGAGGTGCACCTAATAGTACACTCACACTCCGGTAGTTAAGTCCAAGTCCTATGTACCATCAACTGGGCACCACTTTGCCCGATCTGGGAATCGAACCCAGGACCTCATGCTCAGCAGTCGCGTTTGCCCCCACTAGACCAACGACGTAGTTTATTAAATCAAACACGATTAAATTGGTAATACTTGAAAATAGGTCAACCCTTGGGCCATGTACCACAGTCGTTCAAATCAACCTTTGTAACTCAACTGCAATAATAACTACTGGTACGGTCAAACACTACTAAACCGATAGGGTACTAAAACAGTGGTACACAACGTATGCAACGCACACACTACGCCTGTAACGCACACACTACGCAAGCTACGCACGGACTACGTCTGCAACGCACACACTACGCAAGCTACGCATGGACTACGTATGTATCACATACACTACGCATCCACTACGCACGCACTACGCATGTACTACGTCTACACCACGCATCCACTACGCACGCACTACGTATGCACTACGCTTACACTACGTATGCACTACGTATGCACTACGTATGCACACCATTAAAAGTCTCAGCCCTACAGGTGCCACACAGGCTCAGGTTGCCACACAGGCTCAGGTTGCCACACAGGCACAGATTGCCACCACTTAAGCTTACTCATCATCATCAAAATAAACACCAACATTATTCAATATCGACTGGTACGTGTCCCACTGGTATCTTCCTTAGCCTACCCTGTACATATTTGTAAACACGCCTAAAATTCAAATCTTTTAGTGAATGACGATCACCGTCCAATATCTCTCATCACTAAATTTACAAGCAACATTAAAATTTACTCTTTCATTAAGGAACATTCAGTTCAAGAATCAAAATCGAAACACTCACCAAAGTACTTTCATATTCCGACTCGACGGTGCAAAGGTCGACTCGCTTCTCCACCAGTACAGCAGCACTCGACCAGCGCTGTCCTGCTGCGCAGCAAGTAGCAATGTGCCCCGGCGTGCCACACTTGGAGCACACCAGTGAACTGCTGCTGGCCTGCGGTCGTTGCCCAACACCTGTAGCAGCCGTCACAGGCAACCACTTCTTGACGGGGCGGTCGTCTTCGTCCGAAAATCCGCTTGTTTGTGTCGTTGTTTGCCGCATTCGCGACACTTGATTGGTGGTACTGATGAAAATATCAGACGTGTCTCGCTCCCTGACGACGGGCGCATATTTTACATTGTTTATTTTTGTTTTTCACTATTCACGTAAATGAAGGTGGTCGAAAATGTCTCGACGTACACGAATCTGGCCTTGAACAATTCTTTAAACTGGTCCCACGAAAAACTCTAAGCGATACAAAGTCTTTGTTTTGCATTTCAAATAATAACCGTCACTGATTGTCATTAACACTAAAAAACGATGTGTATCCCGTTTTTTTTTTTCACTTGGTAAATAACACTAATTGTTTACTGTCTGTTTTGAGTTTCTGGTATTTCAGCGCTGTTTCAAGCACTATGATCACGGATAAAACTAAATAGCTATTGCGGGTGGGTGTTTATCAGCACACTAATCGATCTACCGTCTTTCTTGTTCGTTTTTTTTTTTGCACTCAATAACCGACACACGAAACTCATCGCGAACTAAGTTTGTTTTCGACACTTTTTCGGTTTTTACGCAGTTGACACTGATTGTTATTAACACTGTCCCCGCAGCATGATTTCATTAGCACGATTTTATCCCAATTCTGATGTCGGGTTTGTCAGGATTTATTTCGTTAGGCTCGAGCATTATGTGGGCAGAAGACGGGTTTCGTGCTATGAAAACTCACTAAATGCGATACTTTGTTTATTGTCAGGTGCTCGGTTCGGGCTGGTTGTTTCCATGGAGAAGAACCGGCAAGAAACTCCATGGTTACTCTTTTCAAACAGATCTACACTGAGTAAACTAACGAATTACTTGACATTACACTTTCACACTAACACTCACTAAATGGGCAAACCGACAGTTTCGTTCTGGAGGAGTGATTTGGTTGGAGACTCGAGCAAAAGTGAGCTCAGCACAATCCCCACTCTCCAAGACGACTCTGTCCACGTGCCGCCAGTAAATCAACATCTGACGTCACGGCGTTTACCCCTACTACAATAGTCAAATCAGCAACTTGATATTGAAAAGTTATCGCTTTCTCCGACAAATATATTGTGGGAGACTGGTGCCTAAGCTAGGCTCGTGGCCTGTATTTCAGGACACCAGGGTCCCACCCCTTCACATTTTCATTTCATAAATTATGTACTAGGCGCGCTGACAGAATGTATGGAATCATATAACATTTTTATAGTCTACAGAGAAGCAACACATTGGACACAGTTTGCCTCGGTTATTGCCATCAACACATTGTTTTGAAAGAAATATTTATGAAAAGGCCTATCTAGCACATGGCCTTTATAAGATTTTCATTTTCAACTCTGAAGACAGTTTTCCTTACAATTTGTTTTTTAATTGAAAGCTCACACAATTGAAGACATGATTTTCCCATTTAGAAGAGTTTACCTAAAAGGAAGGTTTTGTCTGGGAAAACACAACGTTGCAACTGAATTAGGAAACTAGTAACAATGTTGTGTTCGGAACAACCTCACACTTAACTTTTATGTGCAGTTTTTAAAACCCAATTTAAAAGTAGGAAGTTACTGCCAACTGTAACACCTTTAAAAGTTTTGTTTGAACGAACAACCTACCGTGTTGTGTACACAATAATATATCTTTATCTAATGTTCATACTTTTTGTTCGGGAACGTGAAAATACATTTTTACATGGCAACATTTCGGATTTGTATTCTACAGCCGATGATCCCGGATCCTAAAATTTTGTGCCTCAAAAATAAAGCTCGATAACAGACTTTTATTTTTTTGAAAACAGAATTTTTATCCTGAATTGTTGGGCTGTAATTTGCCTTGTTGTAAAAAAAAACATGGACGGGTTCGTGATCTGAATCATTAATTAAATGTTGTAGGTTTTAGATTTAGGGTACAGTGTAACGTTTTAATTAAAAAAGGAAAATCTGGACAATTGATTCTGACTTTTTCACTTATTTTTTTGAATCGTTTTTACGTGAAATATAACAAGTTTTTACGAGCAAAATACGCGCTTCGCACATGTAGTCCCAGACACAAGCCCAATATTGACATACTAATAAAATGCTAAATTAAAACTGTTAAGGGAAAGTCGCTGTTAAAACCGTCAAATCCACGTAATCAATAAAACATTATCACAATGTGGATCGTCGCCCATCACGTGGGGCCGTGGGGCGCAAATGACTTGACGGGGATATATCGGGGCCACAGCAATCCACCACAATGACTGACAGATGATTTAAGATCGTGATTGAACTTTGTTCAAATGTATCATTTGGAAAAATATGAGGACTAATTTGAAAGGAAATCACAGTTCATTCACTTTAAGAAAACTTGCATAAAAATCGAATCAATACGATACTCCTTGGTCTGGTGATGCGATCTTCGGACTATCTGTAACTACTCTCAAAAATCTGTATTGTCTAAAACTATGGAGATTTGTTATTGATGCAAAAAAAGAAGTATTTCTGATCGAAATACAATTTACAAACTCACCTGATCCCAGTGGAATAGTGTTATTTAAAACTATGGAGATTTATTCGAAGCGAAAAAGACTGCTCAACAAAACTTGCACGAAAGAGTGAATTTGGTTATTTTTTTTCTAAAGCAAACTAATTTTGTTAAACTTGACAGAGCTGAAATGATCCAATCTATCGAAGCTCGAATAGATGATAAAATAAAAAGAGTAAAAATACGGACTAGGAGCAGGTGTTTATGCAGGCGTTTGAATAACTCAGATCAATTTCTACGAAGTTGAAATTATTGCTTTTTGACCACATACGGACACCTGAAAACAGGGTCAATAAATACTGACGAAACCTACCTCCAATTTACCATCTCATTCCCTTTATAATGTAATACTCTTCATCCCATTTTACACGTTGAAGTAAGAGTTTCAATTTAAATCTTTAAATCCAACCATTTTAAACCGGAAAACGAGCATAAAGATAAGTAAGAGCCATCTTTCTAACTGTCTCCAAGAGCCCGATGTATCGAGCATTGTAAAGGGGTTTATTTTGAAGCATCAGTGAATCTGTACAATACTAAAGGAGCAAAGAAAACAGCTGCATTTGCTCCAACGGTACCCGAAACCGACGAATAATAAATTTGGTAGTATTGGAGAATTGTGTAAAAACGGAGATAACGCAATTGTTCGCGGTGGTGCCGAACCTTAAATTACATGAGCGAGCACAACAAGTGTGTGCTGAAATAGACTACAAACTCTAGCCAGGACATTGTTTAAAACTTCAAGAAAAATTATAGAATGCTCCCAAGACAATATCCGGAGAAAACATAGTTTTAAATAAGCTTCTACTCCATTAAAAACTTAGTGCTGTATGAATATTTCAGGAATTTGCTATTTCATTGTCACCTCTCGGGATTGTTAGAATACACAGAATGTTTCTATTTATATAATAACGTTGTCGCTAATTCCCTGAGGGACGGGTGGCGTTCGGCGCGGTCCGCATTTGGTTCAATTGCGCCATGTTGCTGTGATCCGTCACACTGTCACCTCGGCGTCACGTCGGAACACCGCATCCATCCCGGAGCGTGTTCAATCAAACTAACACACCTGACTATATTACATTTGTTCTTCAGCTCATACTGACGATATGCATCCGCATGATTCGTAAACACACAGAATTTAACACAATTTGTTGAGTGAAATACGCGCTGCTATCGCTAAAGTTTGCTCCTGACAAACAAGCATTTGGGTACAAATGAACCTGTGTGATTGTTACGGTTGACAAGCAAAATCCGCTTTTGTGATCCCATTTCAGATGCTTGTCATAATTGCTAAAATTCCAAGAATTCTTGTGCGAAAATATGAGCTTGTTTATTTATTCTCTAATTAGGCGAATCTAAATATAATAAACGCTGGTTTATAATACAAACTCTCAAGGGACAGCAGCTAGTGGAAATATTTAATTTGGAATATAAATTCCGCAGTCAACATAAATCTAAAAAAACTAATTAAAGTGCAGTGAGACAGGCGTAAAGTGAATAGACATTCTGTGCGCACGGCGACGAGGTAAGAAGTTCAGGAAAGGTACTCGCATTCGGAGTTAACTAAGTACTTTACGTGTGTGTAGCGGTCGGAATTTGCAGTGTATCAACAGGGATAAACTCAGTTATAAGACAACGGAATATTAGGGGAATTGTGTGCGTAAATGAAAATGAGGTGGGATATGAAGGTATTTGTCGCCGCGCGTGACAATGTCGTCGCGCAGTCGTCACGTGCCCGGCGCGTGTCTGTTGTTTATGTTAGTGCACTCAAATATGCGGCCGAGTCATTCCACCGGTACATTTATTTTGCGTACCGTGAATGTGCACGAAATTATGTAAATTTTTCATATTTATTTGTTCATATACACTTTTTAGTGCTCAGTTTGTCATACGCAAATTCTTGCTTTCTTTTTTGGTCTGAATTCCGAAGGGCTTATCTCTGAAAAATGTGTGTTATGTTTTTAAAATATACACAGGTATTTTTTTCATCATATTTTGTAAAGTTATGTCTATTAGGATGTGACATTTTAATAAACAGATGAAAGCCTAACAGCCGCCTCACGGATTAAATTCATTACGATAAATTATACGATTATAATTACCATTAATATTCAAAGCGTAGCGCAAACCAATCAATGATTCCCTGAGCCCTCATTGAGAATGTAGATTGTGTGTTGGAATCCCTCTAATCTGACAAACCCAGATCCGTTAGTTATGGTCCTTATCCGGACTAATGTACATAATTAATTGCACAATGGTATAATCATGTTGACATGCCCTTTGACATACCTCTGCGTATCAGATCAATATTGAACCAAAGGTGTGTGGTAACGGTGAGATAATTGCTCCGAATTTTCTTTTTACATCATCATGATCTGCCTAGCTTTTTTCCAACTATTTTTAGGGTCGGCTTCCAGTCTAACCGGATGCAACTGATTACCAGTATTTAACATGGAGCGACTGCCTATATATCTGAGATCCACAACCCAGTTAGTACTGGGTAATACGATACCCCTTGGTAAAATTGGTTGTCAGACTTTTTGAGCCACTGCATGACTACCTGTAACGACTGTCAAAGATCTACAAATGACAACCGTTACCAAGGGCTTAAGACGCCTGCGGAGCATGCGTCGTTCATACAAACGTAATACCAAAATAATTTGTAAATAAAACATATTCTTAAAGTTAGTGTCTATTTATTTCGATTGGATCACAGAATATCTAGGTTCCCAAATATACATTTTGAATGGACACTGATTTAAACAAGAGTTATGAGAAAAATAAGTTTTCTATAGAAATTTTAAATTCCTTATATCTCGTCTTTATGTCATTGTCCTTTCAAAATATATATTTGGGAACATAGATATTCTGTAATTCAATCGAAATAAATACACACTACCTTAAGAATATGTATGACTAGCTTTTGCCCGCGACTTTGTTCGCGTGGAATAGTGACTTCCGGCAGATTTTTGGTTTTACCCACATCACATAGTTCCCGATCTCGCGGGATCTCTTCAAAAATGAAATGTGGAAGATATTCTAGGGAACTCTTCAAAAATCAACATAATGAGCTCTGCGTTTGAATTGAAGATATGTATTACTCACTTAGGGCATTAAAGCCGTTATTGCCGATCGAAAAAGGCGAAAATGTTATTTTTCCCTTGTTTCAAAATATTATTTTGATTTGCCATTTCAGAAAAAAAGACTGTTTCTCCCTTGACAAATTTTCTATTATTTTAGGCTTTAAAGATTATTAAAGTTTCTTACACCAAGACATTTCTGTATACCACGTTTTTAGTTTTGCCATCCTTTGCAAAATATGGTCTAGTGGTTAGGTCTTGTGGTTTTGACACTCTTGAGCACGCAACGTAGAGTTGTCCATGGGAGAAACAGTCTTTTTCAAGATGTACCCCCGCAACTTTAAGCGTTTGCCCTTGGGCTTTATTTATGGTCATTGCAAACGCAGTTTTCAGCGGAAACTGAACTCTTTTGAATTGGAATGGCAAATCAGTTGGAATGATGGGAATGCGGGGAATAATCTTCTTGCAACTCTTTTAGCTCGAGCTCCGCTGGAACTACGTGCTAAATTGGACTTGCGTTTTCTCGTCATTGAAAAAAGTAGTTTAAAAAACTAAAGAAATATTACAATCTTTCCGAACTTAAATTGAAAACTAACTGAAAACAAAAGAATTAAAAAAAAATACGAATTACGAACTTGATAACAATTTAAAAGAAATTATAATACAACCTGACATACAATTTTAGTATCTACTAATAATCGAGATCAAACTAAACTTACATTATACAACAACCAGACAAATAACAAATAAATAAACCTTTTAATCTACTAATACAACGGAGCCAATTTTAAATTTACGAAACGATCAATCCACAATTCCACGACAGTACCGAAGCGCTCGGCCGATACCCAACCAAATGCGTGTAACGAAACCATTAAGCGCGATCTATTTCGATCCCAACGCCATCTATCGAGCATAGTGACAACTCGGATTATTTATCTATACTCCGTTCGGGTATTTTCTTTGTACTAAAAGTTTTATTATATTGATATTATTTTTTTCATACCTTTTTACTATTTATTTACTTTTTTCCGATGAATTAAAACAATAACATGAACCGAACTCGTGTAGCGATCGACACCATTGCGCGATCACAATTATCTATACTCCGTTAGAGCATTTTCTTTGTACTAAAAGTTGTATTTGTATTATATTTTTCATACCTTTTTACTATTTACCCGTTTCTATATATTTTATGATGTATTTACATATTTCCGATGAATTTTCAGTACTGAATTGATGCCGACTCTTGACCAATAGATGGCGCTGTATGTCCGGAATAAATTTAATTTTTTATTTTATTTTTTGTAATAAAACTATCCTATGTCCTTTCTCAAGTTTCAAACTATGTCTGTACCAAATTTCACACAAATCGGTTCAGTAGTTTAGGCGTGAAGCAAAGACAGACAGACAGACAGACAGAAAGACAGACAGACAGACAGACAGAGTTACTTTCGCATTTATAATATTAGTTTGGATGGATTACGTTTGTATGAACGACGCATGCTCCGCAGGCCTCTTAACGTGTTTTCCGAGGCACGGAGAAAACTCGGTATGTACTGGGTGGTCACCCATTCACAGACCAACCTAGGCAAGCACGGCTTAACCTAAAGATCGGCCTGAGCGGCTGTTATAATGTGGCCAAGAACGCCTCAATTTTCTTTTTTCATAATTATTGTATTTACAGCTAACTATGTCTTTGACATTAAAGTGTTAATCGTCGTGTCTCTGTTTATGGGTACAGATAATTATCAGTTCCAATCATTCCAAATGTCAGCCAAAAAACACGGTCTTCGATACAAAACATGTAATTCCCATCGCGCCTTTCTTCACGTCTCCGTAATTATCTCCTGTCATCGCGATAATTACTGACCATCATCGCGGGGATGAGTGTGCAATCACGCAATAATAAGGAAACAAAAAAACAATTACTTTCATAATTAATCTCTTCGCTAACGCCCGTTTAACTTAATTAAAAATAAAAGTTACGCAGTTTAGCAACAAAAACTGTTACTAGATAGTTAGACCGAGGAGCTTTTTGCTAATTAACAGGTTCAAAGAACTCTAAGTCAGAAGGTACTTTAGTACAATTAAGGTTACCTGCTCGATTTGAGTTAACATGCAGGGCTGCTACGATACTCATTTGAATGTAAATTAAGCAGAATATTGTAAGTTTCACAAGTCCATTAGCAGCAGGCCTTAACTTTTGGTGGACGTTAAGAGGTTCTTACAAATTATGAATGGGGTCCGCGCTGGCTCGCGGTTTACAAACAACGATTAGCTTTAAATAGCTTCAGTTACTTTGTTCTTAACCGTGGTTAAGAACCGTTAAATTATTTAACTTCAAAACAGTCTTAACTCAACTTAACTTTATGAGGCTTTGTTTAGAGCATTATTTTTGACTTATGTTCAGTAAAATATTATTTTTCCTTTTTTTGTGCGAAATAAACAAAGTTACCGAACTTCATGGCATCCCTAATTACACAAAGGGACATAATATCTTTTGATCATAATTTCCCAAAGTCTTTAATGAAGCCTGTAGAAATAACAAGTTAATGAAGTTTCAGTGCATTGGCGACCAAGTTTAATAAACGCGAACACCTCGCCTCACCTCCCGCGCCGACACCGCAAACCACCCGTCTCGTTTTGGAGAATTTAAACTTTAGATTATCAATATAACCACCGAACAGTTTTCATTTAAATCATTACAAAGTTAAATAAGCATTTTATTTATAGATGAATGAAATTGGTTTCCCAAGAAAGTGTTCAATTGATTTTCCTCCCCAGTAAATTGATTTTGGAAGTTCCTTTTGAAGTAAATTGTGATAATTGAAGCGAATCATTTCTCTTTTCATCAGTATTTGGAGTGAAGTGGAATTTTGGTTTAACGCTGTGGAGCTACCACGTTCTTGATAAATGTGTTATTTTTTAAATTCTGATTAACATATTTGAGTGACAAAATTAACATATTTCATAAACATATGTAGCTAAGATACGGTTTATTAGCTTAAGCTAATGTGGTACTTATATCTTTTATTTAGTAGTAGTGTTTCACGCTATCTTGGGTTGGCTGATATTGCAGCCAACTGCGGTTATCTAGGCAGGCATTCATAAACAACAATATTCGTGATTATGCTCACTTATTAAACAAAAACCCAACAGTAATACCTTTTCTCAAATGTCACAATAAAATGAAAGTTTAGGTACTATATTAAAAATACAAGCAGGCTAGACACATGAGAACAATACGGTTTTGTTCTATTTTACGTAGTAACAGAGAGAATAAAAAAATAAACGACTGCCTTCGTATAGCCCTAACCTCACTTTGAGGACTCGGGTGTTATTTATATACGGTACCTACACAAAAAATAAACGAGGATGAGGTCCTTTATTATCTGGGTTTGTCGTATGATGTGATGTAATCTCGGGATTCCACACTTCTTCATGACGCCTTATATCCTCTGCTTGGTTTATTGATGGTTATCAGGTTATCACTGTTGGTGTGTTCACCTTTCCAAAATAATAGTCTAAACCAGCGGTCGGCAACACGCGGCCCGCGGACGTCTTATTTGCGGCCCGCGAACGTTTCGTAAATAAGTTATAAATATCAAAATAAATGCATGAATAAATGAATGCATCATTATCAACATTTTTTCTATAGAAATTTCGGGAGGGAATTACTACTGTTTGACACGTGTCGAACAAGCTATTTGGTTTACATTTTACAATGTAATATGTGGGTTAAACTGTAAATCTAATATAGCTTGTTCGTTCGTACAAATGTTAAACATGATATCGTTTTGCCTCATTATTAATTTTGTTTGTGCGGAAACAGAATAGTAAAATAAAAAGCCATTATACAGCCTAATATAAAAAATGGTTTATTTATATGTTTTTTAATTCAGAATACAAATTATAAATGTTAGTTTGTTTATGAAAGAAAATATTAGTTTTAATGAATCATGTATATCTATGATATTGAATTTATAAACACAATTTGAATATTCAAAAAATGATTACGCCGCCGCGCCGTAAAGATGTAGATCGCTTATCCGAAATTAAAAAAAAACATTCACTTATCCGAGTCTATAGTCAGATGTGTTTTTTTTTTTAAATTATGCATTGACCAGTTTAGACTTAGTATAGGTATAGTTATCTTTCTGCACATGTGTAGAAAAAACATGAAAAACGCACGTGTGTGAAATACACTGCATTTTGAACATAATCGTAGTGCGAAAAGAATCAGTTTTCGAGGAAGTGTATTGAAAAAACCATTTCCACACATATATAAAAAAAAATGTTATTCTGCATTTAATTTCAAATTATGGTTCTCCGCCGCTAAAAAAAAATAGCATTTGTCTCGCCGCGTGCCGCCGACGAGGAAAATTCGTTATCGACTATTTCCTCGCTCAAGAAACGTTGAAAAGACTGTAGGTCCCCAAAATAGATGCATTTATGAATAGTTCATTGCTGAGGGCCTTAAAGGTCACTTTAGCCGAATCATAATGGGATAATAATATGAATCACGTTACAATTCGTAAAATGGTCGCAGACGCTGTTAATACTAGGTATTGTCACTTTGTGACGAATACGAATTCCAACGTACCTAATTCATATAATTATTCACACACACACGTTATCAATCTGCAAAAGCAGTCTTTTTATCTCTGTCAAACAAACAAACTTGTGTTTAGTTGCTAGATCTACACGGTTCACGCGCGCAACTGCTGTTTCCATAGACAACCAAACTCCTTTCGCTTTCATTGCTGCTGGCTTTATTTTGTATCAACTTACTTTTTATTCGAATTTGAAATTGGAACCCAAAAGTTAGTTTTGGAAAGAATCAAATTAAAACTTTCTTTGTGAATCTGAAAGTGGCAATCAGTTGAGTAAGTTTTAAACATTCCAGTCTGAGCGTAATTGAAACCACTAAGAAAGGTTATGGTAATATAAATAAACTTAAGAAAGTTACGTCTAGTTAAACTATACAGTGAGAACCTAATTGAATTTGAAGTATTTGAGTAACATTCCAGTTGTAAAAGCTTTTCCTGTTCCAAATCTGGCTAATAGCTAGAAATAAAAAGCTTCATCTCAGCAATATGAACAGTAGACTTAAAGGGGAAATGGATAGATTCTTGGTAGACATACACGGATGCGTAGGAGTCGTTGGCGAGGCATTATCATCCGGAGGCGTGGTCGGCCCCGCCTGCCATTCAAATAACACCCATTGTGCACTTTTATAGGAGCAATCTTCGGCTTGTTATTTTGAGAGCTTCCTACGTGTGCCGCTGTATAAAATGTTTGAATACATTGCTTGACAGAATAAGGAGAACACAGAAAGGGCGGCTGAGGATTGAAGACCGGTTCATTTTTAAATCATCCAATAATTTGGTCCAAGACTTACTCTATAGCATTATTTTAAGGTGTGGTTACTTTTCCCAAATTAATATCAAGAGAACCCACCAAGTTTCAGAAATAAAGAGTTTTCCGTTTTATTGTTTCCATTTTTCATCCAAAATTATCTCTGTTCCACAGGAAACTGCATGCTGCATTATTTGCAACAAATTACATCCATGTTTTATGTCATAATTTAAACCCGCATTTAAATCAGCATAAAATACATTAAAAAACTAGTGCTATAATATTAAACTAGCGTAAAATGCGGTGCTATAATGTAGCCGAGCATAAATTATGGCGGATAACCTAACCTAACAGTCTGTGAACGCCATATGCCACAATAAAATAAGCATATTTATTTAAACATGAAATTGCAGATCAACTTGCAGTTGCAAATTGCCGAATATTTCGGAAGTGACATCGTAATTTTCATTGGACGGTGCATAAACTTTGAGTCATAAAGAACACACGGCGCTATTTACTTCCGTAACACATGCAGTCGCTACGTACACAAAAGTTGTCAACTGCACGTTTATTTCAACGAAGATGGATGGTAAAAGGAACACAGACTAAGATTAAAATGAATTGTAGAACTTTATTTAGCTATCCTACATAGTGTCCCACTACTGGGCCAATGCCTCCCCTTTCTCCTTCTATACCTTGTGCGATCTCCGACCATGTTAGCCATGTAGAACTTTTACAAAACAGAAGCCTAGTTGTATAAACAAAATCACACACAGCCTGCGGACACCGCATTCGGGCACCGCACCACAAAATCAAATGTCATTTATTTAAATTAGGCAAATAATCAGCACTTTTTGAACCTTAAAGTTAACAAGAGACAGTCCCCCCCATTGACTATCCTTCGACACTTCCTAGTGTTCTAGCTGGGACGAAGATTAGGCTTGACGACGGAATAAAAAATTGCAAATCTATTTAGTCCGCCAGTTGGAGTATTAAAAAAATTATGGACACGTATTTTTCGTTTTTGTAAATCAATGAATATTGACAAAGACAGAACGCATACAAACTCGGGAGTGGGGGCTCGTGACGTCAGAACGCGGTAAAAATTATACCAAGGCGTGACGTATTGAGAATTTTTAAAGCGTCGTATCCTTGTCAATTCTGGTTTACGCAACAAAAGAAAGAATATGGGTCAAATTAAATTCACTTGGATTTTTTTTTAGCGTCTACCCTGTTGGCGGACAAACTCCCCAGCAACAACACAATCTCCAGGAACAATCAAATCCAAAACAATCTCAAAGTGTATACAACCATTGAATTGTCTCGTAACATTACATAGTTCATATTCATAGCAAAGGGTTAAATGGTTCAATAAACTATAGAATATTTTAGCAACTAATTCTGAAGCGAGAATATTACTTGAAAGCACACCTTTGTACTGCGAAGGGCTTAAATCCGTGAGTAATGTAAGAGACATGGTTACACCAAGTAGGGTTGCCATCCGTCCAGACTTTTCTAGTTTTTTGGCCCCCGTCCGGGACTGTAACCATTCTAATAATTTATCTGGACTTTTAATACATACATGGACGTAATTGTAAAAATAAAGATCAAAACGTAAAACATAAGGAGTTTTTACAACATAATTGCCAGTTTTATGACAGTATTTTGGATACTGGATACCTTGTAACCTAAACGCGAGAGTCAGCCAACTGAAAGTGTTCAAGTAAACTTTAGTTTTAACTACTATACCAACAAACTTGGGTAACGTGAGTGCTCATAATTGTGTTTAGGAAGTTCGCGGAAACTCATAAACTTTAAACTGTTTCGGACAGTTTCCAGAAATCCATGTAAGCCTGGTGCTTGTACTAAAAATAGGTTTCTACGAATAACGTTTTTAATTCACGAACAAAGAAACTTTTGCACGTTTTTTTCCTATGTTTGTTGGGCAATTGTTATTTTATGTTATTTTTCTTTACTTTGGTCACCGTTTAAGGAAAGTAGAATTCTAAAGGAGACCTTTTCCAATACCTACGCATTCCCACTAGCATAAGTTAAGTTCATGAGCACTAACATGTTTGTATTAAAGGTAGGTATTGGTTGTTTGGTAGGGATAGATATAAACTTAACAAAATTTTAAATCGATTTTCTCGTAAAATATCAATATGGACTTTGCGACAAGGCCTATTTCATAACGAGGCTTTACAAAATACTGTGTTTGCAAAAGCATGAAAATACCTCCAATCATTAGAGAAAATCTCTTTTTTGTCGTCGTACCTACTGCAAAGACAGAAACCTAAAACTTACAGAAGAAAATCCCATTTGGGAATACTATTTACATATTTTTGTTTGCCGCGCTAAAACAAACTCGTAAACTCACAATCAAAAGGGTATAAAGTCACATGAAATTCAGGGTAATTCAGTATTATTGAAGTGAATAATTCCGAAGTTGGGACAGTAGTGGCATGTTGTAGTTATGTGCGTCACATAAACGGTTGATAGTGCCACATATAAACTGGCTTTATGACCTTAACTTTTTTTAGCTAGTTTTTAGCTCTTGTTGACTGTGCGTAATTTAGGGGAAAAGAGTATTTTCAGCTAATGATGGCTTTGACGAAAACATGATAGTTTGACGAATTAATAAGTTTTCATATAAAAACCGGCCAAGAGCGTGTCGGGCCACGCTCACTGTAGGGTTCCGTAGCTTCCCAGACCATTAAAAATACCAACATTTTTCGTCAGCAAAAATAACTTTGTTTTTCATAGTATTTGTATGAAAAACAAAGTTATCATTTGCGTTTTTTTGAAAAAGTGCTATATAACTCAAAAACTATTCAACTCATCAAGTTGAAAATAATTTTCCTAGAAAGTTCATATAAAGGTCTACTTCTGTGATTTTTTTCATATTTTTTAAACTTATGGTTCAAAAGTTAGAGGGGGGGGGACACATTGTTTTTGACTTTCGGAGCGATTATTTCCTAAAATATTAATATTATCAAAAAATGATTTTAGAAAACCCCTATTCATTTTTAAATACCTATCCAACAATATATCACACGTCAGGGTCAAAATTAAAAAAAAAAAACGCTCCCCACTTTACGTCTGGGGGAGGTACCCTAATAAAAATGTTTTTTTAAATTTTTATTATTGCACTTTGTCGGCATGATTGATATACATATTGGTACCAAATTTCAGCTTTCTGGTGCTAACGGTCACTGAGATTATCCGCGGACAGACAGACAGACAGACAGACATGGCGAAACTATAAGGGTTCCGTTTTTTGCCATTTGGCTACGGAACCCTAAAAACGGTAAATTATGTTTGTAAGTTCAACATCGTAAAGTTCTTTTCGAAACTAAGTATGCAGGGAGTAACCCCCTTTTTTTTTTTTTTTTTTTTAGGATGGGAAATCATCAAATGACTTCTCCAACTCTGGGCGGAGCGGGAGGGAGTGTCAGACTCTTACTGACTAAAACCCATCCATGTTCCTTCCTCGCCCTTTACGTTCCGGGGCCGCGGTATCTCTTTCGAACAGTCCCGCAACCCCGGCAGGCTTCGGCCCTTGCGGGCCCCTCTCTTCTGCTGACATCTCTTTGAGGCGCGCGTGGAACACGAACGCGCCGTCGACACGGCCTGTCGGGCCTGTGGACGGTTAGCTATGGGCTAGCTAGCCCATAGCTAACCGTCCACAGGCCCGCATCTACGGTGGCCGGTAGCCACCACGTGGCCCCCGACGCCCGGTGCGTCTCCCGCGGCGGCCGGGAAGAGAGGCTCTCTCCCTCTCTCGTTCCGCCACCTCCTTCGCTATCATGACTGCTTCGCAGAAGGAGGTGACGGCTTCCCATTCCGTCTCGCTCCGGACCATGGATTGAACCAGGGCCGGACGCGAAGGGAGTAACCCCCTTATACGCATTTCGAAATAGAGTCCGACTTTTTTTATATCAAATCCGCCACACGATTCCTAAACCACTGTAACTCTTGAAAGCCAGTATCAACAGTGGCGTCACCAGAAAAGCGCCGAGACAGTGAAGCTCGGCAGGAAAAACATAATATCTACTTCCCTCCATATCAGCAGGAGACAGAACTAAACAAGGCCAATAGGCACAAAGGGTCTTTTACAACTGAGATAAGCTCAGTTGCCCAGCACTACGGATAAATATTACCTTTAGATCTATATACATATAATAAAAGAGTAAAAAAGCTGTGTCTGTACATTGAATCTATTTAAAAAATAATAATTGAAGGGGATTTAGAAACAGTAATAGAGCACGAATCCAAAAAAAAAGTCTGTCTGTTTGTTTGTACACGCTAATCTTCGGAAGTACTGGACGGATTTGAGTGATTTTTTTTTTTGTTGTATAGATATTATGTCTGGGCAACATATAGGCTATAATTTTTCTTGGAAAACTGAACACATGATGTAGAACCGCAATAGACCAGATAAACTATAAGAGATACAAATATGACACCATAGCAAAAAATGTTTCACGTGATGAGCATTTTCTGCTGAGAGAATAAATTTGAAGATCTGGAACACCTGATGTGGAACTCCAAGAGCCCAGTTATACCATAACACATATAGGAATGATGTCTTAGCAAAAGTTGTTCAATCTGATGAGCACTCTCTGTTGACTTATTAAAATCGAAGATCTGGGACACCTGTCGTGGAACTCCAATAGCCCAGCTACACCGTAACACATATAGGAATGACGTCTTAGCAAAAGTTGTTCATACTGATGAGCACTCTCTGTTGACTTATAAAAATCGAAGATCTGGGGCACCTGCCGTGGAACTCCAATAGCCCAGCTACACCGTAACACATATAGGAATGACGTCTTAGCAAAAGTTGTTCAATTTGATGAGCACTCTCTGTTGATTTATAAAAATCGAATATCTGGAACACCTGTTGTGGAACTCTAAGAGCCCAGCTACACCATAACACATAGGAATGATGTCGTCTTAGCAAAAGTTGTTCGGTCTGATGTGCATTTCCTGTTGACTTATAAAAATCGAAGATCAGAAACATCTGATGTGAAAATTATTGCAAAGCTATCACTAATTTCACGTGGTTAAGGCGGTATCGATTTTCGATGACGATGGTATATCATTTAAAATTTGACTCTACTGGCCAAAACTCCCATTGATTATTTTTATTTTATCGAATAAATATGAATTCGAGCTTATTTTATTTGAGTGTTTTTGGCATGAAGAGCCAGAAGAAGAGCGCCGAACACGCACACAACAAAATATTCATAATCTGTTAGAAAGTGAGAGAGAAAGAATTGCTGGAGTACGGCATGAAGAGACAGAAGAAGAGCGCGAAGACTTCGACATTCTCTGAACAGAATGTCGATAACATCTGAAGAATCGGGTGTCTCAAGATATAGCCGTAGGGCATGACGACCTTCCTTGGGTTGATAAGAAACGGAGTTCATTTACGTATACTCCTATGGTTGAGTACGCCACATATTCCGCCATCGGAGGTATGGTTCAAAATCTTACTTTTTGTGAAGGTAGGGTGGGAAGGATCCGTTATTTTCCCGTCCCCGGGCTCTTAGAATTAGACGTTTCAGATCTTCGATTTTGACGAACCCGGTGTCGCTGGCAAAAGCAACAGGATCCGCGTACGAAGTCGCGGGCAGAAGCTAGTTATATACATAAGATTATAGCTGGACATTACACACAGCGCCATCTAGTGCTACACTAAACAACGAGGCCTGTGTCGTGGACAGCAGATAGTTGATATACCACATAATACAACAGCCGGGGCAGAAAGCACAGGCTGTTTGCCGTGTCTCCTTGTCGAACTGTTGCACGTGCTAAATCGCCAATTCCTCGCACATCTTGGATTCGAATCCAACAAACGATCTGTTTGCGTATGGATGGACGAAGATTTTATTGGCATGTCAGAAGAATTCTATCGGTATAGTTCTACCATTCAGTTCTACTAGTAGGACTAAACGGAGAAAAAAATCCGTTTGTTTCCACTAGTAGGACAGAACGGATAGTCTTTCCTACTAGTAGAAATTAAAGGAGAAAAAAATCATTAAGTTCGTGTAGTTCTACGACGAGTTCTACTGAATTGAGACTGAACACTGATAGCAGAAAAATGTACTTATATTCTTTTCAATACACTTCCTTGAAAACTTCTTATCGCACTACGATTAGGTTCAAAATGCAATGTATTTAACACACGTGCGTTTTTTTACATTTTCCTACACGTGTACGGGAACGGAAATTTTCACAGATAACTATATGATAAATTTTGCCTATAGTTCAATGCCTATAGTCAGAGGTGATCTGTGAGAAGAATTTCTGAAAGTGTGAACCTTGACCGTTACTTTGTGTATTTTAATTTTGTGTTTATAACTCTTTTATTTCTAGTTTTATTTTAGTTACTGCGATTAGTTAAAAAATACAACCGTTGTTTTTAAATAAATACTTTTTAATTGTAAATACTTACTAATTATACATAAAACACATCCATAATGCGTAAAAAAAAACAACAACAACATTCATATTAATGGGTCCTAAGTTGTGAGCTATTAGCATTCGTTAAGCCCACCTTGCCTTTCGCCTCCAAAAAGTGCGTCAATCTACGCGAATCCATTCGAATGTAGCATAAATCTATAATTAAGTTAATTACAAACGCCCTCAGACAATGACCCTGTTGATCACAATAAAAGTCGGCCATGTAGGATTTAATCAGCTGTAACGACGGTGCAAAGCCACATCGTTTCTAGGCTTAATCTCGAAACCATGGATTATGGTGTTATATCCACTCAATTTCAGTCCAACGATGTGAACGTATTTAGAGCCCCGTTGGACTATTAGAATAGATGCTAAACTAGTCTAAATCATGGGCAGGATTTAGGAACTCCTATTTCTGAATAATAGATATTGCTATACATGGCAGATATTTATTTAACCAAATATTGCGGCGGCATGTGCATTCGTGACGAAACTTTATTAATTACTACCTGCACCTCTCGGTTTCACCGCGTAAGCCAAATAATGACAAAATTTTGCTACTTTGGTTGACATTATTGCAATTTTCTTAAGGATCTCTATTTTTTTTTAATAATAATAATACATAGCTTATGTAACTTCCTGATAATTTGGCGTCTATTGGTTAAAATCAGTCCAGTAGTTTTGGAGGTTATTCGGTACAAACAAACAAACAAATAATATTTCCTCTTGTAATATAGTTTATAGGGTGTAAACAACCTCATCACAAAGCCGTCAACCAAGCATTCTGTACATCAATCTAAGTAACTTTATGCAAACATTTTTGCTGAGAAACGACTTCTTTTTTGGGTGAAAAATCGTGTTTGTTGGTAGAATTTAATGTAACGCACTTAAAACATTGTGCTGATGGATGGATTGACTAAGTAGTACGGAGGTCGTAGAGGTGTTCAAAGTAAAAATCTAACACTAAAAACTTGTATAAAAAAGTTTGTCAAAAAGTTGGAACTTTAACCTCCAATATCTCCTTAACTACGAGTAGAAGGTTCCCAGATATGGTATGGTATATTTCTCACCATATTAATGCCCTAAAACGTCTATAAACGACCTCAAAAACAATCCAAGAAATAAAACAAAAGCATGACGGTCCAGCCCTTATTTAGACGCTAGCTACAGCGGCTTTTTCGGAGTTCCCCAAATGATCCGCACTGAGCCAACCCTTTATCGCTAGAATAAAATTCTTACATACACTTACATACGAAATAAAAAGCTAACCCTCTTTTGGCTTCATCGTAATCCAACAACAAAGATAAACGGGGCATAAATGACGTCATTATGTCTGCCCGCGTTATGCAAATTTCTTGGATTACATTGTCATTTTCCTCGAGATGGCTTTCCTGGTACGGCACTGCAATTTAACTTATATGTACGTAAAACTGTTTTCGTAAACGTTGGTGAGTAAGAAATGTTCATTAGTACAGTATAGCAAATATTAAATAATATGATGTGGTAATAACAGTCCTATATTCAGCAGTCCCATATTCAGCAGTCATCAAGCCATACAAAATTGAAATACCTACTCGACCAAATGTGACAGACTTTCTTTGAAAAAGTAGTTCAATTTGATTGTCTATGACTCCACACCTTTATGCAACATGTTGTATGAGACCCAGAATCGCTTTGGATCCACTTTCAACAGGATTGTCCGAAGCTTTTTGTAGGTTCCCAAATACTTTGACTTGAACCATCATCATTATACACTTTGTCTAGGTCCTTCTGCTTTGCATTGCAACATCTTGATCACTGTGTACCTTATTTATGTTATAATACCTAAGGGCCAAATCACACGCGGGCCTGTGGGCGGTTAGCTATGGGCTAGCTAGCCGTCCGTCCGTCTAGTGACGACAGGCCGTGTCGACGGCGCGTTCGTGTTCCACGCGCGCCTCAAAGAAATGTCAGTATAAAGAGAGGGGCCCGCAAGGGCCGAAGCCTGCCGGGGTTGCGGGACTGTTCGAAAGAGATACCGCGGCCCCGGAACGTAAAGGGCGAGGAAGGAACATGGATGGGTTTTAGTCAGTAAAAGTCTGACACTCCCTCCCGCTCCGCCCAGAGTGGGAGAAGTCATTTGATGATTTCCCATCCTAAAAAAAAAAAAAACACAGTTGTACAATGTCAGCTACAAACAGCATTATTTATTTCATCATCATCATCATCATTTCAGCCGAAAGACGTCCACTGCTGGACATAGGCCTCCCCCAAGTGTCGCCACATTGACCGGTCCCGTGCGACTCGCATCCAACGGATTCCCGCAACCTTCACCAGGTCATCGGTCCACCTAGGGGGAGGTCTTCTAACGCATCGTTTTCGCCACAGTCGCCACTCCAGACTTTTCGGCCCCATCGGCCATCCGTTCTGCGAGCAATGTGCCCTGCCCACTGCCACTTAAGTTTGGCGATTCTTCGGGCTGTCGGTGACCTTGGTTCTCTTGCGGATGTCTTCATTTCTGATTCGATCACGCAAGAAAAGTCCGAGCATAGCCCTCTCCATTGCCCTTTGGGATTATTTATTTATGTGCACACAAAATACTTAATAGTATATAACATTAAGAAAGAAGAGCACAAGGTACTGCTTATTTCACAAGAAATCTCTTCCAGCAGACCTGCGAGAGGAAAGTTAGATTAGAAATGTAGACACAGTGTGTAGAAAAGACAAAACAGGAAAATATAAACTAAAATCTTAAAAAGAAAATATAGCTATTTACAATAAACATACATATACATTTAAAATAAATACTGGTGTAGTATCTTATATGTATAATAATTATTTATTTATGAGAGTAGTTATAAAGTTATTGGTCAGTAATTCTACACTAAAACCACTACCCCTATCGTTTACTGCGTCTGTTGCCCTTAATAATCATAAATCCTGGTCATAACGCGCAATATTAGATGTCTTAGCGATTTCATACGCTCATTACGTGGTGCGCAAACGCACGGGAGGTTATTACTAGCCTTTATCTGTTTTATGTCAGGAAATGGTTTTAATTATGTCGCATTAAATGTCTACATTATGGCATCATTCCTAGAATCAGTACCATTCAAGTTATTCTTAGTTGTTCCTTGAAGTCATTCGAATTTTAGGACAGTATGTGTTTGAAAACCAGACTCGTTTTAATACTCATTAAGCAGACTATGCGAAATGCGATTAAGGTTTTTAAAACGATGAAAGCGGAAAAACGAATAAAACATAAATTGCTGCATTATTATTTATTCGGGATTTATGCTAATAATTCAAAGTTGATAAATATTATATCAGGTTAAAACAAAATGCTCACGCAAAACCTTAAATGACATTAGCAAAGTTCGACGCTTTTCTGAAATTGAAAGAATATTGGATTGTTTGAACAATGGATTTTTAGCAAAATTGGATAACTCGTTTATCCGTGAACTGAGCTATCGCACTAACAAAAACATAGTTTTCCAATACCTACAAACTACTCTTTGTAAGGTTAACAGGGTAAAAATGGAAACATCACGGTTCCAACATCTAATAAGAACTTGCTAACCCAATGTCGTACCCGCGTCTCCAAGTTTTTAGTAACGAAACTCTTTTCATGGTGCAGAAAAACTTTTCGCAAGACGAGCGTTCGGGGAGAAATCCTCGAGGAAAAAGTGTTCAGGTACAAGGACAGAAGTGTCCCAGTTTTATCATAAAAAGCAATACTTCATCAAGACAGTTGACAACTGGAATACCTCTTGTTCTTGTTAATCTGTGGTCCCATTAGGGAACGTCTTACTTGTGGACGGAATGCAAATCACAAATCATAGAAACTATTAAGGATAACGAGGCAACCATTTGAATGAAGCATTGTGGTCAATTATTAAGAGGGCTACGGAAAAAGCTACTAGTACATTGGCATGCGTGACGTCATCGCGTCGCCGTCCCCGCCATGAATAATGGCTTCAATAAATTAATCTTGCGTCCAGATGTCTTGGTGTGACCTGCGGGCTACAGATTAATAGTTTACAACGTTGTATGACAAACTCATAGCTGATTAATAAATCTGTGAGCTTTATATATATACTCTGTCAACACAATTATTATTATTGTTATAGTGAGTCATTCCTTAATCAGCAACTATTATAAAATATTTGCAGAAACTTGCATCGCTGCACCCGTCGCGGAACAACCTCGCCGGTAGGTAATAAATGTCTGAAATTGTGGCTAAAATATTTAAACAGTGAATTAACTTGTTATGTACCGTTAAACAACAACAAAATGCAAATGACATTGATAATTATTCCTTTTAGAACGAATTCCGCAGCTGCGGAATATTCAAATAAGCTCTTAAAGAATGCTTCCGTGCAATGAGTATTCATAGAATACGGAACGAATGAAATTGCTTTTACATTAGTGCTTTAGATACAGAGGCATCTGTTGCTAACTACCTATAGTTATTTACTCATTTTCCGTGTATTAGAAACGAACCCATTTCTTGTTTCTCACAACATGTTATAAAATTCCCCCTTTTTTTTTTTTTTTTGGATCCACACGTGAGCTTTCGTTTCTCTGAGAAGATAGCTTATAATAACATCATTCCCTTCATAAATTGAAGAAGTTGATAAAAGTCAGAAATCTGAGAATACAGTTTGCATACATTAGATGAGCTTGGGCAAGGCAGAACGGTTGCAGCCGGTGGAAATGTATTCATGAATCAGTCTGCAGAGTTTAGCATTGCGATGAGCTGCCGCCCGCAAGCCTGATGTGTACTCTCCTTAAAAATACCTCCTCATACCGACAGCGGCTGGGAAGTGTGCAATATTGAAATAGCTAATGCATTATGCCCATATTTTAAGCAAAATTTAATTGATGGAACTTTAACAATTATTGAAACTATAATGGTAGCGTAGACGTGTTTCTCGTCCTTTATTTCGTGATTTGGGATAAGAGTTATCAAAATCTCCTAATAAATGAATATGTTTCTTATATTATCCTAATAACTTACTATGATGGGATGTTACTCAAATAAATATCCCGTTTTCAATGTTAGTGATCATGTCAGTATAAAAACTTATATACTAATAACTGTTTCATAACGGTATGTATAATATTATAAGATCAATAAATTTTCTACACACATTGTACCTTAACGAATTACTTCGTTTAAAGGATAGGCAGTGTTGTGTTATTAATGTTATTATACATATGTAGACACATTTGTGTAGGCAGCAGTTGATTACTAGCCAATTTCCGTGTCGCTAACCCAACTAGGTACCTACTACTAGTAGTTCACTGTGTGGTTACGATCACACTCAATCGCCTCGCGGGCCACATTCAATGCAAATTATACTTCAACCAACAATTCAAGCTTGCTCCGCCCCGGCACGTACAACCATCACACATTACATTCAAATTTTAGACGCTCACGTAACAAAATAAACGCCTCATCTAATACTACACGTAATATACTCGTAGATCACAACATTCTCCGATTTCGCGGCAAAGCAACAGTGAATAACTCATGCGTTAAAGAACATTCTGAATAATAAAATACCCCTTTTTCTGCTTCATAAAGTGTTAGACGGCAAACAGGTTCTCCTTATGTTTTTCATTTTAATCTAAAAGGCAAAACCCAGTGACTCATTCATCACGATATCTCACGAGCCGTGTGGAATTTTGCACAGGCGCTCTCTTTTGGGACGCAAGAGATAAAATGGGGTTTTGCAAAATTCAACAGCGATCAAAGATCCTGGGGCAAGGCTACGGTAAAGGCCGAGCCTATTCTGAACCCATTTATGTTTATCTTTCTAACCAAATGCACAGTTCCCCCATATCTAGAGAGAATTAAGCATGACCAGCATTATTATATCTCAAGTATGATATAACAAAACAAAAGGTTTATGATACAGTATAAATAATCCAAGTGCTTTTCTTTCTTTTACAGATATGGTGGAAGCAGCAGTGTTATCTGATAAACATCTCTGAACAAAACCACAGAGGATGCCGAAAATCAAGCGGACGCTTTAAAAATGTGTGTGTGAATGTGTTTGTTAAACCGCCACTGAACAATAAGATCGTGGAAAAGTATGCCAAAAACAAAAACTTGTAGTGTGGGACGGTAGACTGCACAGTGAGCGTCGTACTTGGTGTGGACAGAGCATGCAACAGTCGAGCGCTTGATTGAAGCGGCTGAGAGGGATGCGGAGGCGTGGCGTGTGACGCGCGGGCAGCTAGCGGCTCCGCGGCGGGTCCGCGGCGGCACCGCGGCGGATGCGGCGTGCCAGCGTGTACAGTGTGAGCGAGGGCCTGGAGCGGTGCGCCTGTGCTAGGTACGGATTATGATAGAATTCGTTCAAGGGGTGCAATTTTTGCAAAATCCTGTCTGCAGCATAGTTTCTGCCAACATAGCCACGGTTTTTTTGTTTGTAAATAACAATTAGGTAGAGAAGATTCTCTGCGGCGTGTACTTTATGTGGCTTACGCGCGGGCAAAGGTCTGTACCTTGAGGGCATGTAATAAAATAAAAATATAGATATACGAAAAGTAGTAATGGTTGCGTAAATTCATATGAAGCCAAAAATGGCCTACATACACCCACACAACTCTCTGTGACGAGTGGTTTAGACTGTAACACGTCTGTCAGTTAGCCGGCCAGCTTTATTTGTTTGCGAACCCGCTATACTACCTACGCAAAACCACATTTACCACATTCCCAGTGCTTCAGGCTTTAAAACAATCTGGTTTTAATAACGTACTATCTTTTAGTCGACGTTAAAGAGCACAGGACATAAAATTCCCACTACCCTGAACACTGCAATAACAGAGGATTGCCAAGAAAATCTGTTGTTACAGATTCACAACAATGAGATTACGAATTCTAGGTCAACGAATCAATTTTAATCTATCACGCCATTCGCTTTAAGAATGCCAAATTTCTGTAGATTGTTTTTGCCAAAAATATACATATTTCACGATACACATTCACTTTCCTACGTTGTCACAATACACGAATAATTTCGGTACATCTGACAACAATTCCGCATTTGCATGTGAAGCGAGCGGTATTTATTTTAATGTGCCTTTCGTAATACACTGCGGCATACGCATTTAAACACATTACTATTAAAATTGCTGCCATTAAATGCTCTTCATTGTAAGATAACGAATTGACTTCTCGTTTTATCATATCAGGTCACATCGTTGAAAGTTCAACGAACTTTTAATAAAGGCGCGTTTACGCTAGGTCGAGTACTTACTTCAGAACTGAACATGTAGGTACAAGCCTAATAATTTACGTCGGAGGTGTAAGAAGTCTATAAATGCCCGAGAGCTGGGCTAACCTATTCCCATTACCCCAGAATTATTGAGCTAGTAACTCGCCCAGTGTAATCACGTCCTAAATGTGCTTTAGTTTTGTAGCTAGACATTATTAAGTCATACAGCGCCACACATAAGGTCTTATCTCGCTTGCTTCAGTTGGGAAACTGCACGCTGTTATCCGTATCTTAATTGTCAGGTTATCCGGGATTCCTGGTGAACACTCTAATTATCTGGTTCGGACGTGTTTTCGAAATTATTTAACGTTTAATCGCACTTCAGTTGGTAACGATTCATTAAAATAAGAGCACGTTTTATCAATGGCGTCTGGCGATGTTGAAACTACCGTCAATGCACGTTAAATGGAAGTGGTGGCCGTTTAAAAGGTTTTTGTAAACGTTTGGGTAAAATGTTTTAAGGCTATAAATATCATGGTTTATTGGGGTGTCCCGTTTGTTTTTATTTGTGTGATAATAATAGTTATTTGTACCAATATCGATCGATAGAGATTAATTGAAGATACAGGAGTCAGCATTTATTTTTCTAGGTAACTATTCTTCATATTTGAGAATAGCCAATAGATATTGTATTTTTGCGTCTCACTGTTCCAATCTTTTAACATTACATTGTATCAAAAAACTATAGTGGGGACGGAAAAAAACGAGTCATCTAGATTTTAGTTAAAGTATTTTTCTGTTACTTGTTAGTACGAGTATGTCGTGCATTATTGTCAAAGCATCCACATGTCCATTTGTTGTTCAAAATTGGTTTAACTACTACACAACGTACCTACCTACTAACATTTCCTTTGAATGCATCCTAAATAGAATCAAAATATGCATTTGCACATCCGACAGCTCGAAACTCGAACAAATCACTTGTTTGCGACAATAATGGCATAACTCGAAAAATAAGAAACCCAAGACAGCTTTTTTAAAGTAAGACGAGTTAATTTTGATTATATTGACAATATTTTGTTCCATAGTATAAACTTTTTATCAAAAGATGAAGGTTTAATTTTACGTTTTTCGTTAATAACTTTTGTAAATTCAATTACAAACAACATCGAACTATCCTAATTTTTGAATTATATCCTTGTCGCAAACGAGCGACATGTAGTTTTGAAAATAAATAAAAGAAACATTTCCCAAACTCAACTACAGTAAATCACAGTCAGGTGTGGTTTTAAATATCCTGATGATAACTGAAAATAAACCAACAAATAAATTGAGCTTTACCGGGAGTCCATAATTTAATTTCGTTATTTCGACTGATGGATTCTCATTTCGACGCGTCATCATCCTATCAGTACGTATAGCCGACGCCATTCCTATATAGCTTGTTTTTATTTCCGTCCATGAGTGATGTTAGCGTGAATTTCTGAAAATATTATTACGGATAAAGTCGGTGTGTGACGTTTCCTGTGGCCGCATGTATGTGAGGAAAATTCTCAAGTTTCCCCAGTTCTTGTACGTGCGCGGCAAACTTTATACTTTGTATGAGTGTACAGGCGGTTTCGCGTGCGACCTCTCATTTATTTATTTCTCTAAGCTCTACGACTAGAACAACTCAACCGATTTCAGTCAGGTTCTTTCACGATTAGAAAGCTACATCTTTACCGAGTAACATACGCTATAAATTATGTTGGTAATATAATGGAAATTAGCCGAGATATCACAGTTTTTGCGGACAAAGTCGCGGGTGAAGTGATAAACCTTTGTACCAGTATTTTTTGTGTGACTAACTCCTTGGTCTAGTGGTCGCAAAGCTCAAAGCTGCTGATCATGCGGTCGTGGGTTCGATTGGGGCTCGGGCAAATTGTTATTGGGTTTTCCATCAAGATTTTAAGTCTGAAGTCTGGACTCGCGCCCGGTTGATGGCGATATTGAACAATAACTGGTGAATTGTGGGTGTGCTTGTTTTTTGTATGGGAACATGTCACAGTGACAGCTGTTTTCAACCGACTTCCAAAAAGAGGAGGTTCTCAATTCGACTGTATTTTTTTTTTGTTTGTTACCTCAGAACTTTCGACTGGGTGAACCGATTTTGATGGTTCTTTTTTTTATTTGAAAGCTGGTGCTTCCCGTGTGGTCCCATTTTAATTTGATGAAGATCTGATGCTGATCTTCGGAGATATACAATGGAACTCTTTTGAAAATAGACGGCAAACCTACAGTGATTGCTGCAATCGCTTGTAGGTTCATTGTTTGTACTACATCATGACGTAACACCACAGCTGAATGCTCTGAGGGGGTACGCAGATGTGTACAATACACCCCGATTTCGACAATGTTTGTTACCTCTGAACTTTCGACTGGGTAAACCGATTTTGATGATTTTTATTTTATTTGAAAGCTGATGCTTCTCGTGTGATTTTATTTCAACTTGGTTAAAATCTGACGCTGATCTGCGGAGATATAAATGGAACTCTTCAAAAATACACGGCAACTCTGCAGTAATTGCTGCAATCGCTTGGTTGTTTATTGTTTATACAACATCATGACGTAACATCACGCCTATATGCTCTGAGGGAGTACCTACGCAGAAGTGTACAATACACCCAGATTTCGACAGTTAGATGTGTTAAGTTCCATTTAATGGGATCCTGGAGAAATAGAGGGAACTCCTTAAATTTTATAGGCACACCAGAAGCGATTTGGGTAGTTTTAGGAAGAGTACTTCCTCGGAGTGATCCCATTTCAATTTGGTAAAGATCTGATGAAGAACTTCGGAAGATAGGCAAAGGAACTCCTCAATAAATAATAGCAAATGTACTGGGATAGCTGAAATCTCATGTCTGTCTATTGTTTACACCAGTTCATAACAAAAAATCACGCCGATACGCTGTGAAAGTGTAAGCACATATTGTGAACCACTAAAAAGTGAAAAATAAAAACTTTTTGCAAAAAATATAACCGACTTCACGCAAAAAAGTGAAAATTAACTTTAGCTTCAGAAATCGGTGACAAAGCAACTAAATCAATCAAACAAAGGCCACCGACTTCTGAAGCTAAAGTTATTTTTCTAATTTTTGTGTGAAGTCGGTTATATTATTTGCAAAAAACTTTTTTTTAATAATCAGACCGTTACCTTTTCGGTGAACATGGACCATAGAGTGGTTCCCTCTTAAACTTGAAATGAGGCTGTATTTAGGTCCTTAGAGGTCACTTCAGCCTTCGGAGACAACAGCGGGGATATTATATTCTCTTAAACCTCCGTCTGAATAAACAAAAATACATTTCAAATTGAATCAAAACCTCCTCTGAAGAATTTTATAATCGAATAAGCAGTGAAACGTAAACAAGAACAACTTGTGGCCAACTTTATTCAGTCACGATTCCGACTTATATTGTTGTTCAAGTAACATTGATTAAAGATTATAATGTTATTATAAAGATTACAAAGGTAATTTAATGCAAATTGCGAATTCAAATTAATTTCATTAACATTCGAAGCATGGCGCCCAACGAGATAAATTAAGGCCAGAACCAAGAAAACAGAGTTTCCTGATTCATTTGGAGAGATTCTAACTACGTTACTCGTGTTTTATTTACACTTGCTTTACTCGCGTGGAGGTCAGTTGAAAATTATACCATGGAAACGTTCTGCTGGCATATAAAGTACATTATATCCTAAATCAGACCATAGTCTATCCGTATGACAAATTTCATTGAAATCCGTCTAGCTGTTTCAGCGTGAAAGAGCAACAAACATACACATATACAAACTTTCGCCTTTATAATTAAAACTATTGTATTCAAAAATGAATGCCAACTAATGATGCAGTGATAATTAAAATAACGAAGTGTCGCACTTCAAAGCGTGGATTGATCAAGTACGCTTTCGATAGATTTTTTGTCAAACTGTTAGTATGATGTAATCGTTAGAATGTTGTTCCCAATTAAGTAAATGAAGAACACTCAATTTTAATTGGATTCGTTAATCGTTTTTGTTACCACGTCTAACCACTTTGCCACTAACCGCACGTTTGACGCGCGTGTTGCAACATTGTCAGAGAAAACAATCGAGAGCACTTACAAGGCCTCAATTCTGCTATTACAATAACACAATGGTCTATCATTGATTTCATAATTGTTGATGAATGACAATGGGATCTTCATTGTCATTTTGCTAAAAGTTCGTAATCTGCTAAATTCATCATAGTGATTCGATCATTGGTCGTTCAATGGTCTCGCAATTGTGTTAGAATGACATTGTTGTATTGCCATTATTATAAAACCTGTTAATAGAAATGATGTTTGCAAATCTACTATTAAATTTAAACAGTTATTCATGCCAGATTTGATTTGTATATATTTTTACATATTAATTATTTGTAATAAAAGCAATCTGAAGTAGTAAGAAGTTCGTAAATAGCAGAAAACATTAAGTCATGTGTAACGCGGGTAAATGTGAAACTATACAACTCAATAATATTTTATCTGTTTAGCTGTCAAAGTCAAATGTGACATTACTACTTACTGACGTTTTGTTTGTTTTTGTTTCTAGCGGCCGGTGTTTTGATTTATTTTCTTACAAGTGTTTTAAATTATCTTTATTAAAGAAGCCTATATTTATGGCAATACAAAATGGTGCTAATTGAGCAAATTTCGGCTCTAATTCTCAAAAGAACTGTCAAAATGTTGGCAGATTACCGCGTAAGTCAGTCATTCATTTGTCATTATGTACGAGATTACTATTTTAAGCCTTTTCTTTGAATTGAGTGTCAATGATGGTTGACCATTTGAAAGTCATAATGACGCCTTTACGTTAGTAGATCACCAAACTTGTCAAAAAGAACAATTTTGAGATCAATGATAGACTTTTGAGACACTATTGCAATAGCAGAATTGGGGCCCAGGTGGCTTGTTTAGTGACTCGCCTAGCAAGTAGCGAAGTGACATGAAAGTTCGATGATTTTCGCAACCGCCTGCACTGCGCGCGTACGCACGTAACCTTAGAGCATACTTCGAAGAATGCTCGATGCGTGTCGCGTCCATGTCGCACTGCCCGAAGTCCTGAACTAGGCGTAACGTAACGACGTTTAATAAGCTCTTTATAGCACTATTTAGGTAGTGTGGTTATTTATTTGATCCTGATGATGAACGTCGCAAGTTAACCTCTCTGTGGCCTACGTTTGTCTGCTCAACAGGAAGGTTTAACCTGTGACTCTAAGTACCTACCCTTCCTCAAGGCGAAAAGCTGTTTGTATGTACACGGCTGCTACGTTTCGTGGTAACCGAACAACGGTATCAAGTTTCGTGACGTGTAGGTCTGTAAAGTTAGTTTGCTAACCGCGCGAGTGTAGGTAAAGTTACATCTTCATAATGTTTCATGCTCTGTTGTACGAAATGGAGGTACTTCCACGTCTCAACATCTCCTAAATGTGAGATTGCTATGGGTTCTGTAAAGCTTATATTTGGGTAGTCGCCATCATGGGAAGTCTTACTACCTACTCATCTGCCTAGCCTTTTTCAACTATATTGGATTCGGCCACGTAGGTATTCACAATGTAGAGTTATAACATGTAAGTCTTGTAGTATAGTAAAAACTTGTATTTTAAAAACGATCCACAACAATGAACGATCGCAATGATGGGAAGAACAAGTACTCTCCTGGCCTCGATAAATGTGTTTTTAGAAAATGTTTATTTGACGTCAGTACATTAAGCACACACACACAATAAATAATATTAAAAAAGTTATAACAAGTTAAGCACATTCATTTTAACTTTTTAAATACTTAGTGTCATAAGTACTATGTATTTTCTCTTTTTTTTTGTAACTTTTTTAATATTACTGTGTGTGCTTAATGTACTGACGTCAAATAAACATTTTTTCTTTCTTCTTTCTTTCTTTTAATCCGCCATTTTGTGGCAGCGGTGGCGGCGATCTTGAACTAATTTTTATCAAACATAGATAAGAACACTCCCGACTAATTCACCTTACAAACAAAAAAAAACAAATTCAAAATCGGTTCGTCCATTCGGGAGCTACGATGCCACAGCCAGACACACACAGACACGTCAAATTTATAACACCCCGTCGTCTTTGCGTCGGGGGTTAAAAAAGAGAAAATACATAGTATGTACTGTGTGCCTCACGGCTGCGCCAAAAAAGTCCCTTTCAGCATTCATGCCAGACAGGTGATGCTGTCTGACGCTGGTCTTCCAATGACCAGTGTCAGACAGCATCACCTTACACCCGTTACATGTATTTCTTTTGTATTGTATTCGCAGGTAGCGCGGGCGCGGGTGCGGGTGCGGGTGCGGGTACCATGGCCGGCTGATGGAGCCGGGCTGGTGGTCGCCCTCGCCGTCGGCTTCGCCGCCGCCGCCGCCCCGCGCCCCGCCGCCGCGCTGCCACTGCCGACAACCCTTTTCTACTAGCTACACCTGCTTGCCGCACTATGGTACGTATTGACTGTTATTTACTATCACTCCAATGGTTCTGGATTTGGCAGTTTCGAGGGGTTCCAACACAATCTACACTCTGAATGAGGGCTCAGCTAGGGAATCAATGATTGTTTTGCGCTACGCTTTGAATATTGATGATAAGTATAATTTATCGTAATGAATTTAATCCATAGGGTGGCTTTTAGGCTGCCATCTGTTCATTTAAATGTAATAATTTTTTACCATCTTAAAAGACTAATAGCTTTTCAAAATATGAGAATAAGTACGGTCGAACAAGCTACTTATTTGGTTTACAGATTACTATGTAATTTGTGGGTAAAAGTGTAAACCAAATAACTTGTTCGACCGTACTTAAGTAAGTACAGTTGTGTGTCTGTAATTCAAAAACATAACAGATTTTTCGAAGATAAGCCCTCAGGAATATAAGTAAAAAACGAAATCATGAATTTACGATGTACTGAACGCTATGTGAATATGAAACAATAAATAAGTAAGAAAAATTTATTTATTTTTATTATTCTTATGAAAAATGTATATAATTTCTTGCACATTCACGTTAAACAAAATAAATGTACCGGTGGAATGACTCGGCCGCATATTTGAGTGCACTAACATAAACAACAGACACGTGCCGGGCACGTGACAACTACGCGACACATTGTCACGCGCGGCGACAAATACCTTCATATTCCACCTCATTTTCGTTTACGTACGCAAATATTCCATAATCACCTGAGCTTATCTCATCTGCCTAGCCTTTTCCCCATTATGTTAGGGTCGAGTTCCAGTTCAACTGGAAGAAGCCTTATTTACAAGGAGCGTTTGCCTATTTGACTTCAACAATCCTGTCAGTTACTGGTCAACTCGGTACCCCTTGGTAAAATGGGTTGTCAGGTTCTCGAACTTCAGACTACCCGAAACGACGACATGAAGTTACTTAGGTACTAAGTAACTTGATTTGAGAAGTGTCAACCGTGACAACTACAGTACTTTTACAGTTGTTATGTCTTGTGACTGGGACTGAAGCTACATTTAATTTTCATCTTTGTTTCGACAGTTCAAAAGTGCCTGTAATTGGCCTACTTGAAATAAATGCTTTGATTTTGATTTTTGATTTTGACTTCATCCGCTATTATTTCAGACAAATATTCGGTACGTACTAATTCGAACGCAGGAGCTGAGACGAGACCACATTCCATCCATTTGTTCAGCGAAGAGTTCGGTTTAGGTTATTGAATTTAGCGGTCAAGCCTTCTCAAATAACGGGTAGGAGGGTAGGAGGTATGCGCCATTGTGATCACACTGGACAGGAACCTCACGTGTCCCATCACTACGTCCTCCGGGACCAAGGGTCCTCTTGAGCTATCACGGGCACGTGATATTAACCTTTGAACTCCTGATATGTTGTCCGATTTCCCATGCCTCATTCCACCCCATTAAATACTTTCATTTTTATAAGAACATTTAAACTTACTGGCCTAAAAACATCTCTCCCGCCATTCTTTCGTGCTAATAAATCTTGAATCTCTTTGTAAAGATTCACAATCTCCGCGGTCTAAGCCCGCAAGGGAAAACACATGGCGACGGCTACACGTTGAAAAAATTCTTCGCGAATTTATTTCTCGCGAACAACGGTCAACACAATTTCATTCTAACGAATGTATGGTTCGTCCGCCGCCGGATGCGAAGCACTTAGCCGCTCGGCTGCCTCCATGCGATCCTTACATTTAAGAGATCCTTTTCGAGTTGTTTTGTCTCCCAACAAGATTTATGTTGAAAAAAAATATTGCTGAATCGACACAGTTAAACTTACGGAGTATTTACAGTACTCCTTTGCGCGTACGTTTCGCGTACAACCATTTTAGCGATTCCGAGCACACAATCTAATTCCTCAGGGTAACTATAATTGAATAACTTTTGTCCGCCAATCATTGAAGCTAGTGTTGCCCAAAATCAGTCTTGGTCTTGCAGTCTTGGTCTTGTTCTTGCACTTTTGCAAGACCAAGACCAAGACCAAGACCGACGTATTGTAGCAAGACCAAGACCAAGACTGAACCCTGCAAGATTTGAGCAAGACAAGACTAAGCCTGCAAGACTCTTGCGTCTCGCAGTTAAGTCAAACTGAGATTTGGGCGTTATAAAGTAGGGTTCCAATCCCGATTGTGATAGACGTTCCCCAGTATCAAAACCGTATCGTCATAACACTAAAAGGTATTGTATTGATTTTTATATTTCGAGTATTTATTAAGTAGGTAGCGTGTTACTCACTGTGTTCCCATGTGATAAAAATGTACTTACCTAACATAATTTTCTGGCAAAGTTCATTTCATACCTTTTAGGTATATCTACTAGAGATGCAACGAATATTCGGCAACTATTCGGTATTCGGCCTATTCGGCCAGTTTTTGCAGTATTCGGTATTCGGCCGAATAGTAAGTAGTATTCGGCCGAATACCGAATACTTAAAAAAGTAGCAAATATCTTATAAAAGAGAATTAAAAAAGCAATTTAATCGAAACATTTAATTATCCAATAATCATTAATTGCGAAAACTTCAAAATATTTCCAAATAGAAGACTTTTTATTCACTACTAAAGCCATTTTAGAAAAAGTAAATATAAACACTGCACGTTGTAACACGACTTGCCGGCTACTGAGCCAAATAGGTATTTCCCGCCCCGTCACCGCCGCACGCACCGCATCAAAAATTTGTCATAACTTGTTAGCGTCGACGTCAATAATTGTACTGGATCACCCGCCGAATATTCGGCGGCCGAATATTCGGTGTTTGGCTGAGAGCGCCGCCGAATATTCGGTATTCAGTATTCGGCCAAATCACTATTCGTTGCATCTCTAATATCTACCTATAGAATTATATTGTGCTTGTCTAATGTGCAGATCTAACGTTAGTATATAGGTTGGTAAACATTATGTAGGTACTTATGTTTCAAAGTTTATGTTATTCTTCTATTCAGCAAAATTTAAAACTAACAGCGAGTCGACTAGGTCTAGTAACAGGTTTTTGGAAAGCCAATTTTATGGAACAGATGCCAGGACATCAAGCTACTATAATCTGCCAAATTTCTATAACAGATTTTCAACTTTATCGCTAAAGCATTAAGGTTCATGATTGATTGGGAAAGTTTGACGTTCCGCGAATAAACTGTTGGTTGGTCGGTGTATTATGTACCTACTGATTTGATCATTTACCGACAAAGACGCCGCAGTGTATCAAAGACTGCAACAAGTGTATCACACAGCATTTGACACTGTTTGAGCACCGCATGCGCGGCCACAGAGTACGGACAGAGGCACACGAAATTGTTACCCATTTTGGTAGGGTTGGCACAAGAGGATAAAATTAAATTCTTCAAGGTGAAGATGTATGTAAATAGCAATAAGCTAATAGGTATTTGCAAGTAGCCTAGTCTACATTATGAAATATAGGTACCGGATAGGTGTGCGTCCACCTAAACGAGTATTTATCGCGAATTTTACCTTTAATATAAGCGGTTCGTTTTGTCCGTTTTCCTTTTAGTCTAGTCTAAGTAGTAGTCTCGCAAGACTTGCGAGACTCTTGCTGCAAGACCAAGACCAATACCAAGACTTAGAGCGCAATACCAAGACCAAGACCAAGACCAGGCGTATTGACGCAAGACCAAGACCAAGACTGGCTAAGGTCTCGTCTTGGTCTTGCATTTGGGCAACACTAATTGAAGCTGTCTTTTGTGAGATTCTGCGCTAATTCAAAGGGAAATAATAAAACAAAAGAACAATTTGTAGATGTTGTCTTAAGTTTATTCCGTTAGAACGCTTCTTTTATCGAATTATTTTCTTTTCTACTTACTTTTTTTAAGATCTGAAGAACAGTACCTTTTCTGATAAGGGGGTGTCAAATTGCTTGTTCTGAGTCGTAAAATAGGTATAAAAGACTGTTCAACAATATCAGTATTATCGAATATCGCTTTTATGTTTAATATTAGGTAAACAATTGGTTACACTCGCCCTTACTAACCTCCGGCAATTTGTATCGAGTTCACGTAAACTGAAATTGTTAAGAGGTATATTGCGAAATAAAAATACGGAAATGACTTCCATATAGTGTTACGTTTTGTTTTATTTCTTTTTTATATGGACTGTTTGATTTCTTGGGTTTTTTCTCAATAAATCGGCAGAAATGCTTAATCATGCTTGATGCTACGGAATCGGGTTTATTGACGGCATACCCAAAATCGTAACCACAAATCACAACAAAGTTCATAGCAGAGATAGCCTAGTGGTGATTTCGTCGGATTGCCAAGTCATAGGGCTCGTGTTTCGGATATAGGAAAAGGAAATTCGGTGATGTGAAGGAAAACATCGTGATGAAACCAGCATGCCTGAACGATATTTCTTGACGGGATCTGAAGCCAAATCAGAGTCCTAAGTGCAGTATAAAAACTCTGACACCAGGTTAGGCATTAACCACACGATAAAGAAAGACTATAAGGCTCAATTTACACTGCCGCGGAATGGAATGGAAGAGACTTTTTGCACCGAAATTATAAATAGCTTAATGAACTTTATGTTACATACAAACTAAATACGAGCCAAAAAAAGGTCGCGCAACTTCCGCGGCATCCTCGCGCATTCTCGAGAATTCTCTTAGCTACTCGGTCGTCGGTTTGTAGTTTCGTTGCAAAAAGTCGCTTCCATTCCATTCCGCGGCGGTGTAAATTGAGCCTAAACTTAAGGCGATTACACGAGCTAAACGCGAGTTTTATAATTACTAAAAGTATATGATTCACTGCTATAAACAAGACCAGAAAAATATATGATATTCTTCAGGATATATGCTAGCATGATACTGTTTTGAAAACATAATACAATTAATTTGGCTGGATAAAAATAAATCACGAACTTACCTCTAAAAATATCTTTCAAACAATAGAAAACATTCTAATATGCATGCGATCATTCTGATCCTTTGGCAAATAATTCTACAAGCAATATATTAGCATGAGACTGTTTTAGTTTTTTAATCCAATCAATAGTTTTTTTGTAAATCGATCGAAACCACTCATTTCGCGCTATTTGGCCCGCAGTGGCTGACGTAACAACCACTTTGTAGTGCAAGCTGATTAGAACTTTATTCTAACAGCAATTCAAACGAAGTTTGAACCACCACAAATAGAGTTGCTAATTAAGCTCGTCTAAGCGCCTTAAGTAAAGAATGTTATTTCGAATACTTCCAGCTCAACATAACACTTACCCAGATGTTGTTGACAATGTACGTTGTACTTAGATGGATGGCCAGACGGCGAGGAAGAGTCGTCGGGCGGTGCGCTACGGGAGCGAGAGCTACGCTCCCTGCACCGCACCGTACCCGCACTGCGTCGCCGGGAGCTCGACACACGCGCCATCAAGCACCACTTCTACCCAGAGGGAGGATGGGGGTAAGTAGAACTTTGTTAAAATTAAATCAATGTATATGTCACCGTAAAATTGTCAAACACGTTATATTGTAATCTCTCTAGTGATATTGTAAACTCTCGAAATATTGTCAAACGAACATACTGCTTACAATAAAACGCATTATTTTTCGTGAAATGCATGCGATGGTAGTCAACTCACGCGGTATGGAGGGAACGAGGGGTCCCCCTTGCCCAGTGGTACAACTCTCATGAAAAGATAATGTACCATTCCTGAAAACTACCGATTAATATTACCTAACCTTAAATAAAACACAACATATTCCCCTAAAAAGCATAGTCGACGGAGCCCCGCTTCGCGCCCCTATTTCCGAGTGCAGGGTTTTAAGGAACCTAACTAACCTAACGAGGGGGTGCCCCAAGTCCCGATTATGCGGGCAGAGATACTTCCTTATGTTCAGTTGACTATATTTCGAGAGTTTACAATCTCGCTACAGAGATTACAATATAACGTGTTTTAAAATTTTACGGTGACATATATACTAATATCATAAAGATGAAACATTTGTATGTTTGTATTTTTGTATGTAACGAATAAACTTAAAAACTACTGGACCGATTTGAAAAATTCTGTCAGCAGTGGATAGCTACATCATCAGCGATTAACATAGGCTATATTTTATCCCCTTACTCCCACGGGGTGGAACTACACGGGTGAAACCGCGTGACGTCCGCTAGTAAAATATCAATACAACTGTGAGTCTGCATCAGCTCAAGGTTATGACGATGGTTAACACATTTGTATACTTAAAATATTTATCCATACTAATATTCTAAAGAGGTTGTTTGTTTGTAAGTTTGAATGTAGGAGTCACTTTCTGAACTACTGATCCGATTCCGAAAACAATTTCACTACTTAATAGCAAGCAACATTATCCACAAGTCTCATAGGATATATTTATAACGTTCTCTTGGAAAATTTCTAACCATAACGGGGGCGAATTATGGCAATAAATACATCATCATCATCTTCCTGTCCTTGTCCCATTCTATTTGGGGTCAGTGCAACACGTTTTCTTCTTCCATTCTCCCCTGTAAGACGTCACGGCATCATTTACTCCTTTCTCTTTCATATCAGTCTTCACACAATCCATCCATCTTTTCTTTGGCCTTCCTCTCCCTCTCCAATAAATACATATCAACAGGAATATAGAAGTTAAAAGGAAATACGAACATGTTGTCCCACAAATAAATAAATAAATATCGCTGGACATTAACACACAGCGCCATCCAGTGCCACACTAAGCAAGGCTTGTGTCGTGGACACCAGATAGTTGATATACTACATAGATACTTTTTTGTTTGTAAATACATACTTATTATACATATAAACATCCATGAATCGGAAACAAATGTCCTTGGTCATCATACAAACATTTGCTCCTACCGGGATTCGAACCCAGGACCCTAAGAACGTAAGGCAGCCTCACTACCACTACGCCATTCGAGTCGTCGAAAATATGCTCAGGTCACAACTCCTCAACAATTAACCGCAGCTATTTAACCGGTAAGCAGCTTATTAGCAGCATATAAACTGGAACAGCTGAAAGTTAGCGATGAAAATGCTCCCGAGCACTCTCCAATGGCTGTAGTTAGGTTACGGAGAAGTTTGACTGTTCAGCTAGTGGTCAACTTCATTAACTTCGGTTAGAGTAACTCTGCACACATAGAGTATAATATCCGATCAATTATGAGGCAGGAAGTCTGCCGAATCATAACAGTAGGTGGCTTAGTTAGCCTATAACATTCCCACGGCTGGGATACGCTCTCTGTAAGAGAGACTGGGCCGGAAACTACCTCGCAGGTCTAGGCAAATCCCGGGGCTGCGGGACTGTTCGAAAGAGATACCGTGGCCCCGGAAGATAAAGGGCGAGGAAGGATGGACATGATGAACACGCTCCACCCGGAGTGGGTGGGAAGTCATTTGATAATTACACATCCGAAAAAAAGGTCTAGGTAAAATGAACAGCTGATATTGACGAAAAATAAACGCGTTTTTTTAATACTTGGATAACTAAAATACTCAGCCTTTGACATTCTGGGCCACGACAATAATGTTTTACTAGAAATTTTAGAGCGCGCAACAGAGGTATAAAAACCGGCCAAGTGCGAGTTGGACTTGCGCATGAAGGGTTCTGTACCATTGTAGTAGGGGAGTAGGGGGGGAAAATTAAAGGAATTTTTAATTTATATTTGTTGTTTACCCGACCGAATCGGTCTGATGCCATTGTTTAACTATTGATGAAGGTTTATAGCAACAGAAATACACATTGTGTAATAATTTTCAACTGTCTACCTATTTCGGATCATGAGATACAGTCCGCAGACAGACAGATAGATGGACGGACGGACGGACACTGGAAGCTTGGTAATAGGGTCCCGTTGGTTACCCTTCGGGTAGGGAACCCTAAAAACAGAGCATCCGAGAGCAAAGACTAGTTCTAAGTCAGAAATTTTTCGACGAAGATTACGGTACAAAATGAAAGTCGAAAGCGAACTGCTATAAAATTCTACGACTGGCGGTAACCATGTCCATCAAACGAACTTTTGAAATATCAAGAATAAGTGCCTATCTACTGTTTTATTACTTTTTTCAACACCCCTATAAAGTACTTCGATCAATATTTCTTATCACATTCGAAACGAAATAAATTGTGAAGTCAGACGAGTAACTGGATAAGAAAAACGGATTTTATCATGTATCAGGATTGGTTTATTTTGATGATCGTGTTATATTTGTATACCTGCCTGTTTACTTTTGGTTACCGGTAACGTGGCGAGTATTATTAGCACATAAAACAGAATATATGTTTAACCTGGATCTTTTGAGTTTTCGATATTTCTGCCTTGCGATACAAATGTTAATCAACTGAAATTATAATGGAGTTACCATCATCAGGTCAATAACAATCCATTGCTGGGCATTATGCTCTGATAGTAAAAGCGTGAGGTTATGTTTACATGGTATAAAGGGATTCACCCCATAGTCGTCATTAAACCATTTTGTACATCAAGTAACACTTCGCAAAAATGATTGCTGTCAAATGACAAATTTTTGGTGTGAAAAGGCATAGTTTACGGTGTAACGCACATTGTGCTGAGTTGCTGATGTATTACAAAGTAAAGAGGTCATGGACATATTTAAGGAGAGGTTATAACATTTTAAACTTGTTGAAAAGTTGGGACTTTAACGGCATTAATAAGTGCCTCTCACAGCTTCTACAAGTGTGTTTTTACCCGTATTGAATGCATAAATAAATACCTGGTGAAGCATTATTACAATGTAATTATCTTCATAATAGTATTTACCCACCGGCGATGTAGCAGTAAGATATCCAGAGCTAGGATTAAGCTGAATCCGTTGGGATTACGCAAGCACTTCCAATATCACACATTAATTAAGGATTCTGAACTATACATATCCCTGTATTGTATTTCTTGTAACTATTTCCCTCGACAATACAGATGATACAATACATAGGCATACTCCTTTTTTGACGAATCATGAAATTGTTGCATGAATTATTCATGTAATCTAATCATTCTTATTCATGTATCTATGCTATTGTTTTACCTCATCCCTATAATAACGCCGGATCTTGTTCTCATACAAAACGTATTACGTACAAGATTTGATGACTAGATACGACGCGACACGTCATAAGCCGTCTTCGGTCGCAGATAAATGTTTCGACAAGCCATGAGGCACAATGAACACGAATCTCGAATTTCCCCCGAGTTCGTGACGAGACACAAGATGAAGACATATAATATCATCATCAGTCGTGAAGGAACTTTATTCCGACTACGAGATATATTCAATACGAACACGAGGTACAGTCAGCAGGGAATTCTCGAATCCGATACGGACATAATGCGACAGCCTCATCGGACGATAAACGAATTTATATTTCGGATATTGACTGCGTGCCGCGGCTATAAATGCACAGGACTCTGCCGGTGACAGTACCGCTCCACCTCGTAAAGATTTTATTTTAAAATTGACTTTCAAAAGTATGATGTTTTTCACAGTTGGTTCGAACAGCTGAAATAATTGAATTGGGAAACCAATTTGTTATTACGATTGTCTGTAATCCGATAATCCGTACCGAAACTGTTACCTTCATAAAATATTCATAAATGGTTTGAATAAATCGCAACCTTTTACTACGCTCGCCGCTCTTTTGACGGATTTTCACAGAATGACGCTTTCAGGACATCCAGAGGCATGACAAAAAAACGGTCGTCGTACGAGGAAATTGAATGCTGAAATTTTTTGAGCGAAGGTTACATTGAACTTTTTTTGCCCCATCTTCACATCCATCTGGGTGTCATTGAATGGCTCTTTGAAACTGTCTGACTGTCTCACTTTGAATGAAATAAGAATTTCATAAAAAAAATTATGTCTCAGGTTAAGGAAAATGTTCATAATTCATGAGGTTTGTTTGCGCGCTTACATAATATATGTGAAGTAAATACGGCAGGCCACTTTGTGTCCCCAGAGTGTCCCACCTTCCACGCAGCAACGAGTGTATTAATAATTCACACAACTAATTGCTGTAATAGAGGTAAGCCTTAAAATACGGATTAGTGCGTAACTTCCTGCCGAGTTACCGGAGCCTCGCCGCGAGAATTATACTGCGGCGAAATAATCGCAGCAATTTAATTACGTCGCGGGCTTCGCACGCCGCGTCACGGATGTAGGATACGGCAGAATTAAGACGTGATTTACATGCACGACAGTACAATCTGGGTACATCAGCAATATGTCGGGTGTGAGTTAGGATACGTAATTTAATAGAAAATGACCGTTATGAACAAAGTAAGAGGAGTTTATGAGGAAGGGAGAAGGTTCTGCCAATGGATATATGAAAACGTGATGTACTTGTTTGTATGTGCGTTGCCTAAGTTCAGAATTGTTCACAGATGGATCGTGTGTGGAGCCGCATTCTTGGCTCATCTGCTGTCCACTGGGCTGCAGTTAGCCTATGGAGCACTCCATGTGTACGCCCTGAGACACCTCGGGCCCTCTGCTGATCATGCTGGTAAGACGCTTTTTACACATTACATCAGGAAAAGTTCATCGAATCATTTCGTTTTATGTAATGTACGTAATGTATTACTTACTCCACTTTTCCATTGCCTGAACAAACTTTCAGTTATTTACGTTATTTTTGTCTACGCGTCCTATAAAACCAACTCGAGCATAAAATAAGAAGAAATTTTGATTGTATTATTATTATTAGACATGACAAATAATAAATAAAGTAAGGACGAGGAAACGACAATAGCTCTTATATGTCACAACTGAATGTAAGATTGAGGAAGAAAATAATTTTGAATGCGTAGCGGAGGACGAAGAGGGCCTCCGAGTAGAAAAGTAATCTATCAGCGGGAACCCTCCGGATATAATACTTAAATAAACAGACAACGAAGAAAAAATATTTACGACACAAAATGAAAGCGTATCAGCGTCGCAGACAAAATAAACGAGTTCACCTTCACAACTTTTAATTACTATCATTTTGTTAACTTCGAATTTAATAAAGACGCTCAAACTGTTACAACTTTGTTCGCCTGTTAACATTTATTACGTTTTTCAGGACATCTCTATTTAAGCCTAATTTACGTGAACAAAGCCAAGAGATTGTGTTTTGACAACTACAATTTAATATTGGTTATTAAGTAAATGAACTTTCTGTGTCACCGGTATTTGTGGACCTGCTTGATTTATTAAATTAATTTCCCAAGATTCACGACTGGGGTTGAATATTAAGAGGTAGAAGTAATTTGGGTTATGAGCGCGGTCTTTGTTGTCAGTGGTGGGAGGGGGGGGCTGGGGCGGGCCTGACAGGGGGGGGGGGCATAACTCTGTCAGGTTCGCCATTTGTGACGCTTTAAAATTGGAATTTAGCGAAGTTAACGAGTTGAGGTACACTTGGCGAACGGACAAGACGGTATGTATAAAAAATTGCACGTATAACCTAACGTACTTTATGTACCTACATTCCCCTTACACACGATCTCATCAAAATTAAAAAAAAAAAACGTTAATTAACTTCAATCCAGTCTTACGGTGAAGGTTATTAAAATGCAATAAAGTGCGAAATGAAGCCAAGTAATTATAACTCTTAAGCTGCAAGATAATATCGAGGCTAATTTCATTACGTCGGCTTTTCAGAGGATTTCTTTGTACAGACGCCATCAGCACACCAAGCCATCAGAAACTGTCAAATATCAACTTTGAACCTAATGCTATAGCGATAAATTTGAAAATCCTATAAAGTCTACAGATTGTAGTATCATTCTGAAAGGAACGATAATGCGTGCGGCAATATTTATAACGGGGAGCGACCATTCGGTTCGGTTCAGGCTAATTGTGTTAAGTGAAATCTCGGAAAGACAGCGGTATTTCCCAAATTACCACTATCTAAGATCCTACTAATGTGTTTTACGTTGGCCGCAGTATCTTAGCAGGACCAATTAAGGCTAAAATAAGAATTTATCTGCAATTTCGTTCACATCGAACATGACATTGTGTTGAATACAATGCCACTATTGTTCGTTATCATAATGCGTATCTGATGACGTAATGACGTGTATGCTATCTAATGATCCATTGCAGTTGGCTATGTTTACGTTTCGTCATCATGTTATCTTCATTTGCAATTGAGGCCGTATTTTTGAACCAATAGAATTCCAAATCGTGTACGAAATCGCAGAATTCGTATGCGAATCCCTAAAATCGCTATTTTTGAATGTGAATTTTGCAACGAGTGGTCCGACCCACTCGTTTCCGATATTCTACCAGTAGAAATGACGGAAATGACGTGAGAATGACACTGTCATTATCCCTATTGTTTCCCTATTCTTTTTTTTGTCGTTTTCCATTTTCTACGTATGTTCTTTAACAATTCAAAAACAAATCCAACACAAACAACAACCGGGAAAAATATGTGAAAACTAGAGAAATAAATATCGAAATCCCAATGACAGACGTCAGTCAATGACATTATAACTTTTTAATTTACGTTCCGTTCCACCGCAACTCATTACCGGTTTTTAAAATCAATGAGTTATGGCTTTCCGGTTTTTTTCACTTCGAGAGATTCAAAAATACGGCCCCAGATACATGAGACTATAGAGGTGTAAACTCCATGGTCGGTAACTGGCGTATTATAGTTAAAAAATTTTACTGTTTTTATCGTCATAGCGATGACGACAGTATCAAAAGAATACAAATTAGTAGTAATGGACACGTATTTTTGTTTTTGTAAATCAATGAATATTGACAAAGATAAAACGCATCAAAAGTCTGGAGGCTCATGACGTCAGTACGCTCTAAAAATTATACCTAGGCGTGACGTTTTGTGAATTTTACGTCGTATCTTCGTCAATTTTGATTTACGTAACAAAAGAAAAAAATACGAGTCATTTTTTTTGATAATCTAACTGACGGACTAATTAGATTTTTGTCGTCTACCCTGTTAGAAGACTAAGAAAAGATTTGGAAAAGATAGACGGAACTTAGAGCCTGACAGTTCCCGCTGTCGACATGTAAATACCAGAATGACCCCAAATTGTGAGATGAATGGCACTCGCTTTTTAATATTACTGCAGCATTCACTTTGCAATTAATACGAGTATAATTGCGAGTAACACCTCAAAGTTACCTACCTCTAAAATGATTAATAAATAAATAATTATCGCTAGAAATTACACACAGCGCCATCTAGTGCCACACTCAGCAACGAGGCTTGTGTCGTGGACACCAGATAGATGACATGAGTACCACATAGATACTTTTTTCTTTTGTTTGTAAATACATGATACTTATTAGACTTACAAACATCCATGACTCGGAAACAAATGACCATGCATAATTATCACACAAACATTTGCTCCTACCGGGATTCGAACCGGGTAGTAAATGAATAATATTCAATTATACCGGTCCCCACAGTGCCCACTTCTGGTATGTTTGTCTTTAAATTGCATTATAAATAAACTACAAGGTGGATCCCTATAGTCGGCCTTTTGGGTTAGGTACATTTCCTTTATTTTCCTCCTATCAACAATAATCTAAATGTGTTTTTGTTGACATGATACTCAAAGGTAAAGAGTTTCTCGTGACACTGGCGGGGTTTTATCGCTCAGATTTTATTGTACGTCCGTCTATGTCGGAATAGGACGGTCGTGTCCCTGAGGAGGATCACAGGATGTAGCTAATAAAATAAAGGAAAATGCAAAAATATTCCTTTTATTCCTCATTATTTGTCTGTAAAACATTCAGAAGTTGCGTGATCGTGCAAAAGTTACGCTAAACAATAGGGAATAGATTTTTGTAACAAAGTATGTTTAACAAAATCAGGGAGCTTTGAAATGTATTTTCAAATGCAAAAAAAGGAACCTTTCATAACATAACCTCATGTCATCTGAAATGTACAGATATTTTGCGAAATAATCTGTCTGATACACAGCTTTCAATTACCAAAAGTTCACCCTGAAAGTAACGTTACGGTCTCAATTTCGCGCAAAAAAAAATGCTGTCAACACAATTTGTGCCGATTAGCTCCCTCGTGGGAGCATCGGGAGTTTGGGACGATCCTCTGAGCCGTTAATTCTCCTGTTGAAAAGTGATTCGACACCTTGTTTGATAAAATTGATCAAAACGTTTTTGAGTTGGACGATAAACAAATTAAGGCACTGAGTGCCGTGTACAAAGTCGAACGCTTTACCAAAATTACAGTGCTTAAACTTCTAGTATCAACACTCCGCTTGCGTATTTTCTACCGTTTAAACCAGGCAACATGGAATACGTGAAATTAATCTATTCCTGAAAGTTGTCTAATTCCCTAACACGGCAAGCATGGCCCGCAAAACTTTAATCCAGCGAATTTGAATTGAAACGTGGGTCCCTCGTCAACCAGCACTGGATAGCTCGCTAAACTACGGAAAGGTCAACAGGAAAAGTAAAGAGTTAAATAAAACACGCCATATTGAACTGCGGCGTACATGTTTGTTCAAAAATGAAAAAGTAGTAGGTATTAACATCGGGTCCACCCTTTATAGCAGAACTTTTTATGTCATAATATTATTTTGCATATCATCTGATAGCATAAACTTCATTTCGCAGAAAAATGTTTGGCAGATACTCATTTATCATACGTTCAAACTCATAATTTTGTAAGCCAGAATCATATTTAGGCATAAATTTCATATGCATAAGATTTAAAAGTAGAACCATCTAATCGCAGAAAGTTCACAGTCAGAGTCATCTCTTGGCATAATTTTCATATCGATAGTCTTTAAAGGCAGAACTACCATATCTCAGAAAGTTTACAGTTAGAATTATCTTTTGGCATACATTTCATATGCATAATAATGGAAAGACTCATCTATCAAATCACAGAAAATTCATAAAGTCAGTTGATTGTGAACACTTGGTTTTTATTTCCCTGAAAGAAGCAGGTAAATATGCAAACGAGCATACATCTGTATGAAGCAGACAAACAAGCAAACAAGCATATATCGTGCATTTAGCAAGCATGCGGTATACAAGCAAGGATGAAGCATGCATGCAGCAGGCATGCAAACATCTGAACAAGCATATACTATGCATACAGCAAGCATGTAGCAGCATGCAAACAAGCATACAGCATGCATGCAAACAAGCATGCAGCATGCAAACAAGCATGCAGCTAGCATGCAGCATTCAAACAAGCATGCAGCATGCAAAAAAGCATGCAGCAATCATGCAGCATGCAAGCAAGCATGCAGTATGCAACATGCAGCAGGCATGGTTTCTGTCACGGCTCCGGCGCTGCGGGGCTACGGCGGCGGCGGTCCCACGCGAGCTTATCGTCGCAGATGGGTTTAACGCTCACTACCGCAGCTTCGGCATGCTGGCCGGCTTCGCCGGCCAGCCTCAGCCGCGGCAGCGAGTGTTACAACCACCTGCTCCTCAAGTCGCGGCCCGCCTCACCCCTCCGCGCCTACGCGATTTTAAATTACACTCTAGGGGTAGGGCAGACAAGATTACGTGGAGTCGGTTTTGGAGCAATTCGTTTCTGTCACTAACTTTTCTAGCACAATATATTGACTTTTTAAGATAATGTTTTAATTTTAAATTAAGGTTAAAAATGCTATTTTGTGGAATTGAAAAATGGCAATAATGCCAAATAAAATTATTCCAAATGAAATTCTGCAATCTTCATAGTATGCCAAGTGAAATTATATCAAATAATCGTCGTTCTAAATAAACATTATTCTAAACGAAATTATGCGAAATTTGAATTCTGCCAAAGGTAATTATGTCAAAATACATTCTGCCATCTAATAGTATGCCATTCCAAATTCGGACATACAAACATTCAGCCAAACAATAAGTATGTTTTTACAAAAATATGCCTTTAATATTATCGCTTAAAGAAAATTATGCCAAGTGTGTTATGCTAAATGAATTTCGGAGCAACAAGATTCTGCCAGATAGATGGAACCCATTAACATCAGTATTTAAATGCGCAATATTTAGCATACGCAGGTTTTTAAAATGCATGAACATTTTCAAGAAACAAAGCATGAACGCTGGATGTCCTTGCATCTCATGAAACTATTTGTCTAAGTTGTCCTGGGATGCCTATTGCTTGCCTCTAAAGAAGGAAACAAACAGATACGCCAACCGTCGGCACTAAACGAGGGTTTGTCAGACCCAAGATTTAATGGAGTTCTCGTTATAAAAGTGTTACTAAATGTGCTTAAAATTTACACAAGGGGTGTAGTACTAGGGGTAATGTTTAAGAAATATAAGAAATCAACCATTTTTATTATTTGTTTCATGACGCTTTTTAATAACATACCTGTTCCTCAGTGTGGGCCGGTGCGATATGTGTGGGAGTATCTCGCGCCGCGGGTGCATTCGCAGCGACGCGAAGGAAGTCACCGCGCCTTGTGGCACTCCTCGGTGGCCTGCTGTTGCCACTCGCTTGCCTCTTCACTTCGTTCGCCACGCAGCTTCATCAGACATTGCTTAGCTACGGTAAGTACGGATTTTTAATCAAAAGTATTCAAAAAAGGAAGACCAGAATAATGATCATGATGAAAGATGATATGGCTAGAAATTATCTCTATAACTAGAGAAGTATGAAAAAAGAAGACACGCCAGTGCCAACCAGGAGATTTTTGAATAATTGAAATAATCAAAGGATATACCATGGTTATACTAAAGAATGACTATAATACACTTACTCTAATTGAGAAAATCTGAACTCGAAATAGCTACTTCTAAAAACGCTTAACGATAGAATGTGGCTTTTGAAACCGCAAAGTTACGAGACCGTTACTTTAACCGATACCATTTCCCAAGCCATAAACGAACCGGACAGAAAACTCTTCGTTCGAACTCAGCTGCAGTAAATTCCTCCTGTTATCTTTGTAAAACAAAGGTGCAAAGCTAGGTTCCATATAAAACGCGTGTTTAGTTCAATAAGTTATCCTCTCCACACAGTGCGGGTTTGCGGGATATTGAATCAAGCTCGCCTGTTAGTTTTGCTTACCATTCGAGGATGCTTGCTAAGCGTGATATCGTTTGCTTGGTAGAGAGCGAGGGTTAAATATGTTTTTTACCGAAAACATTATTTGCAAGGACTTGTGTATTCAGTAAGAGACAAAAATAGGCGAGACGTTTGCTCTCTGGACTTTTTTCAACGTTTTCTCTTTATTATTCAGAGCGCTGAAGATTCTAAAGGTTTCCTTAGGTTTCTAAAAAAAACATAGAAAGTACCCGTTCCCTGGTATACTCGTATTACAGAGTAGACAGAATGCTAATTACAGCTATTACTAGATAACAACATCAGATAAGCAAAGAAAAGTAAAAATGAGCAAGATTTCTCTTTTGCAAAAATGAGTAAAGAATATTCTTGCAGACTATAGAGAATATTGTTATTCTGTTCCTTTGATGTTCTGGTTGTTCGATTCTCGTATTGGACATTATTAATGGGACGGAAAAGGAAATTCTGAGAACCTCTCGTCTGCACGAGAGGCTGGAATTGTGCCACATTGCCTATAGGGCTCAATACCGTCACTGGCAACATGGTGGGCTTCAGAGTGTAATGCAGTGCTAGGCTCAGTGTATTTGGAACATTCAAGTTTCATGTCAATCAGTTTTCGGTTGAATAAAATTATTTAGTACTCATATTGATTCACGTATTTCGAAAGTGTAAATATAATTTTTCGTGTTGGTAGAATTTTACCCTTTTACGCCTCTCCAATATGCAATATATTTGTTGCATTTGGTTACAAGCAGATACAATAACAGTTTCCAATAACATACACTGCGAAAAAAGAGTAATCAGGGAAATATGAATTCCGCACCCGATTTTCTTCAGCTTTTTTCATGCTATGCCCAAATTATTGTTGTAATCCTGATATCTCCAACCCAGGCGTGGTGTTGGGAGTGGGATGTGGTTTCGTGCGGGAGTCTGCTGGCTTGGTGCTGGGTGCTTACTTCAGGAGACGCCGACAGTTCGTCGAGCTGGTGGCGCACGCTGGTGGTGGAGTGGGCATCGCACTCTTCAGCGTCGCCTATAAGGAAGCCGTGGGGTATGACTTGAACGAAACGATATCTATTCTGGTAAATTGAAAGCCCTGGAAACTTCAAGAATTGTCTTAAACTTAAGAATGAATTGAAAAAGTGCTCCTCATTCTACATAAAAATACTATTTGATACAACTTGGTACATTAATGCCGTACCAAAAGAACTTTTAGTAAATGCTTGTATTTTTGCATCAGGAAACTAGGTTGGCGTTTGGGCTTACAGGCAGTGACTGGTGTGCTCGTCCTAGCTTTCTTCCTTAGTTCCGTATACCGCAGTGCATCCCTCTATCACCCTCAACGTCGCGCCATACTTCATCTTAAGAACCAACGGCGAAAGGTAAGGCCGGTAAGACTGAAACTTTAAACATTATTCAATCAACTCACCGATTTAAATCTAAGACAAATTATTTCCCTCAATTTGTGCCCAAAGGAAACTGACACTAATTTATGTACGGAACATTTCATTTAGAGTTAGATCCTTTTCTCAACTTGGCGAAGCAAAGTTTCAGTTTAATTAATATTTGCCAATGAAGATGTTTCGACCAAGTTTAATTGATTGATTATAATTAAATGAACTCGTTTTTATTTGCGTTAGGTTAAAGAAAAGAAGGGCCTAAAGAGAGGAGGACCAATCTTTGATTTAAGCCCTCTCCAATCTCGGCCGGCGAAAGTTTTGTTGCTGGCCGCCGGATTAGCTGCTTTTGGACTTTACACTCCCGTCTTTTTTTTGGTAAGTCTAATTGGTAAAGTTTGGAATCAAAAAGTTTTCGTGATTAATATGAATATTCGTTTTTTAATAGGCTTTGCAAGGTTTTCAAGAAGGTTTAGAAGAGAGTGCTCTAGTGTTATTACAAACGTTCCTGGGGTTCGCCGCGGTGCTCGGGTGTGCGGGTTTCGGGCTCGTGCTGGTGCGCCCGTCGGCGCAGTGCCTCGTCTCCAAACAATATCTCTGCCAAACGGCTATGGTGGGAATAGGTACAACATTAAATATTTTCTTACGTTCTTTGCCATGAAAACGTAATACATTTCAAAAGTAATAAGAAGGAATGTTTGCAGGTATTTCAATGCTCGCGCTAAGCAATGTGGAAGGCTATCACGGATACGTGCTGTTTGCCTGGATGTACGGCCTTTGTTTGGGAGGATTTTTATATTCTATAAAGATGCTCACAATGGAACGTGTTCGGGGACGACATTTTACTAGAGTTTGGGGTATGAATATTTAATGCACTAGTCTTTTCATAGGATTTGCTTAAAAAGTGCATGGTTAAGAGATTTTTGTTTGAACAGGTTTCGTGCAAGGTGCTGAAGCTATCCCGGTCATGGTGGGTGTACCAGTGACAGGGTACATCAACCAACAAGTGCCAAGAGCAGGGTTCTACTTCTCGTCGGCAGCAACTCTGGCGGGCGCTATGCTGTTGTTTTTCGTTGGGTTTTCAAAGCGGGAGCCGGAGCCGCCGCCGCCTGCGCCGGCTCCCACGCTGGTGGAGACATGTCCGTGTGTGACGCCGCCGCCGCGCTGTGAGCCCGCATGGTGCGCTTGCAGTGCGGGCGGCGCTACGGCGTACTGCGCCTGGCCGGGCCCTACCTGCGGCACGCGCCTGCCCAAGTCGCTCTCGTACGCGGCGCCGCTCGACCGCGCGTGCTGCTCGGCCGCGCACTGCCCAGACTGCTACCGCCGCGGTCCCGCGCCGCCGCTGCGCCCGTCGCGCTCTGTGCCCGAGGGGCTGGCCACGCGCGGCGCCACGTGGTCGCGCGGCGGCTCGTGCCGGCCCCCCTGTCGCCGCCGTGAGCATCACCTCATTGAACAGATCACCACTTCCGTATGATAGTGAGCGTAGTTCACGTGATGAAGAGTGTGCAAATTCTGTTTTATTAGTGACTATGAACGAATTGTGTAAATAATTGTTTCTGTAGAAAATTATGTATCTACTAATTGAAGTGAAAGTTGAAGTGATAGATTTATTGAGAAGCAATAAACTGAAACAACATTTGATCCTTCTATTGCCTTCACAAATCAGTGGACTGAATGTTTTCCTTTGTCTTTTTATTCATATCGCGTACAGTATAAACGTTGTTATTATTTACCAAACGGTATAATGGCCGATAGCCGCCCAACATTGGGTCGTAACAATGTTTGCTTGTTAACCAACAATCCAAACAATCCTTCGACATCATACCGGAGAGTAGATTGTTAACTGTAAAATAAAATAGCTAATTTTTCCTACTTCTTAAAGTACTCGTGGGACCTTTGTCGTAGTTAAATATTCATATTTTATAACGTAGAGCCAACACTTTTGAATCATAAATTCTTCAATCTTTGTGTCATTTTACCTATCTTATCTGGGATTATATAAAACAATTATGAATTTATCTTTGAGTTATTCTCAGTAAATGATGAATTGGAAACAGATATTTAGTACAGTGAAGAATAATGAAACATGTATGTTTGTATCAATAGTCTGTTTGATAAACAAAGTCAATTATAGCGATCATATAACTGTTTTAAGGAGATGAGTTAGATAGTTTTGTTCTATGATTGTTAAGAGTATTGTTTAGAGGTAATATTATATTTTGTCGTTACAAGATTTGTTGTTTTTGTACCAAAGTGTGATTACAGTTTTGGTGATAAATTAAAAAATTAAGAGTTTAGAATACGTGCTGTCTTTTATTAACCGATGCCCGGGGCAAATTCGCCCGCGTAAAATTATATACCAAAACCTTCCCCTTAAATCACTCTATTAAAAAAACCCGCATCAAAATCCGATGCGAAGTTTTAAAGATCTAAGCATACATAGGGACAGACAGACGCGGCGGGAGACTTTGTTTTATAATACGAGGTATATTCTGTACTCGTACCAGGGAAGGTACGAAGGGGTATTATTTTATTTAAAGGATAAACGGATAGGTTGAATGGTACCTGTGTTTCAAATATTTACATATTTGCCTACAAAAAGTTGTATTGAACTCTAAAATAAAATTCAACAGCTCCAGGGAAAATGATTGCGGTTGCCTTTCTACGACCGTATCTATATGTCACCGTAAAATTGTCAAATACGTTATATTACAATATAACGTGTATCTCTCTAGCGATATTGTAAAGTCTCGAATTATTGTCAACTGAACATACGGAAGTATCTCTTGCCCCCATAAACGGGACTTGGGGCACCCCCCCGTTAGGTTAGTTAGGTTCCTTTAAACCCTGAACTCGGAAATATGGCCGTCGGCGATATGTCGATATCTTGACCTCTCCTCTAGTATCTGTATAGTTCAGACAATGTTATCGCAGAATTTTCTCCCACATAAATATAAATACAAACATAGCCATTTAGATACCTACTATCCTGCAGTATACTTATACCTAAGTACACCTGTTTATGATATTTTTAAAAGCAAATGGGGCAGAATAATATATTTTTTCCATCTGCATGTACATGTAAGTATTTACGTATTCATCCCAACTTTATATTTATATTAGTTAATAATTTTGGATGTCACTATGTGACTTTTTACCTTTTTACCAAACCGTGGCAGTATGTTAAAAAGGTATTCCCGTCATTACTAAGTAATTAACGGCCGTATTCTATATCTTACTAACGTAAAACTTATAAAACATATGAATACGGGTATTTATCGCGAATTTACCTTTAATTTAATCCTGGCGTATCGAACGGATTGCACCAGCCGTGGTCGCGGGGAGATTGAAGTATTGGAGGTATCGCGACAGCAAAAGTGAAGGCGTTTATTCAACTACCCTCACTCATCTTCATAAATGTTAATTAGGGCCGGTTCACACTAGGACAGCACACTACACTAACAGTGTCCGTATATTGAGGCGATTTCACTTGACGAGTACACTTAGTGATCACTGGATTCCACGCTGAAGAGAGTTTGAAGCCGTCTTCGCGATTGAAATTAGGGTACTTCTTGATCTCAATCGCTTCCCGAACCATTCTCTTATAATAGTGATTCTCATGGGCAAGGATTTTTGGGTTGTGTAACTCCATCCAGTGGTTGGGTCCTGAGTCTATCACATGCTCCGCTATAGCAGACTTGTTTGTTTGTCGATTTTTGATTTAACTGTTGGCTAATATGGCTACGTCCATAGCTTTCAGTGTCACTTGATACATAGAAAAATCAAAGAAAGCTTTTCTGTGTTTCTAAATGTCAAACAGGCAGAGATACTCGGAAAAAGTAGTTCCTCGACCTTTATGAACTTAGAGGGTTGTATTTATGATTTTGATGATTATGATTCCGCTCGTAGCAATCTCCCGTTACATGTTAAGTAGTAAGTTATTAAAAATGGCCGTAAGTCACCACCACTACTCCGATCATACATCAGACATCATTATCAAACGGATCCCGTTTAAAACACCCGATTCCATTCCTACTTAGAATCATGATGAAACCCGAAAATGAGCTCCAAATTTTATTCAGTAATTCAACTGAATTTTCAAATAACGATGCCGTATCGTAATCTCATTCCATGCGTCATGGAGAGCAGACTTTATGTGCGACGGCCACAGCTGCTGAAATTTTAAAATCCATTTTTATAGTAACCGGTGCCATTTTAAATCCCCAATGCACTTTGTAGATACCCAACATTTTATGTTCCTTTCCGATACATCCAAAGAATTAAGTCTTTGAAAGCTTTATCTGCAATTTTTCTTTCAAGTTAACGGCAGCTGGAGTAAATGTTTTAAACAATGGACTCAACTTAAAATATAGGTCACGTTTCCCTTGACTTTTACGATATTGTGTGTATTGTCGGGTGAATCACGTTTCGTGAACAAAGAACTCACACTAGTGACGGCGACATAAATACTTGTGGGAATAAAACCAAAAAATATAAAATGCTAGAGAATGCGGAGAGATAAAAGAGAGGAAAAGAGAGGGCAAAAATGCCAAGCGGCTTTCTTGCATTGCTTTGAGAGATTTTACTAAGATTATGTAGAAATATGATTGTGGGAGCTTTAACGAAAACTTGTGAATAAGTTATAGGAAGTCTGTTGTGTAATTGCAATGTTTGTGTAGAGCATTTTAACTTCATTTTCCTGGACTAAGAAATACGTGAACTCCCTAAGGATCATCTTCAAACTAAACTGATCAACGAAGCACACGGTGCGGCCATGCTCAGGATAAAATGGTAGGTATCACCGTTTTTTACAAAAATTAGCTACTAATTTTAGTTTTTAATTTAATTTTTTCTAGGTAGCCAATTAATTTTTCTTTTTATTATTATTTTTTTTTTTGGATGGGAAATCGTCAAATGACTTCTCCCACTCTGGGCGGAGCGGGAGGGAGTGTCAGACTTTTACTGACTAAAACCCATCCATGTTCCTTCCTAGCCCTTTAAGTTCCGGGGCCACGGTATCTCTTTCGAACAGTCCCGCAGCGCCGGCAGGAAAAAAAATTTGCTACCTACAATTTTATTACTACCATTTTTTCTATCTTTCGTCAGTGACAAAATGGCCGCAGTAATTTTCAGTGACGAGCTTTTTGTTTAGGTCTTAAAAAATACTTCTCCAAAAAAAATTAGGTCTTCCATAATACCACTGCATTAACTGGCTTGTATTGCTGGAAATAAAAAGAAAAAACTTTTCGTTTTCTTTTAATTTTAATGGTATCTGTCAACTTTTTTGAGATTTTCAGCCAACAAAAGAAGAAAAAGGTTTTATATTTAGGTCCCCAAAAGTAATAATGACTTGTTATGGTCCAAAAATGCACACCTAATATACAATATTTAGGTACTTGAGTCTTGAAACAATAAACAGTAGGTACTGTTTGAGATGTGGGCTATCAGAAACGTATAAAATATTCAGGTAAGTACATACATTGACCCAACATGGGTTATTAGGTCGATAAGTAAATATTAATAATATTATTTTTCATGAGAACATTACTGGAAAATGAAGGTTTTAAAACTTTACAGTCTATAATAATTCTATAAAAACGTACTACTTACGGGTATGTTACCCAATAAAAATTTCAAACCTTTAACAAAAGAAAAATCACTACCAAAATCCCGAACCAAGTGAACAGTCTATTTTCCTTCATCTAAACAGAAATAAAAGCAGCAATAGATAATACTGGCAGGTGATCGGCTTTTGAATAATTTGATTCAGTATTCACAGAGCGCCACCGTCCGTCACAGGAGCGCTCATAATTAAGACGAACAACGGGCAACGCCGCGTGCGACGCATATATTTGTACGGGATTATGGTAATGGACTGGACTGGAGCTTTCCTTTTGCTATGTGATTTAGGACGAGAGGTAATAAACATTTGCACCTGTGTTTTGACTATTTTTGTACCGATGCGTTTTTGCGATTGCGGCAATAGCGGTCATTTGCTCTTTTTTCTTCTAATTTTCTTTGCACCAAAGCAATGTGCAATGTACGTTTTTCATTAATATAAAACGTTGAGGACGTAAACGTTTGATCGTATTAAGAGCGCGTATCCCAAAAGTTGGCAACGTCGTAAATAGCTGTCAAACATTTACACGTTTTAATTAATTTGGCAATTTTACTGTATGAAAATAAGAAATATGGCTCTGTAGTAGACTAAAAAATTGATAAGGGAATGCAATAATTAATATCTTAACACTGAATGTATAGTTTTAGATGTAAAAAAAGTATTTGGGAACTTGCCAAATGCCTTTTTTTACACCTGAAACGTTTACAATATCAAATTAAGCGCTTTAATTGCAATTCATATTCAATTTTTTAGTGCACTACAGAGCCATATTTCTTATTTTCATTCAGTAAAATTGCCAAATTAATTAAAACATGTAAATATTTGACAGCTATTTGCGACGTTGCCAACTTATAGGATACGCGCTCTTAACGTTGTTGGTTGTAGAGGTCAGCTAGGCAGTCGCTCCGTGTAAAATACTGGTATTCAGCTGCAACTGGTTAGACTGGAAGCCAACCCCAACACAGTTGGGAAAAGGCTACACAGATGATGATGCTAAATTGTTGTAGTTCTGGGCGTTAAAAACCTTTATTTTAATGTTTGAAAGAGCGTCAATAAATGTAAGTGGATCGATGACCGATAATGTAGTGCCATACTGGAACGCAACAACTATAGTATTTTATCCTAATTTTCCTTCTTCTGCTATTGCCTGGGCCAGCCTAGTTTATAATTATCCAATCATACCCTCTTAGTAAGCTATACTTGTAACTAAATAAGAGCTACTCGTACAACGGGTAGGACCAAACTTGACTTGAAACTCAAGACCGCCAAAGTTCGACGGTTAATTGAAGGTAAACATGCAACAATCTTGTAACTCTGCGTTTACACGGGCGAAAAATTCACATTAACCATGTTAAAATATCTATAGCTATCTCTCTCTTACTCTTCCTTCTTTGAATTTTTGTTTTTTCCGTCAGTCAGTATGTTTTTTTATGTGATTGTTTCGCCAAGAGACATAAGACAACACTTATTCAGTTTCATCTATGGAAAGCACCATTTTGGTATGAAAAACAGCTGGATTGAGCTGAATAAGTGTATAATTACTCCTTCAATCAGTCTCCTGCCCTTATTCTATTTTATTTGTGGTGTCGCTGTTGTTCCATACTACTCTGTTACTTGTTATACCATCAGACACTCCTTTCTTGCCATATCATCTTTTACACAGTCAAACCATCGTTTTCTTTGATCTTCGTCTAAACTTATACCCATCCAATATTCATATTCAAAACTTTCCTCACGACATTTTCTCCCTTCTTCCCCATCAGCCTGCAACCGATTACCTACCAATCAATTTTTCAGTCACTGACCGCCATTTCATCCATTCCGTGTTAATTCTTTGCACAGCAACATTTTTTTTTAATTAAATCATCATCATTATCATTATCAGCCTATTAATGTTGCCACTCCTGGGACACAGACTTCCACGCGAGTCCAGTACGGATTGATAGATCACGTGTCTTCGAACCGAGATAATCGAACTAGTGAAACTTTAACTTACCCCAAATAAAAAGGACTGAAATCCACGTAAATACGATGAACTGAATTTCATTCATACAAGGAGCATTAAATGTACGATGACCACTGATAAGGGATACCTAATACCCTCTGATTGAGAACGAATTCTCAAAGCCAATACCTCTAATTCTCAATCACATACGTATTTGTTCAAATCAACTCCGATAGCTTCTAATTACAAAGCAATATATTGGAAAGCGGAGACATGTCTCTGTGCGAGATCAATACGGTCTCTGCGAATAGTGATACGAGTACAACACAATGCAGGTCATTTATTAATTAACAATAGTCGGTTTTCCGTGTTTTAATATGCTTTTTATAGCTTATCATATAATCAGATATCCCTGTGGTAAACCACACTTTATTGTTTTATTTTAATACGCATACCTTATGAATGGATGACTCCATAAAATGTGTGCATTTCCGTTTTGAAATATTTTTGCAAGCCGGATTCCGGCGGTTAGCCAACGTTTCAAGTATTTTTAATAATACCAAGAAGTATTAGGGTTGAATCATTTAACTAAGCTCATTCTCGTAGGTAGAGTTATATTAAGAATGCGATGAGTCTTAAACTTAAATCTAAGTACCCGGTTTGGTATGCAAACATGCAACTCTCATAGTGCAAAACTTTCGTAGATCCTGAATTCCTTTCAGGTCAGGCAAAGTCTAACAAAGTTCTCCATTGAATAAAATTTTGCCTAGAGTTCAGTGTTTTCGAAATTTTCCTCCTTCTTATGTATTGGCAAACTATCTTTATATGTATAAGCAAACTTTCCGTACAACAGGTTGTAAACAACCTCATCACGAAGCCGTCAACCAAGCATTCTATACCTACATCAAACAAGTAACTTTATGTAAAAACAATTGCTGGGAAATGGTTTTTTTTTTGAGGTGAAATATCATGTTTTTTGGTAGAACTCAATGTAACGCACAGTACTATTTAATCTATCCATCAGCACAATGCTGATGGATAGATTAAATAGTACTGTGGTCGTAGAGGTATTTGAAGTAAAAATCTTACAATCAAAACTTGTGTTTTAAAAAAACTTGTCAAAAAGTTGGAACTTTGATCCCCTATATCTCCGTAACTAGAAGGTTCCCAGGTACACCGGTAGAACAAAAAAATGATCGCCATGACGGGGAAAAGCAAGTATTTTTCGGCTACGTTAAGAGGTTTTACACCCTTTATAATTAGTTAAGCATGCATCATGCAAGTTACAATTGAATTAACTGAAAATCTCTGGATTTGCAGAAAATCTGAAATTAAAATTAAAAGTAAGTAACTACATAAATTATAATTATACAATGACGACGACAATAGGCCACTCAGGCGTCAAAGTACTCCTCCGGGTGTTTATTTAGCATTGTTGGTTTTGGTGCGAATCAGGCGGCCATCTTTTGAAATGCTTCACTTGAAAAAACGGTTTTGCAAATGTGACAGTGTCGCACACACTAATCACCAAAACCACCCAACCGATTTCAATGTTTTTTTGTTGATTTCTCTTACCTACCTTTAATTTGTCAAAGAAGTCCCTAACAGGATCGAGACTACGGTAAAGCAGAAACTCTTCCTGTCACACTCAAAACTGCTTCCTCCCTCATTATTGCTACAAAAAAAAAGTACTTGTATAGTCGAATTATTACGCTTATGATCGCTTTTATCATTCTTTTATTGATGTCTGAAGGAAAAACTCAATGTAACAGGAAATAAGTGAAAATAAAGCTGTTGTTGCGTTTTGTGGAAGCTGTGGAAATCACTAGGGGAGGGGAGTTAGTGCTGCTAATGGAGCATGACCGGCAGTTTGTGCACCGACGTGTATTGGGGACCGTCGGTACCATTTCTTTTATGAGATAGTGTTTTTTTGATAAACACAGTTATATGCGTCAAGAGCAACGAAATGTTTACACTTAGATAAATTCAAAAGCGATTTGTTCTTACTGTATTGATAAACGTTTTCACGTACATACATTGTGTTGTGGAAGCTATTCCTATTATGGAACAGGTTATTTCTCAAAAAGGAACCGTTTTTTCACGAGAGAATCGCTTTTGAATTTTAACACATACATTTCATTACTCGTGACTGTACCTAATCGTGCATAAGGCTGTTCTGTTCGTATCAGGATAGAATATACGCCCACCACTGTTTATCTCTGCATTACGTACCTAAGGGCTGACTGGAAAAATGCCCATGGCATTCGCCTCTGTACTCTGTATAAACCTATGTTTACTTAGGAATGTAATGAAGACAAGAAAAAGAAGTATACATAATTATATGGGTTATAACGGGTGTAATTGAGTTAATTAATTTATTAATTGACTTAATTCGAGGGCTTGACTTACCGCCATAGGGAAGACGATGAATTTATGTACCTAAGTGTTCCTCGTGCATAAAGAGTAAAGGCATAATATATTTGTGCTCCGGTCTTCTTTATAGTATCTTTAAAGCCTAAGTATTACAGTTTTTATGCCGCCCATATAGGCCTCTGACCTGGCTTTACATGCTGTCAAGAAATATCCCTCAGGAATGATGATTTCTTCAGGATTTGGCGAAGAAAGTGATAATTATACAACACGGTCATGAATACGAAAAATCAGAGGTGCGTGCCTTGGGTTAGAACTCACGCACCACTAGGCTATCACAGCTATAAACTAAAACTGCTGTGCTCTGGTCTTTAGTGTGGACTCTGTGGAGCACGCTCTACGCCTAAGTTTTGATTACAGTGGTGCCGAACTTCTATTTACCATGTACTACCTGATCAGTTAATCCCTAATCATAAGTCTATTTCACCCTCTGAAATACGTTTACACTTCACTCCGTCACGCTAACGAAATAAGAAGGGAACCGTATGAACGCTGCCGATGCTTGAAACGATAAAAAAAAAAAAACAAAAAAAAACTTCGTTAAAAAAAACGTTTTTCCTTCACGAAACAAAAAGCTTATTTCCGTGTAAGTAAGTGAAAGTTAATTTTCTGCTCTTTTATGTTCGAGTGATTATTTTATATTTTTACAAAGATTCTAACAGGTTTTTATTGGATATGTACAGATCGACTTATCAACGTCTGAACATTTTGTTATATACGTTTCTTTAGTAGATTTTTCTTTTAAATTCGGAAGAGTAATGAGGCGAGAGGCTATTCAAATGAAGTAAGATATATTGTAAGGAATTAGGGCGACTCAGTGAATACGTAGATTCTTCTTCGTTGGCATAGCGCGTGGCGTTTAGCTTAACTTTGCCGGGATTTTGTGAGCTATTATTTTAATTTTATGATGTAGTATATTACAGCCTAGCAGCCTTCACATAACGCAGTAATTGTATCTATCTATACTAATATTTGTTTTTTTGTTTGTTTGTTACGATTTGACTCTAAAACTACTCGACCGACTTTAAAAATTCTTTCACCATTTGAAAGCCACGTTTTAACTGAGTAACAAAAACTATATTTTATCCAAGTAGGTACTCAGACGAAAACAGGAACTACACGGGTGTTACCGTGTGACGTGCGTTAGTATAATATACACTGTGATTTATTTAAATTAGATAGGAGTAAAAATTCTAAATTGCTCCTCTGATTTTGAAACATTCCTTAAAATTATACCAAAGGCTAGATTAATTGGAATTTAGAAACTAACTATTTACGACTTCTCAAAATTCTTAGTAAATTTAACTACAGAAATTCTGAGTGTTCTCGAATATTCCCGGACAGGCACATCACTAGCTCGTACCTAACTTCGTTTAACTCCACGTTTATCTTTCAATCCCAAATCAACGTCTTGGACGGAATAACATTCCAAATACGTTTTAGGGAACAAAATCGATGTATTCTGAGAACAAACATACGTACTTATATGATTCACACCTTCGTAAGAAGATCGGAATCTACAGGTTACCATGTGTTTTATTCTTATCTATAAGTAAGTACTAGTAATATAATTGCGAAATTTTGGATGAAAGAAATAAAGATCATTTATTAGCCCGACAGGACAAAAAAAAATTAAAAAAAAATAATTATGTTTTTTTTCTATTTTTGGATAGATGTTTCTCGCTCAATCACGCCAGAACGACAGAACGGATCTGGATGAAATTTGCCACAGAGATAGATTATAGTCCGGAATGGCACAAAGACACGTCATTTTGTTTTTTTTACTTACGCATCGAAATTTCCATGTAAACGAAGTCGCGGGCAATAGATAGTCAACAATTAAATTTCGCCAAGTCTGCATTGAGATCGGTTACCATAACGGAAAATCTTTTGGAGGGATTTTATATACAACAAAACATACTGAGTCACGTTAGTTGTAGATCGTTGGCAGTAATTACAGGTACATTATAGTCAAGTAATGGTCTGAAAGTCTGACAACCAGTCTTACCAAGGGATATCGTATTAACCAGTACAAACTGGGTTGTGGAGGTCAGATAGGCAGCCATTTCATGTAAAATTGTGGTATTCAGCTGCATCCGGTTATATCAGACTGGAAGCCGACCACAGCATAGTTGGGAAAAGCTAGGTAAATGATGATGCCTTATATGGATCACACAGTTAGGTAATTGACGAAATCTTAAGGAAATACGCACATTTAGATACTTTCACTCACGTCGTTTGTTCCCTAGGCAATACGTAAAGAATACGACAGAATGTTTTCGGTAACACCGCCTGAAGCCACACCGAGCAATAACGGATTCGATACAAAGCTTATAAACATTATTAGGGGGTTTTTTTCGTATTACATTATACTCGCAAACATGTAAGTTGGTAAGTCCACAAATTTGTTCCACCGATTTTGTGATCATTTACTTTTATTTGTGATTTAACGGTAATATTGATTTATAAGTGATTAGCTTCTGCCCGCGACTGCGTCTGCGTTCATAATCATCATCAGCCTATTAATGTTCTTACTGCTGGAACACAGGCCTCCCCTCTATGAGAGGGCCTCTCGTCCGCGTTAAAGAAACATATCCATGGCACTTGGTGATACTGTAGTGTAGCTTTCTACCACTGAAAGAATTTTCGGAATCGGATAAGTAGTTTCAGAGATTGTCTCCTACATCCAAACTAACAAGCTTTACCTCGTTATTATTCAAGTATGGACTAGAGCGAATTTCATCAATTAAAGAGCCATCGTCTTTCAATAGAAATGAAGATACTAATAGCTTTTAAGCCTCGGAAAGCATGCTAAGCCATTGGTCTCGGCTGGTCTCGGCTGTCATTTATAGATCTTTGATAGTCATTACAGGATGTCAGGGGCAGTAAGTATGACAACCAAAAAATCCCACCAGGGAATATGCAAGAAATACAAAACTCTTTTTATTCATTAAAAATGCCTTGTATTGGCGCTTATAAACATTATGGTCATTATGGATTATTATTATGGTAGGTACACTTGTTTATGTTTCTAAAACATCACTTATTTTACAATTTATTGTTTTATGTTGTATTTGAAATGTAGGTAAAGTTTCACTATGATTTTATTATAATATCGTTATCGCAATTTTTGCTTGAATAAAGCACATACAATTAGTAAAATTACTTTATTAAGGCCAAAAAAATAGATGTAAACAAGGTAGATTTTGATAAATGACGTCAAAGTATGGTCGCGACAATCACGGACGTTTGAACTGTCATAGAATATTGCGTTTAGTATTATTTTTAAGCGACAAGCAGTAGTTGAAATTAACTTTTAATACTTTTCTTGGGTTTATAAATAGTGTAATTAATTGATTTAAGTGAAGAAAACAATACATGCATATTCCCAATTGGTATCGAATTACCCAGTACTAACTTATGTGTGGAAGTCGGATGATTCGCTCCATGTAAAGAGTACTAGTACTAGTATTCAGCTATATCCGGTTAGACCGGAAGCCCACCCCAACATAGTTGGGATAAGCCTAGTCAGATGATGATCATGATACTGACGTCCTTCAATATACTACACTGATCACGGTTACTGTCATTGATGAAATTCATTGTAACGTGAAGTTTTCAACCGTCTACTGCTAAACCACTTTTTCTTAGAATCGACAAATATGACTACAATAAACATTGGCCATACAGACATAAAGGTTTATTGCTATGCCACCCCAAGTATGTATGCAAGTAATACTGTTCGGTCTTCTGTATAACCTGCCGAAGCGTATGTATGTGGTCCACGGAGCTAAAGCCTTTTCGGAAACCGGCTTGTTCGGGTGGCTGGAAATCGTCAATCCTGCGCGCGAGACGATTCGTGATGTCTCTTGAAAACAACTTGGAAATATGGCTTAGAAGTGTGATGGGCCTGTAATTCTTCAACCGGGCATTGTCGCCTTTCTTGAAGAAGAGTACCACCACACCCCTGCACCATGCCTGTAGCATTTTCCCCTCGAGTATGACGGAATTAAACAGCTTCTCAAGGGCTTCAAGTACCAGTTTTCCACCCGCCTTCAGGAGTTCGGCCGTAATTCCGTCAACACCCGGTGCCTTGTTGTTTTTTAGCTGTTTCAGAGCCATCCTAATCTCGTACAGGCTGACGTCCGGGATATCTTTGGTATAGTGTCGGGTCAGGAACAAGGAAATACGTAGAACTATTACTCCTTCGCTTGCAAAGATTTGCATTAGAACTATTTTTCCTTCGCTTCTAAAGATTTTGCATCCAAGAGAATGATAAGGTAGGTACTTCAAGTATTGTATTTGTTGTTCGCATGACGCATAGAATTCTTATAACCCGATACTAACAAGACTAGTTCAGGTGAATCATATTATACTCTCGAGCTTTCCATGTACCTGCTTTAATATAAACTTGTTCAAAAGCTAAGCTTAAATTAAATAGGGTATTGGTTGAGATACATCCTTGAATCAACTTTAAACAACTGTCAGTTAAGAACAATCGACTATTGCTAGCGTTTATAATGCGAGAGAGTTAAAACCGCTCAGAAACACAAATCCCTTTGTTCTAGTGGGCGCAAGTGCTAATGATTTTAGCTTGGATTAATTTTATAGGTTGTGTTACCTAAGTATTATTGGGTTTTTTTTAATTGCATACCCGAAGTCTGGATATGTGCCCAGCTGATGACAATACGCTCGCCCCCATGGAATTTTACATAGCTGGCAAAACTTGGGTTTACCACAGTTATGCTAAATCTTTTAGAGATTGCAGATTTGATTTTGTGTTTATGTAAACACACCACCTCGAAAACATTGTAACGAAATATTATAATCACAGACAAATTGAAAGCAGCCATCTTGCGACTGGCAAACGCAATGGAATTATGAGAGTTCTTATAGCATCAACTTGAAACCTCTCCAACATTGCGCTTTGGGGCGTTATTCGAAGCACCTTTATCAAAACAAACACCATTTTAATTAAATCAGGATCTCGAGGGTGGGTGTGAGTAAATTCAGAACAATATTCAGCTACATACAAGGTAGCGTAGCACTTATCACGAAGCTGTTAACCAAGCATTCTGTACATCTAAGCTAACTAACTAAGTAACTCTACGCAAAAATTATTGCTTTGAACCGACTTTTTTGGATGATCCTATTAGAACATACGGAATATCACGTTTCACGGTAGAACTAAATGTAACGCACTGAAAACATTATGCTGATCGATGGATTGAACAAAACCGGAGTCGTAGAGGTGTATAAAGTAAAAATCTGACATTAAAAACATGTATTTAAAAAAACTTGTGAAAAAGTTGAAACATTGACCCACGTAAGCAGAAAGAAAACATATTTATTCGGCACATTTATTTGCTCATAACAAAAAAAAAGTAAAAACAAAAAAAATAAATCTACCCAGTAAAATCTTTCAATTGTGTATGCAACAAAAAATAATTAGGTATATGAAGATTCCAGCTGGATGGTCTAGCTAGAACAAAAAAATATCCAGAACCAGTGCCTTTGGTTTTCGTTACGGGTCTTCTACACTCTTTATAAATGAAGAAAGCTTTTTTTCTTGTAGACTGTAGGGCCTGACAATTCTATCAGTAGTATCGTGTGTCTGAGGCAGACATAAGCTTGAAAAGCATAAGTCAGTCCTGTTGAAACTACATAACATAACAACATAACATAACATAACATAACATAACATAACATAACATAACATAACATAACATAACATAACATAACATAACATAACATAACATAACATAACATAACATAACATAACATAACATAACATAACATAACATAACATAACATAACATAACATAACATAACATAACATAACATAACATAACATAACGCCTGTAATCCCCAAAGGGTTAGGCAGAGGTGTACCTGATAGTACACCCACATTTCGACCCGGAAATTGAACCCAGGACAGCATGAGCATCATGCGCAACAATCGCGATTAGGACCACTAGACCAACGAGGTAGGCTGTTGAAACTAGTTGTAGAAATACATCAATTGTTTGAATCATTTCCTATATATGTCGATTCCCGCTACGTCCGTGTCAACTTGTGAAACAAAATGACACCTGTTTTAAAAAGTTTACGCTGGACCTAGAGGTTGGGAAAGTACTTAAAACCAAATTGAAACGCTTTTAAACACAAATAAATCAAACCTAATTTACACTAATTTATTATTTTAACAGAGACAAAATCAAACGCTTGCTACTGGTCTGGGCCCTTGGTATCTTTTTATATATACGCGCAGTAGCTAATTATGTAGTTACTTCCTAGATATTTCAAAAGATACAGGCATAGCGACGTCTAATAGGGTCGTTTTAATAGATTCAGAGACCTGTAAACGGTTATGAATAGTGACAGGGTTTCCAATGCCAAGTAGACGAAAACTACGATTCAAATATTATGCCGGTTTGATAAAATGATTCAAATTGGGAATTGTAATAGAAATGATTACGAGTAATTAATCCTTGTCGATTATAAAACCGATTTTCCAACGTACGAACATATTAACATTTTGATTCATGTTAATTACTCTGAAATAGTCTGAAACCACATTTTCCGAACAGTAAATAAAGGGTCTCTATTTATATAGCATTCATATGAGTAAGTGGATTGTCGAGCAGTCACAATTAACAGTCAGTGGCACAAAGTGCATATTTTATGAACAACATCATTTAGTTGGGTTGTAATTAAAACGCTTTTCAATTACTTCGTCGGTAAAATAGCGTTGTTTCGTACTTATAGAACACACGCACACACGTACAGTCAAGGGCAAAAATGTTTCATCCACGAACAGTTGACAATATGACGGTGAAAGATATTGCACCTACTTACCTACCAAAGATGTTAGCCGAAGTTTGAGAGTTTAACGTATTATTTTCTAATTTAAGTTGAAATCTATTAGATCTCCAACGACAATTTTCTTTTCAACTTTTGGTGGAAATTATAAGACATTCATCGGTCACATAAGATCTAATTTTAAAGAGTTAACAAGCTTTTTTTTGCTAGTATAAACATATTAAAATGTATGGTCTTGACTGTACCTACGTACTTGTCGTGTTGGAGTTTATGTGACAGCTGACAGTCATGAACTCGGCGACACACAATGTCACAACATTCGAAACATTGTTTTTCTTATTTAATTGATTTTTGGTCTTTTTGCACGTCTTTGTACGTGTGTTTATTCACTAACTTGGTTACTGGGTGAAAAATCAAAGACTTTCTTTAGCGTTAATACGAGTACCCACTTTTTACTTTGACGTGACGACAGATAATCGTGTAGTGTTCGTGGCATTGTGTATTTAAATGGAGGTGTTCACATTACTGTGGTGAACGACTTTTACCAACTAACCAACGATAAATTAACCGTCGCGACATAGTGGGAACGCGGCCGTAGTGTACGTACTGCGTAAAGTTTCACGCAGTGCGATGTATGAAAACAATACCGCAACTTATGGTACATAAATGGCATCAGCTGCAATCACTACCACAACTTCCTCTCTTCGAAGTCTAGATCTTAACATCGTTAGCGCTTGAACCTGTTGATTACTACAATCCACTCCATATGTTGATTCGTATAAAATAAACCAATCAAATATATCGGCAAAACAGAATGACAGGTCTGAAAGACCACATCATTAACGTTCAAGTCATTTCAATACTAATATAATAACGTGTGAGAAACTATCTCTGCTTCTACCTTTTCAAACCTAAATGGTTGAACGAATTTCGACCTTGGTAAGAGCATAGAATACTTTTTCCCGGTAATATGTTCTTTTGGGAAGATTTCCGACCTCCATGTGGATAAAAACGCGGGCAAAAGCTCGTCACCGTCTGCTTAGCCTTTTCCCAACGACGTTGGGGTCGGCTTCCAGTCCAACCTGTTGCAGCTACATACCAGTATTTTACATGGAGCGCCTGCCTATCTGAACTCCACAACCCAATTAGTACTGGGTAACTACGACTGACTACTTATTAGGACTGTCAAAGACATACAAAAGTCAGCCTGGAACAATGGCTTAGCGTACTTTTAGAGGCACTGAGGAAACTCGGGTGGGTGGCCACTGGTCAACCATCAACCAGACCAACCTAGGCAAGCGCTATGAAGATCGATCCGATCGGCTGTTATTATTTAGCTACTTACGAACTTCCCCGAGCGGGCATAAGCTAATATATCTTATAATTAAATATACCTAAATTATTACAAACATGGCTTGTTACTTGACAAAACAAATAAAGCTATAAGTTCTGATTTATCACTCAACATTTTTTCCAAATAAATTAATTCGTTAAGACAAATAGCTATCACAGTTTGTGTTCTTCCTTTATTTCCACGCTGAGAGAAGTAAATAAATCTCTACATACATAAATATCACCATACCGATATAATTTCACCGAGGACGTAGGCGCGGACAGTAATAGAATCAGATAAGAAGACGGTCCCAAATAATATCAGACGATCGTATAATTAGCAGCCAATAATATCACCGTAATATTAATATATTAATTCTTAATAAAAGCTTGGGACCTCTAAGTGTGGAAGTTCAGTAACTTGTAGTGTTGTTACTTTAGTAAGACAAAGACAATTTTCTACGATTAACTTAGTATTTGGCTTGACGCCATATTGTCACCACCCGTTTTACAAGTTATAAAGATATTAAAGGTTAGAAAATATCTTCATTTGCTAAAAATCTATTAGCCAATACCATTATTTCCACATAGTCAAAGCTTTCGATAAATCTATCGAAAACTAATCACAATACAAGGCACGCCGCTGCGTCGTATTAGCAATACCCAAAATCTACAACGTTACCAAAATCATTAAGTGCCATTTAAAATCTGCGAGCGAAGTATCCCGCTAGGAATTCAGATATATTTATTGGTATACCATTTGTAAGAAAATCACGTAGTACTTATGTACGTAGACACACCATAAAGGCCAACACCGCATGATCAGATTGCTCACGCGCGCTGAAAAATCGTTCATAACATTCACAGTTCAGTTAGCGCCGATTAGGCAACGATAATAATAAATGCATGTAAGAATAGTCACCAGAACCACGTCACAACTACACGAATAGATGCGAATAATTTAGCGAATACCGTCTAGACATTAATGGCCCTGGAATTGGATTAAATGAGTATAATTCGATAACAGAAGTAGCTACATTTAGCGACATTAAAATAAACTGCGAAATTCATGGAACATCTGCCGCGAACATGAACTAAATACTGAATAATAAATAGGACAGACACTGAGGAAATATGAACGATCAAGTTAATCGATGAACAGATTTAAGCCTTGTTTTATCGGTCCGAACAAACTTCGAGTGCCGATTAAGAGGGAATAGCGCGAGCGAGTTTAAACAAAGTTAAAAGTAAGTTTATGACCGTTTACTTACTGAAGCTTGCTACCTAAGTATGCCATTGGACTTTATTACATTATTTACCAGTTCATAAAAATGGGAAAGGAAATTAAATGATTTGTTGTTAACTCAAATCCGAGCAAAAACATTTCATACTAGAAACGGTATTGGAGTTGGAAGAGAAAAGAAAATCGTGAGAAAAGCTGATTAGTGACTCCAAACAAATAAGAAAACACAAAATTGAAAACTTAACTATGTAGATTGGTCAACTATCTAAAAGCTACTGCTGCCATTGGAACTAGCCGTGAAACCATTAATATTTCGACATTATTAAGGATGGATTCGACCAAACTAGAGTAAGTTTTTACTCGAGAGTAAACTACCTCTTACTATGCAATTGTTTATTCGAGAATAAGAATTGTCATACAAAGCAGTAGCTTACTCTCGATTAAAAACTTACTCTAGTTTGGTCGAATCCATCCTTAATCTAATAAAATCACTTTACAACCTCATACATTCTGTACCTTATCTATAAACGTAAAAAAACGTGCGTTGACAGAGAGCACAACTATACGATATCTCAGCATGAATCGCTTTCAGCAGTGAACTGGTGACTTTCCTGTAGGTCGAGTTCCGGCGGACGAGCGACGGATGCGCAAGGCCATAAACTCGGACCTTTGTCAACTGATACCGCCTCAAATGTTTTACTACCCTCCTGCTTGCATTAGCGTTAAATTTATGATAAGCACCCCCGTAACGCACAGTCATCAATAGTCTACGACTCAATCATAAAACTGCACCGTTCACTTCAAGGAAATGAATAAAAGGAATTCTTGGACTCAGGTTCAGCTCCATTTCAATTTATGTGAATGTGTATGGAATGGTCTTCGCGTAAAACTTTATTGTGCTCTTTGTATAACGGCTCTCTTGAATTCACAAGAAAATGTAATTATTTGGCCGTTTGTTTCGGACATTACGCAGCCACTTATCTTATCTCCCGGCGATGGTCTTGACCTAGCGGCCTTTATAACTTTTATTTTACTTATTTCTCAAGCGGTAGGTACTTAGATACGAAACCTCGGGAGGGCGAACCTTACCCTTCAACTAAGAACTACGACCACATCTCGAGAAGAAAACTTCTGTGTGGTATCCTCCACGTGTTACGTATGTATTCACTTGCATGAACTCATAAATTCTTCATAACTTATCAACTCGTGTTATTACGTAATTTTACTGTTATTACTCTACTCGGGGTAAAGTAAATCATTTATACAAATATTAATATTTATGTTGACGTATCGGGAGTTCGAGATTGGCTCAATAATATATAAACGATTCTGAACATCAAAGAGCAGATAGGTGTTAGGGGAGGAAAAAATAAAATAGATGGTTGTATGAACGAGTCCAACGGGCCAGGTGAACGAGCTCTGATCCCCCGGGCGCCGCTCTAATCGAGGCCTCCCAGTATAACTTACTTTTATATAGGCTATGTAAACACTGTTATTCGATAAAAATAAATGTTATTGACTCAGTGCCGTACGATTCTCTAACTTGTTAAAACACTGTATTAGGGAAAGACACAGATGTTGATGTTTGAATTGGATCTAAGTATATTGCCCGAGTATATGTCTACTAGGATAGCACGCGTTTCCATTTGAACAATTTGCTAGTAGTCTGTTATCTTTGACATCAAAAGAACAATTTCATCCATAATGACGAGTATATTAAAGCTATCGTTTCGCTTTTCATTTATGAAGCGAGTTTGTTGAACCTCTATAATTAACGACTACCGTCTTTTGTTCTAGTAATGAGCAAGAACTAGGTAAATACGACAAGCTGGGAGAAGACTGGCAGGCTATAAAAAGTAAAGAACGTCAGCCTGCCTTGATAGTGCTTTGGTAGGAAACTTAATTTGGTCGCAGCTTTCACACGAAGAAAAACCGACATTGATGCAATTAGTTAGAATACTAATCGTAATTACGCTGTCTTCCGTATGACTGGACATTTTTGCCTCCATAATTGTAATAACGGCCCCCTTTTCATTTGAAGGAAATGCGGTTTTCCCAATCCATATTCATGAACCGTAATTTAAGCATGTGCCAGTGACTCTAAAATCATTTCACACTTCACGTCGTTCGTGTTAAAATTCATTAGTTAACTCAAACTATTATTATAATCTGTTTCTCAATTATGTTTCGCCTGAACGTGTAGTATGGTGATGATAACACACAATGAATATTTATGTAAATCAATGTTCCCGCACTAGATAATTACAAGGCGGCTAAACATTGTGTTCAATTACGTAATGTATGTTGAACAATTGGGCCCTGTACATATAAATAGGCATATAATATTCGTGGAACGATCGATTCCCGACCGTGATTGGCCGAGCTATAAAAACGGCCATTTCTTAGGTTATTCCGTTTTATGCTACCGTGTCTTATTACTTGTCTTTTCTTTAACTGAATTTGTTTCATGCTAAATTATTAATTTTCAATGTAAGTATTACACTACATCTTAAAGAAGGTTCCTTTATGATCAATCATTTCTTTCAAAGACTTTTATGTCTTATGTAAACAAAAAAATGTATTTCTGAAATCGTATGAACTCGACAATGAAAAAAATCTATATTCGGGTCACGTATCTGTCGAGTCTGTATAAGTTGGGCTTGGATCGGATATGACAGGGATAAGCCAATTGTAGGCGCATCTCCCCTAAATTGACAGCTCCAACGAATAGAGCCATATTTTGCGAGCTTTATTCAACTAATTACAGTTAGGTTCACCCCTATACTACCCACGTCGTATCCTACTTGAACGAACTAATGGAACTACCCCTATAACCAAGAAGTTAGACGAAATATTAGGGTATCTAATAAACTCTCTATTCGTAAAATGTTTGCTTTGGTAGGTACCGGAAAACTACATGCACGGATGTCGGTTTAAATATTTGAAAAATCCCAGATTTGTAAGTCACGTACTTACTGCATACAGTTCAGGAAGAATATTTTATATTTGTACGTACTTTGGACTAGGAACTGCAATTTTTACTTTTCAATTTTTACATTTTCCGTCGTATAGCAGAAAATTGACGAAATGGCACACCCGGACCTACTCGAGGTAGCAGGCTGCGCATCAAAGATTTACATTTGAAGGTGAATGCATTTGATAAATGGAGGTTTCCAAGTTGGGAGTGCTTCAAAACTCGTTCCATACAAATCATTCAGAAACTGGCTGTATTTACGAGTGGTATTGAATTTTACAGCAAGACCCTAATCTTGTGGGTAGGTCATTCTCAGAGGTTAATGAAAAGTTTCCGAACGACAAGCAATTTCCTCTCTGACGATACTATCTCGAATTTTAAATGGCATTCTTTAGAAAGCAACGCAATTAATGAGAACAGCAGAACATTCGAGTGCGTTTAATAATCGTTGGTAGAGTGTTCGTCGCATCAGATTCCGCGTTTCCATTTTGTTTCCAGTAACGCGTGTAATGGAAAAGAATGACTAGACATAATGAAGGCGTTTCTTTAAGAAAAAATGCGTCTTTCTCTCCGTTATTTTTCTTTAAAATGTCTTTCTCTTTGTACGAGTATCTTTAGAGGCAACATCAAGAAACATCGTACTTTGTGTTCCGGAGAATGATGATATAACTGAAGCAAACAGGGGAATAATTGTTTTGTCTGCTTTACTGGGTCATTTAACAAAGGGTGAATAACTATGATGTATTTTGTTCTCATACATAAGTTCCATTGATATTGAGATCACAGCCACCTGGCTGCGTAAAGAAAAGTGTGGAACGTGAAGTGTATGCAACTAGAAGTTATCCGTAGAGGTCTACGGATAACTTCTAGTTGCATACACTTCACGTTCCACACTTTTCTTTGCCGCATTCTTATTCCGCAGAAGCCAGAACATACCGCCAGCATTCTAATGAGCTCCTATTTGAAAAAAGTTTGCAAAACTAAAGCCGTTCTTCCTCAGAATTAATTTAGCTGACTTCGATATCAATAAAGAAAAAAATGTTTCATTAGAAGGTGGCTGGCGTGCGGCGTGCAGATCAGAAAATTATGCATTTGAAACAAAACACGTAGTCTTATTTTGGTATCCTTGTTCTACGTACGTGATGTGAATTTAGGAAAGTAAGCAAACAAAGGACAAACCTGTGTTTCGAGACTTTACGTGATGGTATTTCCTAATATTTGGTTTTGGAGCAAACCAATAGTAACCTAGGCAGTCATTTGGTACAAGTGTAGCGGGATCTGCATCAAGCAATATTAACATCGGTACCAACTTACACAGAGCTACGTACAACGCGGATAATACGTTTCAAATAACGCTCCACGTCTGTCAGGGCTGTCCAAGTCTTAATACGAGGAGGTACCTCAGGGGCTAATATACATAACGGACGAAATTGGTGGGGCGGAGCCGGGTTCGTTTTTAATTTTCCGGGATGGAAAGTACTCTATGTCCCTTTCCGGGTACCATAGATACGAGTATCTATCCGAAAGTCATAAAATTGATTCGCTATTTTAACGTTGAAAACGTGCTAAAGTTTTCGCTCCTACCAAATTAATTTTCACGGCTAATAGGCTTGTTTCCACCATCAATAAATTGCAAATCTATTTAGTCCGTCAATTAGAGTATTGGAAAATAATGGACACGTATTTTTTGTTTTTGTAAATCAACGAATATTGACAAAGATAAAACGCATCAAAACTCGGGAGTGGGGGCTCGTGACGTCACTGTTCGGTATCAACTCACTAAGAATGATACCGAACAGTGACGTATTGGGAATTTTAAAAGCGTCGTATCTTCGTCAATTTTGGTTTATGTGACAAAAGAAAAAATACGGGTCAAATATTTTTTGATAATCTAAGTGACGGACTAATTAGATTTTTTCAGTTAACAAGCCTATTATGCTGATTACGTACCTGACTGTGTGGGTTTATCTGTGGACTAGCTAGTTTTGTGACGCCGTAATGAGGTTGTCATTACAAGCCCGGTGCGTTGGGCAGCCCTGCTCGAATAGCTAGTAACCATGCGAGTAACACAACGCCACTTCCCAAACACAGTAGTTATCTCCATGTTACGCTGATAACATCAATTTTCCTAATGATTAACTGGATATTCCGAGCCCCATACGTAAGTCTTTTTCATTACGTGAAAATGGACACTTGCGGTGTTCAACGATTTTTCTTTTGCAATAAACTGTAACAACTTTATCAACCATCATGACACCAAATAATATTAACGAATATGTCAAAACTACCCTCAACAGACTGTTTCATTATAAAGTTAGGTGGTGGACGGAAATACCTCTAGTCCTCCGCCAAGTCACCTGTCAGGCAGAATAAAGGCTTGGCATGTATTGATTACTCTTCGTATTCCTGTGCTCCTAGTACTCCATTCCCCACTCCTGGTGTAGGCTCGTTCTTAATTTACGTTTTCATTTTTAAAGGCAATATCCCAAACAGTCGCCTACACCGATATTTTTTCCAATTACGTAAAGTGAAAAACTAAATTCGTAAAAAGATTGACATTGGACCAGTCCTCAGCGTTCCTTTTAAGATAATTTGTATGATTTCTTTTCACTTCGGCCTTCGGGCGCAAGTCGCTTAACGATTACGTATATATTGTAGGTAGGTAGGTTCGTTCTGCTGAAATGGAAAGCTTTTTGGAGTGACGTGAATCATTTGTTATGTGATACAACGCAGTATTACATTTTCATGGAAATGATGGCGTGACAATTTGTTTCTTGAAATGGAATATAATTATCGTTAAAATATATTTCCTAAGATTTAATTTTAAAAGTTGTCAGCACAACCTTTAATAAACACAAAGTAATCCAGATGTAAAAGCTTTCGCTTCTCCTTTTTTCTTACGTACAACAAAAAAAACTACTTTATATAAATAATCTTGTAAAAAAACACCTTCTGAAAATGCTTTTTCATTCAATTAAAGTTCACAACTTTCCTTCACGGGTTCATATTTGTTTCGCCCAAGTTTGTTGTAAATAGACAACGTATATAAGGCTATCGATTATGTAGATAGAACGGTGTCGTTAAGAGATTACATGTGAGAGCAGTTGAGGGTAGTCGGCTCGGTTTCTGCTGACACCGCTCGTCCACTGCGACCCGGCGACATTGTCAAGTAGCACTAGCTCTAGGGATGTTACAAACCAGTTCACGGTATAAAAATTAAATCACTATAAAAGAAATGTAAAGCGCAATAATATCAGTGAATCGAAAATATTTTTCTTGTTTGGTGACGTTTTAGCGACGAGTAAAATAAGCGTAACGTTTTTACTATTTTGCAATCGGGTAGTTATTACACAACAGAGCAAAGATAGTAAGATAAAACTCTTGTCATCTAATAATTATCAGACTTCGATCACAAATCTTGATACGTGATTACTGCAGCTCGCCTTTTACTTTCAATCTTCTTCATTGTCGTGGCAATATATTTATAAAAGATGGTAAAAGGACCAGCCTCTATATTTTTATAATAAAGTTGTTCAGAAATAATACAAACTGGGATACAGACTTCTTTAAGCTCATAAATTAGTTAAAACTTCAAGCTTTACAGACAAAAACTGACATCCAATAAGATCGTTTTATCAGTAACACAAATTTATATTTTAAAAATTCAAAGCTTGTTCGCGATAAATACCCGTTTTTATATGTTTTATGATTTCAAATATGTGTTACTCAAAATATTCATATTTACATTTCCATTGAAACGATGAACTATATTTTGGGGTGAAAAGCATTTTTTATTAAAACACACTGATGTTACGTTGCACGGCTAACGTCACATGCCGTGCGAGCATGTTATCTGATAAACCTCGCAATAACGCAGCAGCTTTTATGGAAATAATCTGTCCAACACGAATAATATTTTGTTCCAAAATGAAATAGTAACAGTAATACTTTAATTTAGAAAGGTTTGTGACGTATTTTACCTAATTCTATTTTTTCGGATGTTTCTTCAAAACATTTTTTTTAATGTTAACCATGTTAACACAATGTCAAATTACAATGTGACAGTGCTTCTTCAATGTCCAATGGTTCTTACGGTGCTTGAACCATATTGACAGGAGAGAGCTCTATTGGTGAACATTAAAAACAAAATGGCGTCTAGTACCGGCTACGATCACTTATAAAAAAATACATGCAAAACTGCAACAGTTTCACAGGCTGAGTCTTACCCACATCGAATGTCAGTACATTACAAGGAATTTTATATAAAGGCCGTTTCATGGTCGTATATACGAGTAATAATAACCGTTTATAAGCGAACCTCCCGACGCCTCCCAATACCCAGTATAAGACAAGCCCCTGTCACGCCTGACAGATGGAATGACGCGGTATGTTTCGGGAATGTTATGGTGAACCAAAAAGGGATTATGACGTGAAAAAACTTCCCCAACGCTGCATCGTATTTTTCTGACATAATCCCTCATTTATCATGAAATACACAAATTGAGGCAAATGGGCAATTTAAGGTTCCGTCAACCCGATAAGGACAAACCGCGGACGGAAATACTAGTGTAATAATACTCCTTAACGAAGCCGAAATGCGCTTGTTCTCCCTGTCATTGCAATAGCTTTTTTTTCTGGACCGTACCTTCAAGTTACAGAGATATTGAAGGTCAAAGTCCCAACTTTTGAGATTATCACGCTACTATAAACTTCGCATGTTTTCATCTTCGTGTCACGAGTCGTCCGCCAACTCGATCCACAACGTAACTGGACTGGTTGATATTCTGTTATTCTAATTTTTTTTTTTTTTTTGTAAATTTTTGGTTTTAAATAATGTACCATGCAGATTCGTGTCTGAGATGGTCTTTTGAAGAAAGAACCATACAGATTTGAGTGGACCTGTCCAGTCAGTGCAAGCATTTGTCAGTTATCGTGTAGCTCGACTTTTAACTCAAGGAGCTCAACGAAACGACGAACAATACCAAAGAAAGGACATTTGGGTAGGTTGCTTAAAGTACTCAAACTGCCAGACAGTCGTGAAGAAAAAAAAACACAAAACGTGACCCACATGGTCCTCACATTCACAATAATGAAATAAAATAAATAATAATTTACAAAACGGATGTCAATAAAAATACGATATTATGTCAAATACACACACATAAAATAAACAAAAATAAAGTAAAAAATAATAAAATACTGAACTAAGTATTCATGTCAAATCATTAAATGTCACAGTAACAATTATGTAAAAGACACGCCTTTTGCCAAATAAATTATTCAGTAACAGCCATCGAGACTTTATTCTTCTACCTTCTGATCACCATAGGATCGTCCCAATACTTCTATAATAAGATAACCCTATTTTTAGGGCAGCCATGACCGTTGTGTGACATGACGTTAGACGACTTTGACAGGTTTAAGAAGTGACGTCTTTTATAGTCTGTCTGGGCCAAGGAACTTATATCCAACCTTGGTTGGATATCAGTTCCTTGGTCTGGGCTTTGAGTTTAAATTGAATGTGTTCAATCAAATTTCATTGTCAAAATTACATTTTTCGCATACTGCTGCTCTGATCCGCCATGTTTAATTTTATGTTGTACTAGCTTCTGCCAGCGGCTTCGCCCGCGTGAAGTTTGATTATTGTCCCATGGAATCTTACTGCCGGGATAAAAAGTATCCTATGTTTTAATCCAGGTTATAAACTATCTGTGTGCAAAATTTCATCCAAATCCGTTCAGTAGTTGTCGCGTGAAAGCGCAACAAACAAACTTACATTCACATTTATTCTCCGAACTGCTAAGCTATCGGGAGTTACACGTGTTATTGTGAGTCAACTATAAAAGATAGACATATGCTGTCTGTGTTATATTTTGCGGTGTTATATTTTTTATATAATTTTATGTGGAATATTTCCGTTGTACATGATTTCTATGTAGCTTTAACCATTAAGGCTGCACACGCGACGGAAGCTAAAAAAACCAAGTAACTTCTCCCGTTTTCCCAACATTTCCTTTCACTGCTCTGCTCCTATTAATGGTAGCGTGATGAAAAGTATACTATTACCTGCTCAGGAGTATGTAGAATAATTGTACCAAGTTTCGTTAAAATCCGTCGAGTAGTTTTTTTTTCTATAAATAACATACAGACAGACAGACAGACAGACAGACAGAAAGACAGACAGACAGACAAAAATTTTACTGATTGCATTTTTGGCATCAGTATCGATCACTAATCACCCCCCGATAGTTATTTTGTAAATATATTTCATGTACAGAATTGACCTCTCTACAGATTTATTATAAGTATAGATAGATATAGAAGATTGCTCTCCTTGCCCAAGTTAATTTGAAAATACATTGAAATTAAATTGAACAATAAAAAACGGTTACTGTATAGTATAAATAATGCCGGCCCAGGTTCCATATATTTCTGGAATATCTCCTTTGACAACCATAACCAGCTCTCCATTAGCTCTTCACTACTCATTGAGTGTTAAGTATATAATATCGAGAATGAATATTGCGCAAGTAGGCTGTCCCTAACTGTACCTATGTCAGAATCTATATATATAAAGGAGAAGTCCACTCACTGACCACTCATCACAAAATCTCGGAAACTACTGGGCCGTAAGGACTCAAATTTGGCACAAGCACTCTCTAGGGGGTGCAGGCGCGTACTAAGAAAGGATTTTTTAAAATTCGCACCCTAAGGGGTTGAAAAGGGGTGTCAAAGTTTGTATGAAAGTCCTATGTTTTTAAAGTTAGAGATATGAATGTAAAGCCTGAATGTTCCTTTTGGCTTCTAGGTGCTCACTAAGAAAAGGTTTTACGAAATTCGGCCCTTAAGGGTACAAAAAAGGGTTTTTAATGTTTGTATGAAAAAAGTTAAACATCCAAATTGAATCTTACGTCAACGCGTTATTGATTTATAGTCTGAAATAAATATTTTCATTCATTCATTCATTCATTCATTCATTCATTCATTCATTCATTCATTGCATACTTTACATTGAAATTAGAATTCGGAAACCGATATAGATCCAAAAATTGCATTTTACGACAACGCGTTGAAATAAGAATTTGGAAGTTCCTTGAGGTTTATCTTCAGTTTTTAAGCGGAATTTCTAGGTGGCCAGTATGTTTCAGTGATATGCAGGCGTCTGCTGAAAGGTATTGAAATGAGGTTCTGTAACGTTTTAAAGTTTTTATTCCGATTTCTAGGTGGCCAGTATTTTTCAGTATGCAGGCGTCTGCGGAAAGGTAAGAAAAAAACGTTTCAAAAAACGAACTCAAGCGATACACGATCAAGCTCATTTCTGTTCTGCGATATTTTGCTGTTACTAATTTGACATCATCGTTGTTTGGTTTGTCTTCGTTTTGGTATGTTTCACTTAGTAATTTTAAATTGGAGGATAATCATTTTATTGTGTTCTTACCTATTACCTGGTTGGAATTTTGTTATGTCTATTTCTTCGCGAATCACATATTGTGAATTTCACACTTTGGTAATACTTTATTAGGTCTTTTAGTATTAGTCGTTCTTCCTAGAAAAGGTGTCCTTGAATACCTACGTTCGTATTTTAATTTTAGTGTTGTATCTTTGGTTTAGGCTGGTGTTGCAAAAGAATAGCTATAAAAAATTACATTCCCAATTTATTTGTTACTTATAGGTTTTGAGCATTGTTTAATTAAAATGGATAATCAAATTATTATCACTACTAATGGGGTGCAAATTCTTAGCCAAATAGTAAATATTCCTGGCGATGACGCATGCTTATTTTCATCTCTATCCTATTTGATGCATCACTCATGGCAGCGGGAGAATTATTTCCATTTGAGTTCCAGGTGTTTCAAACCTTCAAGGGACAAACAGGGAGTAAAAATAATCCGATCCTCAGGAAACTTCAATGAAGGTCATTTTGATGTTTTAATTCCGTTGGCCAATTTGACTGTGAAAGCGCTTTTTTTGCGCATGGGCAAATCCACCACGCGGACCCCAGTGCGGTTTGGCAGATGTCACATGTCTTCGAATTTTTGGTTCTAGGACATGCCGATTTCCTCACGATGTTTTCCTTCACCGTTTTGAGAGCAGTGGTGATGAAATAAATTACACAAAGTAATGCGCCTGTCTGGGCCACGTGTTCGAGCCAGCATTGTGCGCCACGTGTCTAACAACTGGGAAAGGTTTCAACATGTCACCCAGGAGCGGTCAGGAGCTGTTTATTGTTCGATGCGTAAATACGTTACTGAAATGTCTTGCCATGGCACCTACGGAACCACCTGTGAAGTCATGGCAGCGGGAAAACTATTCCCATTTGAGTTCGAGGTGTTTCAGGATGGTATTTTTATTGCTGTTTTCTTGTAATATTAACTTGGAACATTTTCTTGCAACATTAACATACTAAATCTCATTTGATAAACACCAACGTATGAAACACGCGAGTGAAACCGCGCGGGCACAGCTAGTACATTATATATTTAATTACTTTGACGAAGGTATGTAGCCATATGGCAGTTGGCAAACAATTTGGACATTTATATTAAAAATTAATTGATGGATAGGCTGTTTTGTAGGCGTCTGACTGAAAGTAATTCTTTATCTATTCATAAATTCAATTTGTTAAATGGTGTTTTACATTCGCTTTGTATAGGGTGTAGATGGAGCACGGTTTATTGAAATTAATATTCAGGATTAGCGCGAAATAAATTTCAAAATGTACAAAATTGTATAATGCATAGTTGCACGCTTATTAATAGTTAATTAGTTATTAATTGACTAAATAGAGCAGAGTACACACTCAAAGTAACTCATTAAGCGAATGAGTTTCTATAAGTATATGTATGTTCTGTGGTTGTTTATATAATTCATAAGAACGACTAAGTGCTTATTCATTCCACAATTTATTAAATGGAGTCTTATATTATACACGAGTCACTAAGCTTCGCTTTACTTTCACCAAGGTAAAGAACTGCTCACCGTTTGCAAACGCTTGAGGCGAATAAACATTGTAACAAGGGAACTTCTCATAACTTGTTAGCGCCTACTAACCTATTTCTCTTACTTAGGTACTCGCCTTAATAACTGACGCGGGGAAACGAATGAAAGACACACCTTACCTTCTTCATTTTTCAAAGCCGCATCAAAATTGAGCTACTTTGAAAGATATTTGAATATTTTTCACATTTATCTATACGTTGATTGCCTCGTGGGTTTTGTGGTCGCAAACAAGACCAATGAGCATGCGGTCCTGGGTTCAATTCCCGGGTTAGGCAAAGTGTTATTTGGTTTTTCCATCAGGAATTTCTCAGTAGCAGCCACGGAGTTTTGACTTGTGCCCGGTTGATGGCAATAGGCCCGGCCACTGTGGGACTTAAACATAAGCTGTAAACAAACTTATTTCAAAGCTGTCAACCAAACATTCTGTACATCAAACTAAGTAACTTTTAGAACTCAATGTAACGCACTCAAAACATTGTGGTGATGAATGGATTGAATAGTACGGGGCTCGTAATCTTGTATTTAAAAAAAACTTTTCAAAGTTGGAACTTAGACCCCCAATATCTCCGTAACTATGTAGAAGGTTTTGCAATGACGGGGAAAACAAGTACCTTTTGGCTTCGTTAACAGGTTTTTTACACTCTTTATAACTGGAGAAATGGCAATGTACTATTTACTTCGAGGATTACACATGTCTACACGTAAAATAATGTGCGCATTCACGTGTTAGCTAAGCAAATTAGTGTACTTCTTGTTTAAGCGTATTGCGGCATAAATATGTCACTCCACCGCCCCTTAATACAGTGGTTACCCCAAACCTGAAGGATGTGTCCCTAATTTAACTTTGTTAACCTTCCTAATTTATTCGTCTTCACTCAGTTCGCGGTATGGGCCCTAACGACTCCTTTAATAAAGTAAATAAATCTGTCACGACAGCGGAAGAGAATCAAGAAGCAACAGTAAATATTTCGGTCGAAGATCAAATGATCTAACGTAGTAATCTTTCATTAGACACTGATTAAATTATCCTGGTTATTCAAAACAGTGGTAATGCGACGGAAAACACCTTGTCAGTGTCAGAATAGAATTTAATTAAGTTTTTATTAAAAATAATTGGTATTGAATATAGAAAGAGGGTACAAAGCGGATTCCTTTATAAGATTTGAGTCGTGTTGTTCGTTAGCGTCACATTCCCGTGCGGCGGACACTTGTTCACGCCTCTCGACAGTCGCCCCTGAATTTATTCGCTTTGATCTCTCTTTCATATTGTTTTAAATTGCAGAACGAATGGCGGTTTATTTTAAAAATATTTTCTTTTTTTATGTAGCAATCCATATTTTTTGTTTCTTATAAAATGTTCGGAAAAAAAAAAAACATTTTGAAAATTGAATAGACTTTATGGATTCGAATCTGGCCAGTATTTATTCAAAACAGACGATGCGTTTCACTGCGTATGACGTTTTTATTTTTCGAAGACACCTGTCCGTAACTCGATAACTTTTCAATGTTATCGAGTTACGGACTGGTGTCTTAAAAGTAGGCATCTTAATTAAAAATATACCGAAAATATAGCTTACGCGATTATTATCACCAAATACACAACACCTGTCTATAATTAAACAATGAATACTGCACACTGTAAAGGCACAATGCACAGTAATCAACCATCTAATGAGAATCTAAGGCGCGGCACACGCTGACACACATCTTGTCGTACTCAACATCATACGGTACTAATTAAGTGTTCGCTATCAAATAATCCCTAGTGTAACTGTGTACTGTATACGTTACGCAAATGCAGCATTTCTGGAGTCTATGACTAGCTTATGTAGATATTTGCACTGTGTGCGACTGCAGTCTGTGAGCATTGAAATGTTTCGGAGAGTGTTTGATTAAATATCACTGTTGAAGGGAATACACGGGAATATTTTCTGCATTATTTTCACACGTATTTTTTTATTTATCTACTTACATCTATCAGTTAATCCTAATTTAATTGTTACAAGTAATATAATACAACGAATAAAAAACAAAGCATTCTTTGTGAATTCACCTATGCAGATCATCTTCATCTACCTAGGCTTCTCCCAACTATGTTGGGGCCAGCTTCCAGTCTTACTGAATGCAGCTGAATACCAGTATTTTTCATGGAGCGACTGCCTATCTGACCTCCACAACCTAGTTTGTACTGCTGGGTAAAACGATATCACTTGTAAGACTGGTTGTCAGGCTTTTTCGCCCACTGACTACCTGTAACGATTGTCAAAGATCTACAAATGACAGCCGGGACGTTGGTCCCGGCTGGTCCGGCTTAACATGCTTTCCGAGGCACGGAGGAAACTCGGTATGAAAGTCCGACTTCGTATTGAAAATAAATTCATAACAAAAAGGTAATGAACACCAAATTACCAAAAACCCATTCCTTAATTCCTCGTGACACGGGTCATAACGCACGTTTTATATAAAATCAATTATAGTAGGAAGCCTTCCACCGCTTTCGTTATGGGGTTTGATTAATGAACTTTTTATAGCAAAGGTCTGGCGTGTCGCCAGATCTTTATTGACATTAACGATTCAATTCAAAGGGACCAATATCCCGTAGCATGGCGTAATAACATTTTGTATACGATTATACCATTTTTATGTGACCGTACTGGTGTGAAATATTACCAAAATTACTAATAAATTATATGGTGAAAGTGAATGTGCATTTTAATAAAATATGGCAATAATGGTAAATTATTACGATTTGCGCCGAATGTCGATGATACGACCAGTGACACACTATTAAGGAATTCTACGAAAGGTAACAGCTGGTTACTGAGTTCCTACTGGTACCGCGTATACGTCACAATAAAATTATTCAGAATGTTGGCGACACTTCCAATCTAACCAGATGCAGCTTCAAACCAGTATTTTAAATGGAGCGACTGATGCCTATCTTACCTCAATAACCCAGTTACTAGATAATAAGATAACCTTGGTAAGACTGGTTATCAGCTAATTCCAAGAACATAGGTACGAGTTACTCTCCCACTAAAGTTTTATAAGTGTAATTATGAATATCGCACATACGTAAACCTTTGCTCAAAAGGCCGTTGCGGTACCAATTAGTCTGAAGCTGAAAGCTCTGCTAGTGATTACAAGTAGCCATTGAGCCCAACAACACACCTTGATAGTTCGGCACACAAGGGTAGGCTTGTAAACCTAAGTTATTATTCGACTTTATTTTGAAACTTGACTGTCCGCTGGTCCAGAGGTCGTAAGAGCGACTACTGAGTTTGAGGTCCTTTTTTTTTTGTTTTCGCATGGGAAATCATCACATGACTTCTCCTACTCTGGGCAGAGCGGGAGGAAGTGTCAGACTTTCACTGACTAAACCCATCCATGTTCCTTCCTCGCCCTTTATGTTCTGGGGCCACGGTATCTCTTTCGAACAGTCCCGCAGCCCCCGAGTCCCGCACCCCCGGGAGTTAGAGGTCCTGAGTTCGTTTCCGAGGTCGGGCAAAGTGTCATTGTGAATTTCTTAGTAGCAGCCACGGAGTTTGGATTTGTGCCCGGTTGATGGCAACCTATATAGATGGCACTTAAACATAACTGGCGAAATGTGGGTGTACTATATGGTACACCTCTGCCTAACCCGTCGGGGATACTTGGAATAAAAGAAGGCTAGGCAGGAGGTGGCGGAGGAGCTAATGAGATGGGTCGGACCTATGCGATAATGTCGTTGATGGCAGATGTAAGAATGTTGCAATAAATAAACTGAATTTACTATTGAAACCCGTGTAAATAACTAACTAAAATAGTGTTTAAAATAGGATTTTAATTTTGGTATAATAATATTGTTATATCGCACTGTCATCATATGCCTAGCCTTTTCCTAACTATGTTCCGGTTAGACCAGAAGCCGACCTCAACATAGAGGTCAACATCAACATTTTGTTATAACGAAAGTCAAGTGCATTTTTAAAATTGTAGGCGTTTTTTTCGATAGCCCCTAGTTCGCAAACAATTTGTAATCATATATAGCTTAGAGAGATCAAAAATCTATTTTGGAATCGTAATTAATTAATCTTTTGACCGCCACAGCATAAACGCTCGTGCGTGCCATCTTTCATCATTCGTTTCATCTACTATTTTGTCACATATTTGTGTCGTTTGGCGTACAGGGCACGCACTTGCTTGTCACGTATAAGTGACAATGGCGTCCAAAAGTGTTAAAGCACCATAAAGCCTAATTTGAATTCCCGCCCTTTCCAATCCCACCATTTCCTGCGCACACGGCGCCACCTATCGTTTTTTACACTCATCAGATAGTTCCCCGCCATACCTCACCACTGAACGTATCGACTCCGTAAAAACTATCGTGAAATACTGCCACCAAGTGCTACAAAGACAATAATTGTGTGTGCCATCAACCTATTATCAAACAAAACTTCAAGATACAAGAATTGGGGCGCCCCACATCATAAAATCATCAGGTATTCGGAGCCAGCCGGCCCTCTTCAGCGAGCTTCGGTGAGTCCCATCTACCTTTCCCTATAGATACAGTCCACTTGCCCATCAAATAGAATCATTCTTTAACATTTTTCATGGTCCTTGTTAGCCGGATTGCTGAAATAGTATCAGTAATCCTATTTTTTCTCTTGTGGGGTCCGCCATATTTGTTCGCAAAAACCAAATTGCAACACAATCATCTCAATAATTTATCAAATCATAACATATTTTTATCATATAACCTCTCTTTGAACATAACTTTTGTTTTATTTACGGGTGTCAATTGTTCTACAACTTAACAAGTGTATTTTATCATATTTCGAAGTTAATCATACTCATCATTCATAATCGCGGGAACTCATTCGATCAAAGTATCAAATAAACATTACAAACAAAAACATAACTCAAATATCACATTGTGCCAGTGTTTTGTGTTGTTAATCATATAAAATCATATTGTGGTAGGCTGGTAGGTAGTCATCATAGCAACGTAGTACATAACTACCTACCAAACGCTCACTTCTTCGCAGTTGGGAGTGAGTTGTTTCGTCATCGTCATCAGTGTTTCTCATTCGTGTTATCACATACATTTGTGGACGGAGTTCGGCAACAAACATAGTCGGTCACCGTCATTTTCATTTCAATCGTGTGTTTTAGGTGTAACATACAGTGCTTAAAATTATCATTTTTGTGTTTGAATCCTTGGTGCAACATATAACACTAGGATTTCATTGTGTATCATTGTTTTATTCAAAACCGCCAGGTAGGATTGTACCTACATTTTCTCGTATCATTCAGTTTTGTTGTGTTGGTACCAATGTCAAAAGTATTGCCAACATAATTATTATAATTTTATTGTTTTATTGAGCATTATCTAACCATAGACTATTAATTGTGTTTCTAAAGCTTGTTTCAGAACTGTTGTGACTGACAGTTAAGACAAGTGACATTTATCATAGTGACGTTAGTGTAACCTCAGGCAGTGACATTGACAATCAAGTGTGTTTTGCGTGTGTTGTGTTCACTCGTTCGTTCAAATCAAAGTCATTTCGTGATTTTGTTTACCAATCGATACAACTTTAGTAAACAATTCAAAGTGTGTAACTAATTATCAAAATGAGTGAAGCATTGATCGCACATTATGAATCTAAGCGTAACATGGCGCTTAAACGCCTTCATGATGCTGTAATTTGCGCACGAAATTGCAAAACAGACCCAAATCAAATAAATAGGTTAGAAACTTGGTGTTCGCGCGTAGACCAAATACTCGAAACATTTAACGAAGCCCAAGTTCAATTAATGTGTGAGCACAAAAAGGCAGGTATGGGCGAAAAGGAAGTGCAACAAGCTCAGTTTAAGTTCCAAGAACAGGCCGATGATATGTTCTTTGAAACATTAGAGGCCAAGCGTAAATACTTGTCAGCAAAGTTGGAGACTTCTTCGTCGTCCAGTGAGTCAAAAAATAAAACAGCTAAGTTACCACCTATGAAGCTGCCATTATTCACGGGGCAATTCAAAGATTTTCCAGGGTTCATTGACCTTTTCAACACATTAGTGCATAACAGAAAAGACTTATCAAATGTAGAAAAGTTTCAATATTTGATCACATCCTTACATGGGGATCCAATCAATATCATTCGTGCGTTTCCTGTGTGTGAGGGTAACTACCTCAGCGCATATAAAGCACTAGTGAATCGTTATAACAACAAAAGGTATTTGGCCTTCATGTGCTGGGAACAGATCAACAATTTGAAGACAATGCACTCCGGTTCTGCTCAAAGCTTGCGTACAATGCTAGACCTTTACAATGAGAACTTATCAATGCTCAGCTCTTTAGGGCTACCAACAACACAGTGGGATTTTGTGTTATTCCACTCATTGCTTACAAAGTTAGATAAGGCATCTCGGGAAGCTTTTGAGCTGGCCAATACCAGTAGTGATTTTCCAAGCTTCAAGGAATTATCCACATTCTTGGTAGATAGGTGTAATGCCCTTGAACGCTCAACATTAAATGTGAACAATCAATCATCATCATCAGCTGTGCAACAGCAAAATAGCAAGCGTGTGGTTTCAAACAACCAATCAGGCCCAAGCGCCTTATCAATCATGTGTAGTGTGTAAAGAGGATCACCCTCTCTACTTATGTTCAAAGTTTTTGTCAGAACCTCCTTATGAGAGGTCTCAAGTTGTGCGACAAAACAAATTGTGTTTCAACTGTTTACGTTCAAACCATATCACAGCCAACTGTAATTCATTGCATACATGCAAATCATGTGGACAAAAGCACAACAGCCTTCTACACTTTTCAAAAAAGACAGAGACAAGTGGTTCAGTCAACCCTCAACATAAACAACCAGGCATTTCTCATACAGAGAAAGGCCCAGCACCAACTTCTGATTCCAAGGAAAATGTGATCACACCCGTTACATCATTATCAAACACAACTGCAGGATCAACATCAAATACACGGTGGAAGTCTGCCCTGCGTGGGCGGAGCACCGCCGTGTCCTCGTAGCGGCGATCGGCGGCGGCGACCTCTCGCGTCCGGCCCTGGTTCAATCCATGGTCCGGAGCGAGACGGAATGGGAAGCCGTCACCTCCTTCTGCGAAGCAGTCATGCTGGCGAAGGAGGTGGCGGAACAAGAGAGGGAGAGAGCCTCTCTTCCCGGCCGCCGCGGGAGACGCACCGGGCGTCGGGGGCCACGTGGTGGCTACCGGCCACCGTAGATGCGGGCCTGTGGACGGTTAGCTATGGGCTAGCTAGCCGTCCGTCCGTCTAGTGACGACAGGCCGTGTCGACGGCGCGTTCGTGTTCCACGCGCGCCTCAAAGAGATGTCAGCAGAAGAGAGGGGCCCGCAAGGGCCGAAGCCTGCCGGGGTTGCGGGACTGTTCGAAAGAGATACCGCGGCCCCGGAACGTAAAGGGCGAGGAAGGAACATGGATGGGTTTTAGTCAGTAAGAGTCTGACACTCCCTCCCGCTCCGCCCAGAGTGGGAGAAGTCATTTGATGATTTCCCATCCTAAAAAAAAAAAAAAAAAAAGGATCAACATCAAATACTCATTTTGTAATGCTTGCCACTTCTGAGGTGGAGGTCAAGGACGGTCGAGGCTCCTTTCAGAAGGTCCGTATCTTATTGGACCCCGGTAGTCAAAGTCACATCATCACCAAGGTATGTGTCCGTCGCTTAGGGTTGGCACAGTATAAAACTCAAACTCCTATGTCAGGTATAGACGTTCCCGCATTTTCCACGGGCAAGGTCTTCTTAGAAATCCGACCAGTTGGGAAACCAGAGCCCTCTTTTACAACAGAAGCGGTGACTTTGGATAAAATTTGTGGTGACATGCCCACCCATCCAGTGGACATTAACAATTTTCAACATTTATCAAATATAAAATTGGCTGATGAGAAATATCATTCTTCTGGTCCTGTGGATATCCTCATTGGTGGAGAGATATTCCCACAAATTCTTTTACCAGGGAAAATTGATGGTGGTCCACATACAGCAACTGCCATAAACACCATATTTGGATTTATTCTCATGGGAAAAACGTTATCAAAGTCATCATCATCCATTCCTCTATCAATCAATCATGTATCAATGGACGTCAATCTGGATATTGCCGTTCAGAGGTTATGGGAGTTGGACAGCATACCGTGTGACGACAACAAACAATCTCACTCGGTGGATGACACACATTGTGAGGAAATATTCCTATCAACACACAAGCGTGACAGTGATGGACGATACATTGTCCAGTTACCATTCCGTGATCAATCATCAGTGGCCTTTGAGGGTGCTTACGCAATTGCTCATCGGCGCTTTGTGCAGCTGGAAAGACGTCTCATGGCAAAGCCAGCTTTTCATGAACAATACAATCAACATGTTATGGAGTATCTATCAAGTGGTCAGATGGAGAAGGTCCCTGCAGCTGAGTGTCAATCTCCTACAGCATTTTACTTGGCGCATCATGCCGTATCAAAATCAGATCGTAGCCTTCGTGTGGTCTACGATGCATCAATGAAGGATAAAAGAGGTGTATCCTTAAATGACACTCTTCTTACAGGCGCTAAACTTCAGACTGACATCACCAACATTCTTTTGCGTTTCAGGCTTCATGCCATTGTGTTTTGTACGGATATCCGGCAAATGTACCGGCAGATCCGAATAGCAGCAGAACATCTGGATTTTCAGAGAATCCTGTTCAGGTGTTCCCCTAGTGAGCCAATACAGGAATACCGTCTCAATCGTGTGACCTTCGGTGTATCATCAGCACCATTTTTAGCAATTCGTGTGTTACATCAATTGGCCCGCGAGGAAGGCAGCTCGTTTCCAGCTGCAGCTCAGGTGTTGTCGACGATGCCGTTACAGGGTGTCAGAGCCTCGAAGAGGCGGTCGCTCTTCAGCAGCAGCTGATTAACATCATGGCAGCCGGAGGCTTTGAACTGAGAAAGTGGTCCAGCAACCATGCGGCTGTATTACAAAACATGCCAGAAGAACATAAAGCAGTGCCAAATGTCAATCAAACATTCGATAGTGATGGTAATTTCGTGAAGGTTCTCGGTCTAGCCTGGAACTCCCAGGAGGACATATTCAACTACCAAGTGAACCAAATCAATCGAGAGTGTACCAAACGTACCATGCTTTCAGAGCTGGCACGTATTTATGACCCCATTGGTCTTTTAACACCATTAACTTTTTTAGCAAAGCATTTAATTCAACGTTTGTGGTTGCTCGGGTCATCATGGGACCAACCCGTTCCCGACGATATCAATCAAATTTGGGCAAAGTATGTTCAGCAGTTGCCTCACCTAGACCAGCTTAAGATACCACGTCGCATTACATCCGACGACGCTGTGACTTATCAGGTGCATGGGTTTTCAGACGCAAGTGAAGCTGGTTATGCAGCTGCCGTGTATCTTCGTGCTACCAATCAATATCATCAACACCAGGTCATCCTGGTTAGTGCGAGGTCTCGTGTCTCCCCAACGAAACGCAGAACTTTACCAAGGCTTGAGTTGTGTGGCAGTTCTTTGCTGGCAGACCTAATGAGACACATCATCAACATGTACAGCAAACTTCTCCCCATAGACAGTGTACATGCGTGGACTGACTCTATGATAGTTTTGGCATGGATCCAGTCAAATTCATCAAACTTTAAGGCGTTTGTTGGCAATCGCATATCCAATATTCAGCGTAAATTACCAGAAGCAATTTGGAATCATGTCCCAGGAAAGCAAAACCCTGCGGATGCCGCGAGTCGTGGGTTATCACCCGACGAGCTTATCAATCATGACCTGTGGTGGACTGGCCCTCAATGGCTATCCTCGAATCAAGATCAATGGCCTAAAGTGCCTCAACATTCAAACATGACGCAACATCCAGAGGTAAATTGTGAGCAACGTGCCTGCGTTTTGAACGTGTCAAACGCAGTAGAAACTAATCCAATCGATAATTTACTAACAAGATTTTCATCATTAAGGAAGATTCAACGTACTTTAACATATTGCCATCGTTTTATCAACGCCCTGCGCAAAAACAAGCGTACAGGTCATTTAACAGAACAAGAACTTCATCATAGCCTCATTCATGGTACTTGTGAAACACACCCAACATTCCGAATTTAGTGAAGAAATCAAACATTTGAGATCAAATCATGTATTACCAAAATCATTCAGGAAACTTAGTCCATTTTTAGATTCAAATCAAGTGTTACGTGTGGGGGGTAGGCTCTCTCAGTCAAACCTTGATTATGAAACAAAACATCCCGCCCTGCTGCCTCGCAAGCATCGTTTGACGCAACTTATCATCCAGTGCACACATAACGAAAATTTACATCCTGGTCTGCAAACAATGCAGTATCTGTTACTTCAAAATTTTTCGATTTTGTCACCAAGGCGAGCCATTAATCAGATCATTTCAAGATGCTATCGTTGTTTCCGTATGAAGCCACGAAACTTTCAGCCAGTAATGGCAGATTTACCACATTCTCGCGTCAATCAAATCAAACCATTTCAGGTTGTGGGTTGTGATTATGCAGGACCCTTCAACATTACGTTTCAACGTTATCGAGGTGTGCGTTCAACAAAGGCATACCTTTGTCTTTTCGTTTGTTTTTCAACAAGAGCTCTTCATCTGGAGCTTGCCAGCGATTTATCCTCCTCTTGCTTTTTGCTGCTCTTCGCAGATTCATTGCTAGACGCGGTCGTTGCAACATCATCCATAGCGATTGTGGAACCAATTTCAAAGGTGCACAGTCACAATTATCAGAAATCATGCGCTCAGCTTGTGAATCGGAGCGCATTGACTTCAAATTTAATGTCCCAGGATCACCACACATGGGTGGCCTTTGGGAAGCTGGGGTGAAGTCTGTAAAAACTCACCTATATCGGGTGATAGGTGCATGATCAAATCCTAACATATGAGGAGTTAAACACACTTTTGACACAGGTCGAATCAGTTTTAAATTCGCGACCAATATCAGCATTGAGTTCAGATCCATCAGATCTAACAGCACTCACACCAGGACACTTTTTAACATTAGCACCCCTAACATCAGTGCCTTCACCAGACTATTCCAACACAAAAATGAATAGACTAACACGTTGGCATCTATTACAGAAAATGCACCAGGATTTCTGGACTAGATGGCATAGTGAATACCTCACAAATTTGTCACAGCGATTGAAATGGACTGTGAATTCACCTCCAGCAAAGATCAACCAGCTCGTTATTATCAGAGACGAGACTACTCACCCACTGCGATGGCGTTTAGGTAGAATCGTCGAATTACATGCAGGACGCGATGGCGTTTCTCGTTCTGCTACGGTCAGAATTGCACAAGGTATGCTCAAAAGGCCCCTTGTGAAGTTGTGCCCATTACCAGATATGACTGACTAGTCATGTCTTACTTTTTCATACATTCATATTCTGATCAAAACATTTCAACTACCTATTCTGTTTATATATTCTTCAGCATTATCATATTTATCCTATCATAATATCAAAGCAATGGTTGTTGTGAACAAATATTCACTTTAGACTTCTCAGTCTCATCAATTCGCCAGCGGGGGGGGGGAAGATAATGTTAAAGCACCATAAAGCCTAATTTGAATTCCCGCCCTTTCCAATCCCACCATTTCCTGCGCACACGGCGCCACCTATCGTTTTTTACACTCATCAGATAGTTCCCCGCCATACCTCACCACTGAACGTATCGACTCCGTAAAAACTATCGTGAAATACTGCCACCAAGTGCTACAAAGACAATAATTGTGTGTGCCATCAACCTATTATCAAACAAAACTTCAAGATACAAGAATTGGGGCGCCCCACATCATAAAATCATCAGGTATTCGGGGCCAGCCGGCCCTCTTCAGCGAGCTTCGGTGAGTCCCATCTACCTTTCCCTATAGATACAGTCCACTTGCCCATCAAATAGAATCATTCTTTAACAAAAAGGTTAAAATATCATATTTTTCATGGAGCAGTTTGGGAACACTTTTTGGAGTATTTCGGGAATAACTCTTAATTAATACTAAACCCACCAGTTGTAAAAACGTTTTATCGTTACTTTTCATAGAACATAATGAAAGCAAAATATAAGATCAAAACCATGATGATACCTACACATGAAACCAAATTGAAACAGAACGATCCTAAGCTCTTCGCAATTTGTACGAAAATCTTAGCCGAAAAAGAAAGGAAACAATTCCAGTGTTCCAGATTCCCACAGTTTTAATTAGCAATGAAAAAATCTCTGGTAGGCACGCCCAGCAAACAAAACTAAGCTTTACTTTACTTTCACTTCCCTTCTGTGCCAAGATAATGTAACGAATTAGTATTCGGAAGACGTTCGCCAAGTAAAGGGAAGTTATCCATACCCTTCTTTAAGTTCTCCGTCCACAGCTATCGATGATACCGAATTCTTCCCGTGGGAGGCACACGGAGACTATATAGAGTGGATTTTACAAGTGCGCGTGGACGGCCAAATCCGTAAATATGAAGACTAATAACTACGTAATACGACTACGTAATATGAATAGTAAGAAATACTCAAAGGTGTATCGAGGTCGATTTTGAAAGCTAAAACTACATCATTGGATTTATGAAAAAACACATACTATACACATACCATATACAAATACCATATTGTCGCTATTAAGAAACCAATTCTTGGAAGAGACATACGGCAATCTAAAGGAAAACGTTACGTTCTATGTTTTACATATCGTATATAAACTAATGTCCTTGATTGATGTTACTCGCAGCGCAGTCATGTTCACAACATTATGTTCTAATTTCATTTTTTTTTAAACTCACTTTGTCTACGAGTATGTACCCAAAGGGCAAAGGAACTATCAAAAGGTATAGCTTATAACTTTGTATGTTTAGGGCTAATTAAATCCAACAAGGAAAACTCGTGAGACATTATCATTGTCACGCAGCTCGGCGACATACCATACAAGCGTGTAAGTTAGTGACTATGTGACGAGAACCGAGCCCACAGATACGGGCGCTGAAAAGATTACTCCCTGAGGTACCCCGCGACGCGTCTCTTAAATACCGCGTTATTCAAATTAAAATAGCTATTGAATGAAGTTAATTTTGGCTGAATTTAAAAAGACCTCCCGACGTTACTGCGCGATTCTTCAACGTTACTCATTATGCATAGCCATAAAACCTCAACCACGGAGTGATTAAGTGTACAAAGTGAAATAAGTTAAATATTTACCTTCTCAGGGTCTCTGCTAATATTGTGCCAACACTTTTGCTAATAAAAACTAATTTTACTGTGGTTTTTGCCATGAAGGTGTTTATTAATTAGTCGTTTACTAAATGGAGTCCACTTGGTATGTTGAACTAGTGATAAGTATAATACTTAAGTCATGACAGCTAATATTTCAAACAGTAAATGATTTTGAATACTTTAACTAGTTGCATTTCCCAGCGATTGTATACTTCCTGCAAATACATAGCGCTCAATTACCTAAGATAACTAAACCAAAGAACTTCTGGTAGTTCTTTGTCAACAGTTCTACCGAGCTTTAATTTAGTTCAGCCAATCTTTACCTTTGTGAACGAGCTTTTATCCCCAGCGCCGCTCTTTTGCGCGACGAATTAGCATAAATTCGTAATTAAAATTTTCATAATTATCAACTTGTCCAAGTTCGCTCCACTCGAAGTTCATCTTAGTGACGACCGTTATTCAACGCATTTACTGAGATCGAAAAGTAATGAAATATTTAACGACTTCTCCTAAAAATTCTACACCGTTGATAGCTGTAAAATGATCTCAAAAACAAGCAACTCAGACAAATCTGGTAGTTAATAACAATTTAAAATGACCCAGATTGCTGACGTTCTTGCTCTGGAAGGAAAATTTAATCACTATGAAAAATTGCTTTGACGTTATAATAAACTAACACGGAGAAAATTTTGCAGAAAATTATAAGCAGAAATAAAAAGAGATAGAACGAAGACCTACAGGAAGTAGGAAAATTGCACTACAGCAAACAAGAACAACTACAAAATACTACACAGATACTTTAAACCCCCGAAACATTAAACCTGAGCGGAACACCACACAAGCTAAATGTATGTAACAACAATTAAACACAGTGGAATGAGGCTGAAATTTTTAAGGGTCGGCCTGACCGTGTAGTAATGAAGTTGTTATACGCACAATCAACCCAGTGTGGTAGGACCCGAACTTTGCCGACCCACAAAGTCCCCTAAACAATTACACGGCAAGATATCGCTTTGATCTCGTCAACTAAATTATTTACTTTCTGATTGAAGACCTTTTGTTCGGAAAATTCAAAAGAGGACAATCCCGCTACGTTGAATTGGATTTAACGAAATTTGACTTTCGTTTACTCGGAATTTTCTCCGATACCCAATTAAATTAAATTACATAGTTTTGTTCGTTTCTACAGTAGTTCGTTAGTTGGAATTCAAAGTTTGTTGGGAAAGTCGACTTATTAAGAGATTTAGAGAGATAGAGAGATTGTGACAGGCCATTTTCATGGCCTGTCACAATCTCTCTCTCAAAGGGTGAAAACCCTTTTAAAAAAGCAAAGCTTTCGAGCGATACCGAGAGGACGCCGCCGGTCGTTAGCACAGGGCAAAGCCACAAGGAGAAACATGCTGCATTTAATCCTCCATGCAGGCAATTTGCTGGCATCCACGGCCAAGTACATTTAAAAAAAAGAATGGTCTAAAATTCTCCCGTTAAAGTTGCAGTGTTGAACTTTCCGCGGTAGGTGTTTATCTATATATATAAAGGAGAAGTCCACTCACTGACCACTCATCACGAAATCTCGGAAACTACTGGGCCGTAAGGACTCAAATTTGGCACAAGCACTCTCTAGGGGGTGCAGGCGCGTACTAAGAAAGGATTTTTTAAAATTCGCACCCCAAGGGGTTGAAAAGGGGTGTCAAAGTTTGTATGAAAGTCCTATGTTTTTAAAGTTAGAGATATGAATGTAAAGCCTGAATGTTCCTTTTGGCTTCTAGGTGCTCACTAAGAAAAGGTTTTACGAAATTCGGCCCTTAAGGGTACAAAAAAGGATTTTTAATGTTTGTATGAAAAAAGTTAAACATCCAAATTAAATCTTACGTCAACGCGTTATTGCATACTTTACATTGAAGTGAGAATTCGGAAACCGATATGGATCCAAATTGAATTTTACGACAACGCATTAATGCATATTTTGAAATAAGAATTTGGAAGTTCATTGAGGGCGTAATTTCTAGGTGGCCAGTATGTTTCAGTGATATGCAGGCGTCTGCTGAAAGGTATTGCAATGAGGTTCTATAACGTTTTAAAGTTTTTATTCCAATTTCTATGTGGCCAGTATTTTTCAGTATGCAGGCGTCTGCGGAAAGGTAAGAAAAAAGCGTTTCAAAAAACGAACTCAAGCAATACACGATCAAGCTCATTTCTATTCTGCGATATTTTGCTGTAGGTACTATCTAATTTGCGTTGAAATATTTGACATCATCGTTGTTTGGTTTGTCTTCGTTTTGGTATGTTTCACGTAATTTTAAATTGGAGGATAATCATTTTACTGTGTTCTTACCTATTTCCTGGTTGGAATTTTGTTATGTCTATTTCTCTGCGAATTACTTATTGTGTATTTCACACTTAGCTTTGGTGTTACTATAATAGGTTTTTTAGTATTAATCGTTCTTACTAGAAAAGGTGTCCTTGAATACCTATGTTCGTATTTTAATTTTTACTCTATCCTATTTAGTGCATCACTCATGGCAGCGGGAGACTTATTGCCATTTGAGTTCCAGGTGTTTCAAACCTTCAAGGGACAAACAGGGAGTAAAAATAATCCGATTCTCAGAAAACTTCAATGAAGGTCATTTTGATGTTTTAATTCCGTTGGCCAATTTGAATGTGAAAGCGCGTTTTTTGCGTATGGGCAAATCCACCACGCGGTCCCAGTGCGGTTTGGCAGATGTCACATGTCTTCGAATTTTTGGTTCTAAGACATGCCTTTCCTTTCCTTTCGTTTACTCACGATGTTTTCCTTCACCGTTTTGAGAGCACTGGTGATGAAATAAATTACACAAAGTAATGCGCCTGTCTGGGCCACGTGTTCGAGCCAGCAATGTGCGCCACGTGTCTTACAACTGGGAAAGGTTTCAACCTTTCACCCAGGAGCGGTCAAGAGCTGTTTATTGTTCGATGCGTAAATACGTTACTGAAATGTCTTGCTATGGCACCTACGGAACCGCCTGTGAAGTCATGGCAGCGGGAGAACTATTCCCATTTGAGTTTGAGGTGTTTCAGGATGGTATTTTATTGCTGTTTTAAACACCAACGTATGAAACACGCGAGTGAAACCGCGCGGGTACAGCTAGTCTATCTATATATATAAAGGAGAAGTCCACTCACTGACCACTCATCACGAAATCTCGGAAACTACTGGGCCGTAAGGATTCAAATTTGGCACAAGCACTCTCTAGGGGGTGCAGGCGCGTACTAAGAAAGGATTTTTTTAAATTCGCACCCCAAGGGGTTGAAAAGGGGTGTCAAAGTTTGTATGAAAGTCCTATGTTTTTAAAGTTAGAGATATGAATGTAAAGCCTGAATGTTCCTTTTGGCTTCTAGGTGCTCACTAAGAAAAGGTTTTACGAAATTCGGCCCTTAAGGGTACAAAAAAGGGTTTTTAATGTTTGTATGAAAAAAGTTAAACATCCAAATTGAATCTTACGTCAACGCGTTATTGCATACTTTACATTGAAATTAGAATTCGCAAACCGATATGGATCCAAATTGAATTTTACGACAACGCGTTAATGCATATTTTACATTGAAATAAGAATTTGGAAGTTCCTTGAGGTTTATCTTCAGTTTTTAAGCGGAATTTCTAGGTGGCCAGTATGTTTCAGTGATATGCAGGCGTCTGGTGAAAGGTATTGAAATGAGGTTCTATAACGTTTCAAAGTTTTTATGGCAATTTCTAGGTGGCCACTGGCCAGTATTTTTCAGTATGCAGGCGTCTGCTGAAAGGTAAGAAAAAAACGTTTCAAAAAACGAACACAAGCGATACAAGCTCAAGCTCATTTCTATTCTGCGATATTTGCTTTGACATATTTGACATCATCGGCATCGTTGTTTGGTTTGTTTCACTTAGTAATTTTAAATTAGAGGATAATCATTTTATTGTGTTCTTACCTATTGCCTGCTTGGAATTTTGTTATGTCTATCTCTTCGCGAATTACATACTGTGTGTTTCACACTTTGGTATTACTGTAATAGGTCTTTTACTATTAGTTGTTCTTACTAGAAAAGGTGTCCTTGAATACCTACGTTCGTATTTTAATTTTAGTGATTCATTTTTGGTTTAGGCTGGTGTTGCAAAAGAATAGCTATAAGTAAAGAAAATTACTTTCCAAATAATATTTTTTACGTTACTTTCTGGTAGTGAGCATTGTTTAATTAAAATGGATAATCATTATCACTTCTAATGCAGTGCAAATTCTTAGCCAAATAGTAAATAATTCCTGGCGATGGCGCATGCTTATTTTCCTCTCTATCCTATTTGGTGCATCACTCATGGCAGCGGGAGAATTATTGCCATTTGAGTGCCAGGTGTTTCAAGGGACAAACAGGGAGTAAAAATAATCCGATTCTCAAGAAACTTCAATGAAGGTCATTTTGATGTTTTAATTCCGTTGGCCAGTTTAAATGTCAAAGCGCGTATTTTGCGTATGGGCAAATCCACCACGCGGGCCCAGTGTCTTCGAATTTTTGGTTCTAGGACATGCCGGTTTCCTCACGATGTTTTCCTTCACCGTTTTGAGAGCAGTGGTGATGAAATAAATTACACAAAATAATGCGCCTGTCTGGGCCACGTGTTTGAGCCAGCGTTGTGCGCTAGGTGTCTAACAACTGGGAAAGGTTTCAACCTTTCACCCAGGAGCGGTCAGGAGCTGTTTATTGTTCGATGCGTAAATACGTTACTGAAATGTCTTGCCATGGCACCTACGGAACCACCTGTGAAGTCATAGCAGCGGGAGAACTATTCCCATTTGAGTTCGAGGTGTTTCAGGATGGTATTTTTATTGCTGTTTTCTTGGAACAATAACTTTCACACTAAATCTCAGTTAATAAACACCAACGTATGAAACACGCGAGTGAAACCGCGCGGGCACAGCTAGTACATATATATATATGTATTTTTGTAATTCAATCGTGACTCAACGGAACAAAAGTTTGTCCTGGCGGAATTATTCCTAATCCTCTTTAGAAAAGAGGGTGCACACTGCACTAGTAATATAGTGTAGTGATATAGGGATAAAAAACTACTTTTACGATGCGACCAAACCTGAAATCGCGAAAAAAAATCAGTTGCTCAGTACATTAGGCGAACATAAATGTACTGAACAAATTTTCGCGATTTCAGTGTCCAAGTGTGTGTGTGTGTGTCAATGACACTTAAGACAGTTATGAAATATTGGACAGTTTATTTGGAATTCCATGAGTATTCTTCAATTTTGTCTAATCATGAACATGTATATTTTAGTTTAGGTTTTCTAAACCAGTACCTTGTTGCTATCAATGGACCTCAAGAGAGTTCCACCGTTGGACCGGTCAATTCATAGCAACGTTTTACAATATTTTTTTGGTCATAATAATTACTTTGCATAGAATGGAACAGGTATGAACCTTGCTTTATGGAGTGCCGTAAGCAACTTCTAAACGAAAATTAGATGAAGTTGACCAGAAAGCTAAAGAAACGTCCACATACCGGGTTCCGAAAGTGACTTCCCTCAGAATTAGAGCAGGAGCTATTTAAACTTATAGTCTGCCCTACTTAGGCCTGAATTCTTGTCGCACTAACGGTCGGTCGCGCACTGTCGGTCTCGTAGAGTAAACCACAGAGTATATAATCACTACGTTTAGAGTAAACATTGTGTTCTATGTAGCTCATACTGCGACGCTGACGTCAGCGGCGACCGACAGCCGTATTTTGTTCTCGTTGACGTCACCACCGACCGTACGTGACCGACAGTTAGCGTGATAAGAATTCAGGCCTTACCACGGTACAAAATGTTACTGATACTCACTCAGATATTGCCCCGACATAGCTCACTACAAGTCTACAGTCTACAAATCACCACTTATAGCATGTCCCCAGCCCAGACTACACAGTAACTGAGCTATAGCTGAGCAATATACATAAGTTAGACTAAAGTCTAACTGGCCATAAACATGTCCATGTCTACATATGTTATAAAATCAATACCTTTATGTGAGGTATCGAGTTCGGACCGCATATCTATATGAAAATATCAAAAAGAAAAAAACAAATACGATAAACCTTTTTTAACCAAAATGAAATCAAATAAACAATCTGATGAATCAATTCTTTGCAAGTATGAATCGGTACCTAAGGTTTTCCATACTATTCCTTATGAAAATATCAAAAAGAAGAAAACAAGAACGAAAAACCTTTTTTAACCAAAATGAAATCAAATAAACAATCTGATGAATCAATTCTTTGCAAGTATGGACCGGTACCGAAGGTTTTCCATAGTATTCCTTCCATGATTAAAATCAAACATAACTTAATAACAATACATAACTATACCAGCTTGGTAGTATGTACTTCATCATCATCTTAATGCTCTTGTCCCATGTTACTTGGGGTCCGCGCAACACGTTTATTTCCTCCATTCTTCTTTTATTGCACCTTTTTCTTTGATATCATTCCTCACACAATAAATCCATTGTTTCCTTGGTCTTCCTTTCCTTCTCCATCCATCAACTATTCATCACTCTTTAAATCATATTCGATTCAGGCAGAAAGTAGTTCATAACCCTGTAATATACAAACTACTTTACAAAATATTCATAAGCTCACGACTTTTAACGAGCCAATTAAAAAGGAGAGAGCACAGCTAAAATGTGAAATCCATGATTCCCTGAATGTCCATTAAACAAACAAGCAAAAACACTCTAAAGAAAAACCTTTCAAAATTCCTGTCACAACTACTTTTGGAACGTATCCCGTTTCAGGTATTCTCAAAAACTAAAAGGATACTGCGAATCCCCGTAGGATCGGGAATCGGGATAGACCGTGCGAATAAATCCCGCTAAATGCAATCGATTCCATTTCATGAAATATGGCCCGTTTATTTCAATAATGGTGTCAGAGTGGATTGAAACTTAGATCCTTTGGTTATGTTAGCTTTCTGAGCATTGAATATAGGATTAACCTTTACTGGGTTGACATTATTATGAATGCGAAAATAACTCTGACTGTCTAATATCTTTTCGCTCCTTAAGGCTAAACAACAACAACTTTCAATTAATTTATGCACACAGAATACAACCTTTCTCAGAACATACGACACTTTAAATTCTGGTGATACGGTCCTTGGGAATAATCGCGGACGCACATCCTTGTTATGTTACGGATGAAGCCCCAAGCAAAGCTATGTATTAAATATTTAATTTGCTAAATCTATCCCGCATTTTACTGCGACTGTACCTACAATTATTTAAACTCAATAGCTCTAATAGTTCCAACGTACATAAGTACTTTCAACTGAAAAACAAATTCTATTAGAAACGTACCTATTGCACGCTCACCCTTCTATTGATTACTAAAGCCTTCACGCTCTTATTATATTATCAATTCAGGTGGTGCCATACCATTTATTTCTGTGAAAGCCGGATCGTCTCCAAATTGTAGCTATTAACTAAATTAGCAATTTGGCTTCGAGGTGCCGTCTAATTGATTACACTGAAAAATATCGGTACGTGCCTATTGGAAAACTCTCTATTCTAGTATCTACAAGTACCTACGAGTATTTACGAGTACCTATAAGTATCTTCGCCAGCGATAATTATTTCATGAAGGAGATTTATCTTCGGCAGGTGTTACTCCGTAAATTATTTTTCGTAGGCTATTAGGTTTTAGTATATTACACGCAGCGTCGCTATTAGGGTTACGTGTTGCCTTAACATACCTCCTAAAATAGTTTACGTACGATTTATGAAGGGTCTATATATTTTATTTTGTTCCCCCATTACTTTTACGGTATGCGAAACAAACAACCGAGATAAAATTTAAAAATAAAAGGTAAAACCTTTTTCACGCTCAAATTGAGAATTAAGTGCGATACTAAATCAAAAGCACCCCGAACAGCTGAATGCTGGATCCGTAGAGATAAAAAATATATAAATTACGCATCTAGTACGTGATAAGGTTCGCTGTGAGTACATTCCAAGATTTACTGTCTTTTCGCAAAGATAATAGAGGGAAACGAAGCTTGAGAATGGCATTACCTCGTTGAGCTCGTAAAATGTGCGAATCTGCCAGACTCAGATCTCAGGTCGCGCACATTTGGACTCGCCGGGTAGTACAGCCGGGTCGTAAAGCTACGCACTTACTGCTCTCTCCTAGCTCCTCAAAACTCCTTAAAGTTAAGACCATTGCGCGCGTTTTTCGATTTCATCGTTGACCAAGATTGAAAAGCGCGTGACGGAATAAACTTGCTTACTTTTGACCAAAATCTAACTTGACAAGAAATAAAAAATCTCACGTGAGTATGAGAACAACTGTATAATAATATAACTACACAATTAATTTCATTTAGCTTCAATTTCAACAGTATTAAGGGAACGAAACCATTAATTATCTCGCTACCACAACAAAATAAATACCAGACCGATCACACCAAAACTTATAATTGAATAAAATTTTCTTCAATTAATTATTAATCAGACTATTACGGAAATATGGACACTGTCGACCTCAATTAAATTCAATTAGCATTCCGTTAAAACTACGTTGTCATGCAATAAGTAAATTAGTGAAATCAGTTGTTTCCCAGCATACAAATGGTAAATTAATAAGGTTTTTGGACAAAGTGGTCGACATAAACGAAGCGACGAAGCAGCTGGGTATTCTACCGGCTATAATTTAATGAATACAATCATTATTTTCAGAAATGACAGTAAACAAAGAACAATGGGCAAGGAAATTGCTGAGACGTATTCTGACAAATTTTATTAAGTAGTTACGGTATACGGAACCTTTGTAGTCTCGACACAAAAGAACTTAGCGCAGATTTTACTTTATGACAGTATCGTATTTCATGGTGATGCTTTTCATCTTTATTGAAATAAAATGAGCTTGGGTTTTGTGATTGGCCTTTGTCTGTTCAATTTGTGAGTCAATTTTAAAGGGCATCTTAAAACCATACACTTGTTTCAGAATTATTTCTAAATACTGCCTCGAGGGTCTAGAGCAAAAGCTACTGCTGAGACATGAGGAAAATTGTTATTTGGTTTTTCATCTGAAATTTTTTAGTAGCAGCCAAAAAGTGGTGGCAATAAACTCCCTCTCCCCTATTAAATAAAACTTAGACACCCTCGTAACTGGCCAATAGGGTAGACGACAAACAAAAATCTAATTAATTAGTCCGTCAGGTAGATTATTAAAAAATATTTGACCCGTATGTTTTCTTTTGTTACGCAAATCAAAACAGACGAAGATACGACTATTTTAAAATTCCCAATACGTCACACCTAGGTATAATTTTTAGCTAGTTCTGACGTCACGAGCCCCCACGTTTAGATGCGTTTTATCTTTGTCAATATTCATTGATTTACAAAAACAAAAAATACGTGTCCATTATTTTTCAATAATCTAACTGACGGACTAAATAGATTTGTAATTTTTTGACACTGTCGCCATGCCTGAGGACCCTTTAGGGAAAACCAAGAGACACAACGATACTGTGAAGAGAACAGCTCTCTAGCGAGTGATAAGTTATGTCACTCAAAGATCATCATACACACCCAACTGTTTCTACTCTACGAAGTAACTCCTCATCTCACGGTTGTTAACACGCCACCCTCCCTATAATTAACAGTTAATACGTTGTTCATTAACCACATGAGATGTAAAATTACCGCAGAATTTCAGTTAATAGAGCCTTGGATACGCAACACTACCATCCATTCGTTAATATGAACTCCCTTTGTCTATAAAGACCTACCATATGGGACATACAACCACAAATACATTGCCGTAGATTCACATCTTGTCACAGTAATGATTACACAATAAATAGAAAATTATATAATAACTTGAAAATTATAAATAATCCATTTTCATTTTACATTCCGTTTGCTCTTTCGTTTATCATCTGCTTGTGTTGTGCTTGTCTCTTTCTTTTATCTTTAACAGGATTAAATTCAGTTCATCCAGTTTGTTTTCTAAATCAAAATACTTGACATGTTCATTTTGCTAATTCTTACTAAATTATCGACGAGTACCTTAATCTTAAAATAATAATATTATACACTACTGTGCAATACATACAAATCCTCGGCAAACCACACCATGATTAATTAATTCATCAAATAGTTAACTACCTTGCAGGCCCGAAGGTACTTAAAAACCCGATTCCTAACGGCTTCCCTTCGAGAACAATTTCTCTACGTACTGTCTACTGTAGTCAAGTGTACAAACATATCTATGGATATCATATCACAGTACAGACATTGAATACATCATAGGATTGAAAACAAAAACAACAGACAAGCCAAACATTATCAAGTTATTACAGGGGCAGAAATATAAAAATATGTAGGGGAGAGGCAGAATGAGAAATTGTTGAACTCTACGTATTTGGTAGTAGACTTTTCTGGTAGTACTCGTATATTTTGTTGACTTAGTTTACAGTAAATAAATCACTTTTATCACTTTATCAGCCCAGTGAAGTCATTGCAGATATGTCGATTGATGTAAGATCATCGTTTTGTTTTCAGTTCCTCCATTTCATTCATTAAAATTAAAATTCAAGTTAGCGCCATCCAAAATTTCCGGTTTTTTCGTCATGGGTGTAATTTTTATGGTTTTCTAGGTCGGTGATAACGACATTGAAACAAAGGAGATGTTTGATTTTGGGCCACCACTATGTACACTACATTGATGAATAGGAAAAAAATAGAGGAATTTAATAAAAATACTAATAAATTAATTTAAAGAAGGCGTACATAAATTAAGTTTTTTTAATAAGATAACCCTATTTTGAGGGCAGCCATGACAGTTGTGTGACATGACGTTTGATGACTTTGACAGTTTTAAGAAGTGACGTCTTTGAGTCTGTCTTTGCTTTTAGGATTTTAGTTCGGATTGGATGTGTTCAATCAAATGTCATTGTCAAAATGACATTGTTCGTTTATGCTGCTCTGATCCACCATGTATAATTTTATGTTGTGTTGCTCTCCTTGACCAAGTTAATTTGAAAATACATTGAAACGAAGTGAAATTAAAGGAAAAACAATAAAAGACAGTTACTGTAATAAACAGCGATATTTACATATAGTGTACATAGTGCTGGCCCAGGCCCCATACATTTCTGGAACATCTACTTTAAAATAAAAGATGACACTGACGAAAAGCGAAAACCTCGTTCCAACCGGCTGTCCCTCAATACATTTCTCAATTTCTTTCGGTTTCCCCTTAGACTTCGACACTTCGTCACTGATATCTTGTACAGAATTTCCTGTACTATGAATAAGAGAAGAGAGCCAAGTCTATAGGTATGAGTCAGCCAGACACAGTGATTACATCGACAACGACGGCTCGCCGCACAATGCATGCGGTAAGTACGCACTGCCTGGCATGTAGGTAATTGAATGTCGTATACAGCTTACAGAATCTAGCTCATCTGTATTTCTAGTGAATACATTTTGCTAGTTTATTTCGAAGAACTCATTTGGATGAATGAATAAGTACAAAACAAACATTCAGTTCCAACCGTATTTCAAGTTTCATCAGTAGGTCAATTTTTCGTAACCTAAAATTTTGTTTTCTTAATAATAAAAACTATATATTTTATTGTATTATTACTAAATTCAGATGTACAAATTGTGGTACGGCATTAAAATAACCTTCTTTTTTCATTAAATGACCATGCTTTTACTAAAGCATGATTCCAATTTCAATATATACCTAGAGCGAATTTATGAACTTCAAAAAAATACGTTGTCAGTTAACATATAACCAATATGATGTTTTAATAAAAATACCAGTGATTCAATAATAACTTTAGTCAAAAAATATTGTAAATCTACGCAAATATTTCACAGGCTGTCAGTTTTCTTGGAGTGGGCCCTTAAAAATATCGGAAATATAATTGAGACACAATTTTTTATTTGTCTTTTGAAACAATACTCTCGGGAGTCACATTAGTACAGTAAATTATATCTACAACATATAAATTTGGTTCAAATCAATTCAGTAGTCAAACTAATTCCAACACCTCAGCTTACCCTGTGACACGAGCTGTATCTACACGGCATCGACATCGCCGGGTCGCTGCACTCGCATCGCGTCTGCAAGCGCACGCATCGGCTGCTATGTAGGTAATTGAATGTCGCATACAGATCACACTGATCCGTCTCGTAAGCATTCACTGTTTGGTTAACCTAGTTTCAGTAACCGGTTAACTTTTTCAGCCAATAACTACATTAATGATCTGAGGTCACATATAAGGGGAATTGCTAAAATCACTGCATATGCAAAATGAGTGTTTAAGCATTAAATTATTTATAATTGAACTAATTGAACACAAACGAATTAGAGTTTGAACCTCTAATTAATATTCAAATAACCGCACCACCCACACGGTTATTAAAACGGAAATATTATCTAAACTACGCAGTTAGGTGGAGTACATGCATACAGGCTCTATGTGTGTCAGATTTTATTTCGATACAGATTTATGGGTATATCCGACATGCGACGCGGGCGACTTTTACCCCTAGCTAACGGGTTATATGCAAATACTGCTTTTTTCCTCGCATTCCTCTACGTCGTAGCGCCTACGCCGTAGCGGCTACGCCGTAGAATCCTACGCGGCTACGAGCGCTAAGAAGTGGCACGTGCCTGCTTTACCAATGTTACGGCTTTTGATGTTTTATTTTTAGAGAACGTAAAATATAAGGAAATAAGAGCTTTTGTACTAAGCTTAACGTAATAATCAAGTTTCGTGCAACAAGTAAAAATTCCCAAAAAAAATAAACAAGAAATAGCCAGTCGGCTTAGCTAAATGAAACACGAAAAAACTAATTTGTTATGAGCTCATTTTGTTTATTTTTTTGTTACCTGCACATCGGTCACCGCCGGTGACCGATGTGCAGGTAACAAAAAAATGAGCCGGTGACTCACCGGCGACACAATCCGTCTTCGTTAACTGCGGCTCGACCATTCTTCCCGAGAACAGCCGACATTCATCAAGGAAACTGTTTCTATTGCTTCGCACCTGCTCGGACTCCATGAAAAATGGTATAAATAGATGACTGTAATATTGGGATGAGAAACCTTAAAAAAATTGTGATAATGCCTTGAAATATGACCTTGTCTAGTTTCATCACTAGAAATGAAAATTCAAGCACTCTCTTCGTCTTCCGAGTTGGTCGAAACAGTCGCTCGAGTGTTTGTCATGTCAAACATCAGATTTTTTAATTAGTGTACGATACTGAAACACGTGACTGTGCTCCGTGACCGTACATTAAGCAAACATAAATGTGCTAAACAGCTGTTTTTTTTTCTGCTTTTTATGGTTTGGTCTCATAGTAAAAGTTGTTTGTTATCATGAGCACAGTAGTTTCGTACAGTAATTACCTGTCACCCTATATAACTGCTAATTGCCATTTAACGACACGCATTATAATGATGTTTTAGGATCGTTGATCGAAATACTGTAGTATCCGGGTCGTATTATGAGTGTTTTGTGTATAAATAAGAGGCATTTAAAATGAATAAATTCAGGTAATTGTTATAAAGAATCATATTTTCACCATGACACGTGAAGACGGACACCTAGCTCCGTCTTCTAAACTTTTTCTAACATACAAGTAATTATGAAATAGTATTTATATCATACTTATTAATTTACTAGCTGATTCCCTAGGCTTCGCCCGCATACTTAAATAATATACTAAAACCTTTCTCGAGAATCACTCCATCCATTAGTGAAAACAGCATGAACATCGGTGCAGAAGGTTTTGAGTTTATTGCAAACAGACAGAGACACGCGGCGGAGGACTTTGTTTTATAATATGTAGTGATGGTGATAATGTCCCAGATATTGTTCTTAAATGACTATAAAGGTCTCAATATCAGTACTCACTTATAATAATTCTTCATCTCCTTATGTTGTCATGGTCAGTTCATTAACACAACACAAACAATTTTAAAATCATAAATCAAAGTAAACTCATGACAGACAGGACCTCACAAATGTCATAAACTTGACATTGTGACCGCCGGACGTCAGTTGGAAGGATTTATGACAAAACTTTCCCCAAATACATAATGGTATAAGTACATAATATATATAAGGTCCCATTAAAATAGATAGATGGACGTAACACAGCGTTCAGTATGACCAACCACTATTTATGTTTAAGTACGAGTACAAGCAAAAAAACGCTGATTAAAGTGATTTTATTTTGCGCGTAAGTACCTACTATCTTCTACGTATCCTACCAATACTATCTTAAAAAGGTGATGTGTAGTCAAATGAAAGTTTCAATGGTTAAATACAGAATGATATTAACAAAACTGACTGGGGACCTACTTACGAGAATGCGCCCGGAAGGGATGTGTTTATTCAATTCATGTTTTTTTTGCCAAAATAAAATCATTTTAATCAGTGTTTATTTGTGCTTGGATATCAAATTATTACAATTGAATGGGACCTTATATTGTATAATCAATTATTTGTCACAGACACAGACGTCCGTCCTAGCTATTTCTCGGGAGGATTTCCAAAATCTCGAGGGTTATAATTGGATCAAGCATAATTGACATTAGTCCGAAGCCCTGACCCTCCTCGCCCACATAATTTTATGTCGCAGCCTCAAAATCTGCATTTCATTCCCAATCTGGCACATGGGAATAATTAATTTTATGAAAATAACATTTCCGTCAAAAAGTTGTAAAACACAGAATGGGTTTTTTACAAAAAAAAACGGCATTGTTTAAAATGAAACTGGGTATATAATAATTATACTTATTCGTAAGTTGAATATGTTATTTTTTTTCCCTTGGAAGAAATAATAGTAACAATGTGGCAAGTTAATGATTAGTTTGATTTGTTTACCGCTCCGCTTCATTCTTTATTGAATGGGAAACAATCTGCAAGTAAATAAAGAAAAAGTTAAAAAAAAGGAGAAGTCAAGATAAACGGTCTTTTTCACCACCTAAGATTGATTAATTTCCCATTAGCTTACGTCTTGGCAGGTCTTGGCAATTAATTTCTTAAAAATTCTACGTATACCATTTTTGAATTTATTTCTATAAGTGGCTATTCGGACATCGTGAAATATAAGTGTTCTTATTTCAAAAACTGACTACCAACCAGAACAATTTACAAAAAAAAAAGAAAAACTTCTCCGTTATCTTTATAATGAAACAAAAATACGAGTAGTACCTTCTTCGATTCTCTTCATTATCCAGCAAATTGAAAGAGTGAAGTGAAGGAAATAAGTTTCTGCTAACAAGCTTTGCACCGCCACCGTTACCTTGTTACAGGCGATGTTGGCATAGCTTAGCCGGATCCGAATTCTTTCCAATCTGTTGAGGAAAACCACGAAGATACAATAAAACAGGTTTCTCAAACAACAATAGGAAATTAATACATTTTTTCTCTCTCGTTTATTTATTTACTAGCAGATGCCCGCGGCATCGCCCGCTTTACAAATTATACTAAAACCATCCTCTTGAATCATCACTCTATATATTAAAAAAAAAATACGTTATAAAAATCCGTTGCGTAGTTTTAAATATCTAAACATATATAGGGACAGACAGACGCGGCAGGGGACTTCGTTTTATAATATGTAGTGATTTAACACTTCAGGCATAAAGTACAGAAGCGGACTTAATGCCATAGGCATTTTCTACCAGTGAACCATGTCATGCCATGTCTGTCGTGTTGTATGAAAATTGATCAAGGAGGTAAAAAGCCGTTGTAATAGTTGTACAGGAATTGTAGTAACACCATCTGTGTATTTGGGAAATTCCTCTGAACATACAATATGATGCTGATATTTTCAAAGAAATATGAAAATTATTTCAAACCGCGATCATGGCGCTTGCAACAGCGTCAAAATATCTGGAGCTCAATAATAACAATAATCACGGAAGATATCCCGTGACATTTCACATTCGTTTCATTTCGTTCTTGGGGTCCTGGGTTCGAATCCCGGTAGGAGCAAATGTTTGCGTGATGAGCATGGAAATTTGTTTCCGAGTCATGGATGTTTATATGTATAATAAGGATGTATTTACAAACAAAAAGTATATAAGTAGTATATCAACTATCTAGTGTTCACGACACAAGCTTTGCTTAGTGTGGCATTAGGTGGCGCTGTGTGTTAATGTCCAGCGATTTAATTTTTAAGTTTATGAAAATTATGTTAACCAAACTATGAACTATGATTCACCAAAACGAGTTAATCCTTTGGTATCGAAAATCATAAAATAACGTTTCGTAGAAATATCATTTTCGTACTACGTAGATTTACAGTTTGCCTTGTATGATAAAAGTCACAAATTGGCAGACTGTATTATTATGTAAATTACACCGACCGAGTGGCAAACGACGTCAATGTTGTTGGAGAACACACATCTTCGAAACTGTGCCTGACGACAATGTACTCGTATGCTACAGTGTAGCTCTCAACTTTAGACATTGTTAGCAAGAGGTATTATTATATATCGAGCTTAAGAAGACGAATGTATGAAACATTGTATACTTGTTGAACTAACTATGTTACTATTCTACAAGGTATTACTCTTGCAATTTATAGTGGGTGCATTTATAAATATTTAAACTCACATACACAAACAGCCAGACCTGGAACCCTTTTTTTTTTTTTTTTTTTTTTTTTTTTTTGGGATGGGAAATCATCAAATGACTTCTCCCACTCTGGGCGGAACGGGAGGGAGTGTCAGACTCTTACTGACTAAAACCCATCCATGTTCCTTCCTCGCCCTTTACGTTCCGGGGCCGCGGTATCTCTTTCGAACAGTCCCGCAACCCCGGCAGGCTTCGGCCCTTGCGGGCCCCTCTCTGCTGCTGACATCTCTTTGAGGCGCGCGTGGAACACGAACGCGCCGTCGACACGGCCTGTCGTCACTAGACGGACGGACGGCTAGCTAGCCCATAGCTAACCGTCCACAAGCCCGCATCTACGGTGGCCGGTAGCCACCACGTGGCCCCCGACGCCCGGTGCGTCTCCCGCGGCGGCCGGGAAGAGAGGCTCTCTCCCTCTCTCGTTCCGCTCACCTCCTTCGCTAGCATGACTGCTTCGCAGAAGGAGGTGACGGCTTCCCATTCCGTCTCGCTCCGGACCATGGATTGAACCAGGGCCGGACGCGAGAGGTCGCCGCCGCCGATCGCCGCTACGAGGACACGGCGGTGCTCCGCCCACGCAGGGCAGACCTCCACCGTGTGCTCCACCGTGTCCTCCGGTCGATCCTCGCAGTGGAGACACCCGGGCGTTTCCTCCCGCCCGATTCGGTGCAGGTACCTCCCGAAACATCCGTGTCCGGTGAGGACCTGCGTCAGGCGGAAGGTGAGGACGCCGTGGCGCCTCTCTAGCCACTCCTCAAAGAGGGGACTTACCGCCACTATCGTGGCGTGCCCTAGACCTGGAACCCTTACCTGTAGGTCATACGAATGTTTTTTCAGTGCAGGGTTCGAACATGCGACACGCAGTCACTCAGAAGCCATTGAAGCAATACGATAGAAAAACTCAATAACAGTTTGTTGTGAGTCGAATTCAGGACCTCATTTTCAGCAGCTGAGCTTGCGACCACTAGACGTAAATTGATAACGTTGTTACTTATTTTCTGAAAATTCTTATTACCTACTAGCTTCTGCCAGCGGCTGCGCCGCTTCTAAATATCCCAAGAATATTTTATCTCAAATATTTTCCATTTGCAGACAGCGATCCGTTACATTTTTATTAACTGTATAGATAGATTAATTGTGTTGCAATTATATTGTTCCTTAGATAATATTATTACTTGTTTATTATTTGTAGTTGATTGTGTCATTCTTTAGAGCATCAAAATAAGCTATTTCTTTTCTTTATTTTCAATTTTCGATTTAGTTTTCATGTAGTTTTATATTTTTCTTGTTGAATTATAAAACTTTAAATGCATATGCAAATATATAAGTATATGTATTGAGATGGTCATTCATCGGGCCATCTATTTCTTTTGCGCATACGGAAGAAATAAATAACACACTTTATAGCCATCCATAAACTTCAACCCTTGTCAAAAAACTGCTTATTTGAAATATCCATTTAAAGAAATTTTTTAGAACAACCCAATCCCAAATCACTTAGAAAATAAAAGATCTATTGAATTTAGTCTTAAAATAATATTGCAAGACTACACTCAAAAGGCAATAAATCTTTTGTTGAAGCAACCTTTTTCGGAATATCTGGTGGGATGTTAAACAGATGTGTAGGTTAGCAGAAGGCGCGAAAAGCACACGAGATGACATTTGGCGGGAATTGACCAGAAGCCATGCTATCGACCAATAAGCGAGCGTCTTGCTATCGCTTGACCAATGAACGGATTTGAACAGATTACTTTGTTTTAAATTTCACTTTACAGGCGGGGCGTATCTGTACGGTTTCGAGAGAGAGAAACAAGCTGACGAAAGCCCTTACGATTTTAGCAACGAGCGAAGTCGGACGTGTAATCATAATTTTAATTTTGAAGATTGTATTGTATTAAAGTAGAAGCAGTGTTTTTCGTACTTAGTTACCAAATTGTAAATAAACAAAGTATACCCTAGTGTAGTGGGTTAATACTACTTAGATAGATAGAGTCTAGTGAAATTCGAGGCAGAGAGACAGAGCTGAATCTGGTAACGTATTCTAAGTTCAAATTTTGTGTTAGAGCAAGATCCCAGGCTAATTTACCATAACTTCAATCACTAAATCAATCACAGCCACGGAATTAACGATCCGAATAAATACTAAGACAGAAGACGAGTGAGCACCTTTGGTCTAAAATAGACAAGGTAGCTATGACACTATTCCTGATAATGGTGATTTATCTCTTAGTGTTAGTTTGTGTAGAAGTATGGTACATACTGTACTGTAGTACTGGAAGGCAGAACCTGCGGAGAAATCTCTTTAGCGTGTCTAAATAGTGTACATCACGCAGACCTTGAATTACGCGAGATGGCTAAGCTAGAAATTTGAATGTAAAATTGTGAATTATTATGGGATCTTGTGACTTAAGTATCTTTGATAAACTTTATAACAATTATGTGTATGCTACCTCTTCTCTCGGTTGTCTTGAGACTTCTATAAATTTATGGATAATGGTCAATATTATGTACATATGTGTGTAGACTTAATTTGTATATGTCAGAAGGGTTTTTCGCTTGAGATGTTCCGTTTTCCCTTATCTGACTAGGTTTAGGAATGGGACACTCGACCTAGGTTCGTCGCCATCTTAGCGAACCTATGGCCTAATTAAACAAACAGTTTCTTTCGTACATTTATCGAAAATAAATGAATAATATAAACGATAATCAACTCTTTCCTTTTGTATTCCAAAATTATATGTATAGAGAATTTAATAATGGAGAACAGATAAAGCTAAGACCAAGTCTTAACAATAGTGTTGCCTTAAATCAGAATAATAGATCAATTCGAACCTCCAATAGTGGATTCTCTATATACACACTGACCCTCGCCTAACACGATATTTGCATTATTGGATCTATCCAAATATAATAATTTGTACTGCTATAGACTAGGTCTGAGATAGAAATCCCGACCTAAGTCTGATACTTTAATTAGTTTGAGACCTAAGCTCCTTCAGAGCTGAATTAAACTTAGCATACATCAGTGAAACCAAAACTGAGTGAGTAGAGACACTAGTCCACTGTAACTTAAACATCACTTTGATTCAAGTCACTAGTATCAGCGACCCAGCTACAGAACGAGAAATTAAGCAGCTGATGATATAATTATGTGGGTTCAAGTCAATGATCACTTGATTATAATTATAGGAGGGGAAATACTGTTCGTGCGAGACAGAGACATTTCGGTTGTGTTGTGATATAATGCATATTAAAATCCTCAACTACGATAAACTGATGGCTCTGAGTACATGACTGATCGACACCTAAGGCGGTGATAACTTAGCATACCATACACGCCATGTCTTGCAATCTGACTCCCGACCTAGATTTGGCCAAATCTAAATATAACTCTAATATAAATACATATTAAATCCATGGTTCTGGGGCATGCCTGCCCTAAAAGGGAATCTGGCAAATAACAAAAAAATGGAAGTACCTGCCTACAATGGATAAGGGAATCACCAACGCTTCGTAGCGTCTTTAGGGAGTCGATTGCGCCCCAATAACATTGATTAAGGACCGTTATCACGGTGTAGGGTTTCCCCATGCCATGCTAGAACGATATCAGTCTCAGGTGGTGGCTATCAAATTAGCACAACACACAATGAATCAACTTATACAATCATTCTAACGTGCCTTACTGAGAGTAAATCGTAGAATCCTTATTAAATCCGAAGAAGATGGATTAAACATTGTATTGAATAATAACATAGACGAGTTAAGACAAACTCCGCGTTATCGAGTAGAACGATTGATAAGTCTACATTGTTCGAACAGTGGAGTGTACTCAAGATTGACCTAAGGTCAATCTAAATTTAATTGTTGATTAAAACCCCGAAACGACTCTCATGCTACAGTATTGTTTCCTAAACACTGGTGTAAGGAAGTAAGATCTTTCCTAGACTAAACACAGTATTAATTATCAAAGGCTAATTAAGAAAGTTCGATTCTTTCCAAACATCTTCAATCACGAGAACAAACAGACTAGACGATCAATGCGAGCCAATACAGAACCTAGGTACGATGACACACAGGTCCTCATCCAGTACCATCACAGTATATGTATGTACAAATTCACTCTACGTTTCAAGTTAAATTGTTACATTACCCCAAAGAATGTATTAGTGAATTAGTCGTTAGGGTGTCATAAATCAATAAATAAGTAAAACGGAAAAAAGATAAGGACAAATACAGCATACCAAACAGAAGTCTAACAAGCCTCCTAATTCGTAAAACGCTACATTTCCAACAAGGAATAGCTAGGTCACCGTGACGGACGGTTTTTAGTGAAAATTCAATGATCCCCAGGTGCGCTAACTTTCAGAGCAATCTGTTTCTCGAATTAGTTCTGATGTTTCTTGAAACTGTGCTGTAACTTTGTGATTTAAGTTTTCCAATTTTCATTTTTAACTTTATTTGAGTAAGTACTTTTAGTGTTTTACTAAACGTACTTATTAATTCACAAGTTTTAAGGTGTAAGTTGATTAAGCAGGTCTTTGATCATTAAATCTGCTGGCGCCTTTTCTAAGAAAATGAGTTAATTTAAGATTTGACAAAAGCTTAGATTAAGGATGATGCTCCAGGGTAGCCCTCGAAAAGGTCAAAGGTTTTTTCAAGGTCAAAGTTATTCCTCGAGCTTTGTGAACTTGGAGGGTTGTATTGATGATTCTGATGATTATAATTCTGTAACAACATATGCCTTACAGTCGCGAACGATATTGTCATGAACAACCTAGCATTGGCCTGCAAATTGCAAAAAACAACGAAAGAAAATTTGAATTTCGCGGGCTACGCTGACGCTTTCACCTTATTGTGGGTTAATATAACATAACATCACTCCTATAATCTACGAAGAGTGAGTCAGAGGTGTACCTAATACCACATTTTGTGATGGTGAAGTCCCATGTAATTGTATTGCAGGTGTATTGCCCCGTGTGCGGTGGAGCAACGCCGTGTCCTCGTAGCGGCGATCGGCTTGCCCCGCGTGCGGTGGAGCAACGCCGTGTCCTCGTAGCAGCAATCGGCGGCGGCGACCTCACGCGTCCGGCCCTGGTTCCATCCATGGTCCGGAGCGTCACCTCCTTCTGCGAAGCAGTCATGCTAGCGAAGGAGGTGGCGGAACGCTAGAGGGAGAGAGCCTCTCTTCCCAGCCGCCGCGGGAGACGCACCGGGCGTCGGGGGCACGTGGTGGCTACCGGCCACCGTAGACGCGGGCCTGTGGATGGTTAGCTATGGGCTAGCTAGCCGTCCGTCCGTCTAATGACGACAGGCCGTGTCGACGGCGCGTTCGTGTTCCACGCTCGTCTCAAAGAGATGTCAGCATAAAGGGAGGGGCCCGCAAGGGCCGAAGCCTGCCGGGGTTGCGGGCCTGTTCGAAAGAGATACCGCGGCCCCGGAACATAAAGGGCGAGGAAGGAACAGGGATAGGTTTTAGTCAGTAAAAGTCTGACACTCCCTCCCGCTCCCCCCAGAGTGGGAGAAGTTATTTGATGATTTCGCATCCTAAAAAAAAAAAAAAAAAGTTGTACCTAACACCACATTTTGTGATGGTGAAGTCCCATGGCATGTGATAGGGAGCAGGTGTATTGCCACAAATCTCTGGCTCAAATCGCAGGCTCTGTGCCGGCTACTGAGAAATCCCTAATGGAAAAACACAATTATAATTTGACCGATTTGGGAATCGAAGCCAGGAACTCATGCTTAACAGTCGCGATCGCGAATACTAGACCAACGAGGCAGTCCATTGAAGAATTAATTATTAAATAAACAAACATAAGTAACAGAAATACATAATCATAATTATTTTGCAGACTTGTACCATTACGCCTATGTGTTAAAATAAAACAATTTTATCAGAATAAAACTTAGTGTAATGAATTTTCGAGACATTGAGTATTACACTTATTACAATTAAGGACAATTTAAGGTCGTTCTCTTTTATTTTCAAACAATGAACGTGATGATAATCTTATAATTTGTCACTAAAAAGACAGAAGATTGAAATCTAGGGCTTAAGGATCGATAATTTTCTGGAACTGCAGCAATATGATGAGGTAGGTGACGAGGAGGCCGACCAACTTGAACGGCAGCGAGATGTCGATGTTCAGCATGCGCAGGAGTGAGAACGACAGGTCGCGCGTCTCCGTCCACGCCAGCAGCGCACGCGCCATGCCGCGACTAGGCGTATCTGCAAAGTTACATCACGATCCCCGAAGGTGTTATGTTAATTCTCAGGTTATAAGTACGAGCCTTCAAATAATGTAATTAAAAACTTAAATAACTGACAATTTCAAAACCCGAAACTAAATGGAACAGAAGTCAATTAGAGCACATTAGCGTACTTTGAAGAAATTTACAGAAAAAGGGAAAATTAAGGAATGCAATCAGGTGTAATTTGCGGAAATGTTATGCAATGTAGTAGAAGTGCAGAGTAGTGTGTGTGTGTGTGTAGTAGTGTATGTATGTGTTAGTTTTGATTCCGTAAATAGATCGCCGAACGCCAATTCTTGAAGTCAACATCTCCTGAGCATGCTCATAATATAGGTTGTAAACAGACTAATCACGAAGCCGTCAACCAAGCATTCTGTACATCAAACTATCATGAAATATCATGTTTTGTGGTAACACTCAATGTAACGCACTCAAAACATTGTGCTGATGGATGGATTTAATAGTATGGGTCGTGGAGGTGTTTAAAGTAAATCTTTCATTAAAAACTTGTATTGAAAAAAAAACTAGTCAAGAAGTTGGACCTTTGACCTCCAACATCGCCGTAACTAAAAGGTTCCCAGACTATTACAAAAGTAATTTCGCAATGACATAGGACAAGAGCAGATCAACTTTGATAAGAGTCTTTTTACACCCTTTATATGATAATTTGGTAAGCACTGGTCACCAGCAGGATTCCCGAGAATACTCGAGACCGCTCGTCGCGCCACGTTCCGCTATTTTCCCCTTTCGACGCGACGTCCCGACGAGTTCACCGGTTTGTCTAAAAATATTTTATTGAAACATACCCATTTTATTCTCATAAATCCTAGCCGACAACAGTTCTCTTAGTCTTTTCACTTCGTAGTTAACTTGATCGCTGAGCACGCACGGTGAAAACCAAGGAAATATTAAGCCTCCAGAGAGTAGTAGGAAGCTAAGAATAAAAAACACTTTTACCTGCGAACAAAAATTCCTAAGGATAAATATCGCTCAAGTTGACTGGCAGACAATTGCTCTCAAAGAATCACAACATTTCAAGCATGGGAATACTTTTTTTTAGCCTATATTGCCCCACTGCGGGACAAAGGCCTCCCCCATAGCCTTCCACTGTTCGCTTCGTGTGGTTTTCTCCGGCCAATCTCGCACAAACGAATCTAAATCGTCACGCCAGCATTTTCTAGACCTCCCTCGATGCCCGTCTTTTGGCACCTACTGCGTGACGACTCTGGCCCATCGGTCCTAGTGCATTCTACAGACATGACCCGCCCAATCCCGCTTTGATCCTGCAGTTTCATTGCCCACATCAGTGATTCCAGTTTTTCAGCTTATGTGGGAAAACTAGTCAATAAATAACTTACACCGTCATGTATAACAAACAGTGACATTTTATAGATGCCCATTAAAATGATTAAAAACGTAGCTACTAGAGTGAACACCAACTGAAAAACAAAAATAAATATTTAAAATCACAAGTTCTGAAATCAATCAAACATCGCATCACATGTCATCCAATTGTTTCTATTACCTGCCATTTAACTGCTTCCACCAAAAAATTGTGTGCTCTTATCATTTTGTGGTACAGATCCATCAACTTTTCCATTTCACAAAGAGTCTTCTTACTGTCAGTTTTCAAGTACCCAAACTGTTCTAGATTCAGGTTTTTTGTTATTTTGCTGTTTGTCAACGACAGTTCCATGTAGTAGTTTATTAAACGCACCCGTGGTATGAGAAGACTCAGTAAATGGCCATAGTAATGTACTTCCAGGATAATAGTTAACACAAAAGTCATCGAGCTTAAAAGCAGATTTATAAAAATGTGCTCGATCTCAGGTAAAATAAATATAGTCATCACGAATAGCAAGAAAAGAATAGCTACAATCAAATTCCATATCGACCCTCTTCCGGTTCTCGGCCGGCAGCCAACTCCTTTATCAAACTCATTCAACTCGTCATAAAATCGCTTCAATCTCCTGATTGAAACCAAATTAAAGATTACAATGAAGAGCCAATGTATGCAATGAGTACCAATGACTAATTTTATATGGAGATTATGTGAGACACTATAAAAGAAAAACGAGTAATGACACACGTAGAGAAAGGTCGTCAAAAGTGAAAATATCAAGAACGCAATGTGAATATTTCCAAAAAGAGGAAGTCTATTGATACCAAACAATAATCCACCAATAATGAAGATCTTAGATACACAATCTATTGAGGGCTTTAAATTTGCTTTTATATAAGTGTTAACGAGAACTGAAGGAGGCGTCATGGCGATAAATGGACGCCTTTCCAAATGAGCTTTCGCAGACAACAGGAGTCTGAATACATTAGGATAATTAAATGTAAATATAGCGTTATGTTTAATAACATGTCAAAAACATCATACAAACAATTACGAAGTCATATTGACGAGAAGTGAAGGTGTCATTGCGATGTCAATGATGGCCGTTTATTTGTGTTAAAATTTCAACAGGTCTGTCTAAAAAAATTACAATAATTAAATGTAAATACAGCGTTATATTTAGTAACACGTGTAAACTATTAAACAAACAATATTCTATGGTTTCATTTATATAGGATGGAGCTAGGGGCGTCGCCAGCTTTTGAGCAGGGAGGCGGGCGGTAGACGGGGCATTGAGAAAAAAAAGAATTTATAAGGGATTCGTTTACTATAAATGGATGCAACCGTAGTTTTTCAAAGAATCTAAAATGCAAGATCCCAAAAAAGGCAGCAGCTCAGATTGATTAGGTTAGGTGAAGTTTAATTAACGCCTAAAAAAAGATATGGCATCAAAAAAGTACTCAACGCTGTCAATTGGTAATATCTCCAAGAGACTTTCGGCGTTGCCACGTTCTATGGCAACGCTTAGCCCCTGGCCAAGATAAAAGCCAGCCCGGACTTGGCCTCCGCGGTTGAGTATCAACCCAAAAGACTCGAGAATATAAGTAGGTACATAGTTACCAACAAGGTTACTATTATTGGTTGGTAAGACGGGATGGAGCTAGAGTATCGACACATTTTGCGTCCCACACTAAAGACCGTGGCCGTCTTACATGGAAACAAAGACAAAACCGACAAAAACAGATAGGGGTCTAATGACCATTTTCAATAACTTACTGTTCGGTTTCGGTAGTTTGCTATCGTTGTCTGTTGACATTTTGCTTACAGACGGTTAGAAACAAAACGTCACAGAAAATCTCTCTTTGATTTTTCTATGAATCAAGTGACAGGTAGGTGAAGCGGATTGGATATTTCAAGCTAACTTCGATTATAGAAACACCGATAGCCGCCGACGTGGCATATTAACTGACAGTTACACGTAAGTAGGTTATATAAAACGGGCCTTAATCAAATACAAAAGCAAAATACGTTATTACGTATTGCGTAAAATGATTGAAGCTTGATTGATCTTGATTTTTCTTGTTTGACGCGACCTCAAAGTTTGTAACGTATTTAGAATTTTTTGAGATTACAAGGTTTTTTATATTTCGTTTTTCAATTTCCCTTTATTGGTCTCAATTGTCTTACTATCAGACGTTCAAAAATAGAAGGAATGTAAAATAGGACGAATCAGGAAAATGTAATTAAAATTATATTTTGGGATAAAGGAAGCATATTGGAGGAAACCCAGTAGGTCAAACGAAGAATAAATCGTTCAGAACTATACTAGTGCCATGAACCATGTGCCTTTTGGACCCAATTAAAAATCGTTCAACAATGATGAGAAATTTATTGAAAGTTCACAATGTAGGTACCCTTGAATGAGTATCGCGTAAAGCCAAGCACGCTTTTGAAGTTTCCTACTCAGAAACAGGCTAAAAGAAGTAAATAGAAAGAGGTCAGGCACTCGGGTATGTAATATTGGCATAATAACAGAAAGTATATTTTCACTTAAAATAACGTTCACATCATATAATTTTCATTTATGCTATAAAAACAAATAACCTAATTTCATGTGATCTAATGTTAAATGTCATATAAAATTCTTTTGCTCTAATAACATTTAGTATAACGTCCATTTTTAATATTAAGACATACCCATACCTGCTTTGTTTATGAGGTAATATAAATGTACATTATTTACAATTTGCTAAAATTAACTTAACTAACTTAAACTAAAAACTTAAAAAGTGGCGTCAAAAAACTCCTCCTCTACGCTGTCAACTGGTAATGTACCCAAGAGACTGGCAGCGTTACCACGCTGAATGGCAATGCTAAGCCTTTGACCAAGGTAAATGCATGTCACGGGAAGTGTCAACTAAGCGTTTTGAAATTTCCTTGAAAAGGCTGTGAGCTCTCGGACCCCACGGTCCTAGAGTTTCAACCCCAAACGGCTCGAAAATATAGTTACCAATAAGGTTATCTTTACGCCGCTTGAGGTTCTCCGCAACCGCAGCGGCAGCCCCTGCACAGCACGATGAACTAGGAAGATGGGAAAGCGCAAGAGTATCGACACATGTAGCGTCCCACACTAGAGGCCTACCCATCTTCGATGGAAACAAAGACATACCGTCCGGTCTCTTGCCATCGTCGCGTGCCAAACCATTGGGTTCTAATAAAGCTGGAACACCGACGGTAATAAGAGATCGGCGGATGATGTCATTCAAGTTCGCGCAAATCGGCCCGCACTTCGGCTGCATGACAGGTCGTGGTGTCCGAGGCTGTTGACAACTTCACCACAGTGACAGCGGTGAGGAGAACAACATGTAGCGCCTAGGCGTATAGCAACAGCGAGGCGGAAAGTGGTGTCGTCGAGCAACGTGCCTGTGTTCGACGAAAGGAAGTGCGTGAAGCCAAAGACCCGACTCCCCTTCACCCACAGCCAGCAGGCGCGCACGCTCAGCAGTAGTAGCAGACGTGTTCAGTAGATTGATCTGAACTACTCTGCAGAGCGGCTCGTCCCAATTTCTCTGGGAAAATGGGTAATCGGGTTCTTCAGAGTTCGGGCAAGCGAGTTTCCAAGCGTTTATAGCCTCGGCGAAGCACGGCACATCAAAATCAAACAGTGTGGAAGCCAGGATTTTCCTGATTAATTTCTCAGTGCCATGAACCGAGGATATAAGCCGGTAAATTAATACTAGAAATTTTGCGGACGCCGAGCCCTCCCATACGAATGGGTCCAGGCCCGGTCGTCCAAGGCCACATTTAAAATGGATGATAAAGAATTTCTGATGATTAGATCGATTTTGTCTAAAAGATGAGTGTGCTTCCATAAAGGAGAAGCACGTTAGGAGAAGCAAGAAATATGTTAATTTAGGGCTGAATCAGCAATAACGGATAATGGTGATAGCCGAATGCATGTTAATTTGGAGCAACCTTTCCGAAATATCATTGTAATTTTGAATTTTTTCCTCGATGAAATCGGGAAAGGAATTTTCGAAAATTGGAGACCCAAGGAGACGAAGAGAACTTTTGTCAATAATTTTGATGTTAGGTTAGGGGCTACTGCGTTAAATAAAAAAAATTGTCAAGTGTCGGTCGGTATGGTCCGCTAAAAACAGTTCACATTTTGCAAGGTTTAGGTCAAGGCCAATGAAATGAAGATTCTTTTTTAAGAAAATTAAACCATTTAAAACTGTATCTACATCGCCGCCCAAGGTTCCATCATCAAGATACCAAACGTTAAATTTTGAATTTAGCTGCTGAACAATAGGGTGAATAGCTAAGCTAAAAATCACTGGCCCGAGGGGGTCAACTTGTTGACAGCCAACTGCAGATGCCAGAAGGTTGTGACGAAAAATTAATTTAGACGGGTGTCTGTAGCACTGCCAAAGAAAACTATAAATTTGAGGTATATCTTTTTTAATTTCTGTTAACAAGATGTCCCTATTAACTGAATTGAAGGCATTCTTAATATCAACCTTCAGGATGACCTCACCTTTGCCAGAATTTAGGTAGGTCGACAAAGCGTGTACGGCAGCCTCGCAACCATAACCTAGCTGCAGGGGCTGATTTTTTTCCGAAACAGCCTCACCATAAAATTTACAGCAAATCTTGGCTATGGCAGCCAAGATTAGAACGACAGTAAGTAGTACCCACGGCAATGGGACGAATGCCGCCATCCCTCTTGCGCAGGGCACATAAAATGGCCCCGTACAAGACGTCGATGACGGCCTCGTTCACCTTGCCGGAGAGTATAAGGTTAATCAGAGCCGTAAGCTCCTTCAAGAGGTCACCGGCTTCCCCTGCGCCTGAACAAATTAGGTTATTTAAGTGCTGAGGACTAAGGCCGTCAAGGCCACCGGCAGAGCCACTCCAGAAGGAGCAAACGGCTGTAACCACCTCTCGACCTGTAATGATGAGGGAGTAAATATCCGAATCAGGAGGGTCGGGAAAAGAAAGGCCATCCGCGGGGGCAGGGTGTTTGGTCTCCAGAGCTGCGAGTGTTTCTGGAGAACACGGTGCCAACACATCGCTACTGAAGAGAATCCTGGCTGCACCGCTAATGTCACCTTCCCCTAACTTAGATTCAACCAGACGGGATATACCTCTCGAAGAGGTATATCCCGTCTGGTTGAATCTAAGTTAGGGGAAGGTGACATACACGGTGGAAGTCTGCCCTGCGTGGGCGGAGCACCGCCGTGTCCTCGTAGCGGCGATCGGCGGCGGCGACCTCTCGCGTCCGGCCCTGGTTCAATCCATGGTCCGGAGCGAGACGGAATGGGAAGCCGTCATCTCCTTCTGCGAAGCAGTCATGCTGGCGAAGGAGGTGGCGGAACAAGAGAGGGAGAGAGCCTCTCTTCCCGGCCGCCGCGGGAGACGCACCGGGCGTCGGGGGCCACGTGGTGGCTACCGGCCACCGTAGATGCGGGCCTGTGGACGGTTAGCTATGGGCTAGCTAGCCGTCCGTCCGTCTAGTGACGACAGGCCGTGTCGACGGCGCGTTCGTGTTCCACGCGCGCCTCAAAGAGATGTCAGCAGAAGAGAGGGGCCCGCAAGGGCCGAAGCCTGCCGGGGTTGCGGGCTGTTCGAAAGAGATACCGCGGCCCCGGAACGTAAAGGGCGAGGAAGGAACATGGATGGGTTTTAGTCAGTAAGAGTCTGACACTCCCTCCCGCTCCGCCCAGAGTGGGAGAAGTCATTTGATGATTTCCCATCCTAAAAAAAAAAAAAAAAAAAAAGGGGAAGGTGACATTGGGGCTGATATATTTGGAACAAAATTTTGAACCGAAATATTACAGTTATCTTATATAAGAGCGGTTAAAGATTGTTTTGTGGCCAAATTCTTTTTAACATGTAGAATACGGTAAGGGAAGGTAAGCAACTGCTCCCAAGCACTTATTATAACGAGTTCTCCCGGACGGAAAGGCGAACGCAACCAGCTAAATTTTGGGCTACAAGCGGTCTAGCGCCTCGAGGAACTCGCTTTAGTACTGAAACAGAGTTTTTGAATTTTGAAAGGGTTTTCCAAAATGGGTCGAAAGAGGATGTTGACGGAGTTGTAGGTGTGGCTATTGAGACAGGGTCTGAGGTGGATGCATTGGGAAGTTTGTGTACTTTCCCAATACGCACGTTCAGACCCCGCTTACCTTTAAAAAACCGTGCCTGAGTACAAAGCGGGTATCTCTCCAGGGTGTTTAGCGATGTTGAAGGTTGACTTGCACTGTAGTCCACCATATCGCTGCTGCTGTTACTCATATATGCCAGTTACAAAATATACTAAACTTTAAAACTAATTTTAATAAACTAAAAAAAGTATAATAAATAAAAAACCACTTAAAAGTCTAATAAAACACTTTGGAATCGTTGTGTTTCGGGCCTCGGGCGCCGCACCGCGGATACAAAACGCAGCTCCGGCGACCGTTGCTGGTACACGGGGCCTGCCTCTTCGCGAGTTGTATCTTGTAATGTAATTAATTAACCTAATTTTCATATTTGCTCGTTTTCAGCCAAATTCTGTAATGAATAAGTAAATATCGGGAAACTTCATACTGTTATAACCGCATCTAACCCAGATGATTCATCAAAAATAGGGGGGATCTGGCACTCGGCGGCGCTAATAATAATAATAATAATAATAATCATTTATTTCAGATTCATCCTAAGATTACATCCATATTTGTTAGTAAAATTGCGAGCTTACATACTAGTGTTAGTAATAAAGAAATGTTTTTTTTTTTAACCTTAAATAAAAATAAAGTGGCAGGTCCGGGTGGACTTCCCGATGATGGCGGCAAATCACTAAAGAACTGCGTGCAGCCGTATCCAGCGCGCCAGTATCGGAGAGTCCCACCGGTCCGCCAGCGCGCGCAGGATGGTGTTGGGACTGTCACGCGTGCGGCGCATGATAGATGCGCACCGTTTACGCATGATGGCCGCAAAGCCGTCTGTGTCAGCCGCCGCGAACATCGCGGAGGCGCTGCAGTGGCGCGGCAGCCCCATCAGCACCCGGAACGCGTTATTGTATTGAACGCGCAGATCGCTGTATGTCCGCTGCGTATAGTTAACCCACAGGCTGCAGGTGTAAAAGGACTGACAGTACGCTTTAAAAAGTGCAACTTTGACAGTCCCCGTGCACCGTGAAAACCTGCGGGCCAACATGTTGCATCGGACAGACAGCGCTCTGCGCTCCCTTTCAATGTCCACACTATCCTTAAGGTCTTCGGTGACCCAGTGGCCCAAATACTTAAATTGCTCGACTTTGTTTAGAGCTGTACCACTTAGAGTGAAATTCGGAACAAATGTGTATCGCTTGTTGTCCGGCCTGAAAATCATTATTTCACTCTTTTTCGCGTTGTATTTGAGCCCATGAGCCACTGCGTAGGATTCACAAATTTTTAAGAGCCTTCGTAAGGCACCAATCGACGGGCTCAGCAGCACCATATCGTCTGCGTAGCTGATGTTATTCATGCAGACTCCATCTATATGACACCCTATGCCGGTGCTGCTGAGCTCATCGATCAGTCGGTTGACGTACAGGCTGAAAAGCATGGGGGAGGTCAACCCCCCCTGCCTCACCCCGCATTCCAGCCCATACTCCCCCGAAAGAGAGCCTGCCCATCTTACAAAATTCTTTTGATTGTTATACCAATGCATAAACAATTTCACAATTTCTCTAGGTAGACAAGTTTCATTCCTTAATTTACCCCATAGAATATCGTACGATACAAGATCGAATGCTCTGGATAAATCGAGGTAACATGCATAGACTGGGGTCTTTCTACTCGTGTAATATTGTACAGTCTGCTTGAGGCACAGGATAGCACTCTCGGTGGAAAGCCCGGGCCTGAAACCGAACTGAGCGTCGTTCAACGAGACGTGTTTATCCAGGTGCTGACCAAGCAGACTGTCCAGTACTTTGGCGACCACTGTAGCTAGTGAGATCGGTCTATAGTTGTTTACATCCGATGTATCACCAGTTTTATTTTTGATGATTGGTACAACTATAGTACGCATTAGATTATCGGGCAGATGGGAGTGGCCCAAACACAGGGTAAAAAACATAGCAAGCACTCTGGGTAGGTGTACACCTGCGTGCTGCAGGTGCTCGATGCTAAGGCTGTCGTGACCCGGGGATTTACCCCTCACCATGCCTTTGATCACCGCACGCACTTCCTTTGTAGTAAAATAAACACTACGCTCACCACCTTCCTCAGCATCGGGCACCTGCCCCGCTGGCCCCAGAGGCGAGTCCACCCTGAAATGGTGGGAGAACATGGTGGCGATCTCACTTGGCTCGTGCACTCCCGCCACGCTGACGGGGAGGCCCGGCTTATGATTCATTTTATTGGTGTTTTTCCAGAACTGACCAAATTTCTTGTTTGAGTGAAGTTCAGCAATAATATCCATTTTTATTTGTTGTTGGTTATTCTGACACCACTTTAATTTTGATTTAAAAGTACGCCTAGTTTCACACATATCATCATAAAGACGGCCAGCCCCGGGCTTACCCCCATACAACCAAGCCTGAAAACATAGCCGAGCCCTCTCGTGAGCGCCGCGGACGTGCCTATTCCACCCGGTAATGTATTTACATCTACGCTTTTCGGTAACATTATAACTACTTATAGCGGCCTCCGACAGAATACAAATAATCTCGTCATACATGTAATCTAATAGGATTTTATGATTTTGGTTACGACACATACCATCTGAGCAGCTTCTTAATTCTGAAGGAAAATTAATTTCACGAAGTCTAGAGTGACATACAGTTTTAAATTTCGTTATCTGAGTTGAGTCACGTTCGCCCCAGACTACCCTATTTATACAAGCAGTAGGTATAGAAATCTTAGGCTTAAGCAAATTAAAGTTACATCGTATAGATACAGGGTAATGATCAGACCAATAAGTATTATACAACACACAGGCCGCGGACACGGAGTGCCGCGCGGCACTTGTCACAAGACAGTGGTCGAGCCAGCGCCGACAGCCGTGCGCATCACTTACAAATGTATGACTGTCCGCCGGCATAAGTTCCAGGTCTACACAGGACCACGATTGTTCCGCACAAAAAGTTAAAAGTTCGGTAGCAAAAGACTCACCGGGGTGCGCACCTAAACTAACCTAACCCAGATGATTCACCAACAAAAGAGAAGATCAGGAGGGAACATGAAAGTAGCAGGCATTTATAGCCTAATCAGTTTTTGGCAAAATTTGGAACACAATATAGTTAGTTTCAAAGTTATATTAAACGTTACTATAGATTTAAATAGTATACAAACCAAATATTATACTAACTGAATATTAGTTCAAATGTGCATTATAGATAATGTTTATTAAACCATATACAATTATGTAAAATGAAATTATATCAATAATTCATTATATCATTTCATCTTTATACTAAAAAAATGTACATGACATGAAATTATTCCTTGAACATTGGTTCAAGGGCGGAAAAAACTCCTTTGTTTCGACCTTGTTTAAAATGTCTACAATTTGGTACACACATACTAGAATAATAGTAGAAACAAGTCCTAAAATTAATGCGGGCAAATAATTATACAGTATTTAATTATATGATGCCAAAGTAGGGTGATCGAGAATTAACAAATTTCGTGCAAAAAATATTGTTATTTCAAGTATGAATAGAACTTAAATACTATAATTATCAACTTTTATTTTTAGTTCAGTCATAAGTGTATTGTGTGTAATAATAAAATACGTAAACATAATGTTATAATATAATGAATAATTACTTGCTATTACATTTTTAGTGAAGAAGGTTTTTTGGAACCTTTTGTTTTCAATCATGAGATCATAACCAATCTCCTTTATCGACCGTTGCGTAATAATAATAAATATAAAATATCACTGGACATTTGAATATACCTTCGGAGATTATTTAGATCCTATAGATTAAGAATACATCAGTTTTGGCTGCGATAACCTGCGATCTTGGAAATTACCAAGTCATTAACTAATGACACTCTGTAATGAAGAAAAAGTGCATGCTTCTTCACGATGATGCCAAAGCTTTATTAGTGGATAGCACCCATCTCTAAAACTATGTCTTCTCTATTTATTGTTTAGTAAATTAAAATATATTTAAATAGAAATGCTTAAGGACTGTATATTTTGCATAATATTTATAATTGAATTCATGTGAAAAAATATGATGAATATTTTCATGTTAATAAAAAAACACAAATAATATCTTTCTCTTTGTATCAAAATCAAAGCATTTATTTCAAGTAGGCCAATAACAGGCACTTTTGAATTGTCGAAACAAAGATGAAAATTAAATGTAGCTACAGTCCCAGTCACAAGACCTAAAAACTGTGAAAGTACTGTAGTTGCCCATTCCCTAGCGTAGATCTCTATGGAGAAGAACGGGCAAGAAACTCCATAGAACGGGCAAGAAACTCCATATACTGTTACATTCATTATATCATTTTTTTGATAAAGTATTATGAACAAACGCAACGTCTTATCATTTAAAAATAATATTTTCCGCATGCCCGTAATACCTGCACCATTGTGCGCCGTCTGATGGCGGGAGCGATGCGTTGGCCTCGTCGTACTCACAGCGATGGGCGAGTGCAAGTGGCGGCAAAATAGGAATGGAAAGGGAAGGACAGTGGTAGGTAAAAGATGACGGTGCTACAATTTGTTATCAATAAGTAAGTGATAAAGAAAATGATTAAAAATCTAGGGTTAAGGCTAAGGATCAATAATTTTCTGAAACTGCAGCAATATGATGAGATAGGTGACGGAGAGGCCGACGAACTTGAACGGCAGCGAGATGTCGATGTCCAGCATGCGCAGGAGTGAGAACGACAGGTCGCGCGTCTCCGTCCACGCCAGCAGCGCACGCGCCATGCCGCGACTAGGCGTATCTGCAAAAAGTCACTAATACCGTTAAGACTATACCCCGAAGCGGGGGGCATGTGAAACAGAAATCACTTTGAGTATGATACGTCATTACAAGTTTTGAAAGCCCGAGAAAATCGTGAATGTGCGTTGCGCAGCGTTTCGATATTATTCGCTGCTGTGCCAACACCAGTTTGTAAAAACAGTATTTTATTAAAACATACCCATTTGATTCTCATAAATCCTAGCCGACAACAGTTCTCTTAGTCTTTTCACTTCGCAGCGAACTTGATCGCTGAGCACGCACGGTGAAAACCAAGATAATGTTATAGTACACGTGAGTAGCAGATAACTAAGAAAAAACAACAATGTGATCTGCGGACAAATTATTCAGAGGATAAGAACTCCTGTAATAGCTGACTGACCAACACATGACAAAAACAAAAGGCATGCGGGGCAGTCTTTGGGGATAGAAGCGAAAACTAAGTAATCTATATCTACTACACGTTGCGCCCCGCGCACGCCTAAGTGGTGCTACGCCGTAGCGGATCAGCTACGAGTGCTACGAAGCGGTAGGTGACGGACACGCGAGTTTCATGGTTTTTGTTCACCCAAAAAGTGCTCAACGCGCCTCAAGAAATTTTCTGTTCAAAAATACAGAAATATGTATTTCATCTCAAAACATTGTGTCATACATAAATTTAGGCAGACCCAGTTCTATGTTACACACACAACAATACCACACACACACAAAGACAACACACGTCACGAGGAAATATTTGCTCAAGGAATCTCATTGGTTCAAAACAACTTACTGGTAAAATATTTAAACTTACATCGTCATGTAAAACATTCAGTGAAACTTTATATGCGCCTATTAAAATAAGTAAAAATGTTGTAATTAAAGTAACCAGCAACTGGAAAACAAATTAATAATTTTATTTTTATACAAGTGTCGCTTTTACAACGTGTGCCCTGTTCATCAAAACTTACAAGCCTTGTATTACAAGCAATTTTCCTGCAAAAAAATAGATTAATACAAATATGAGTTTATCAAAACTACACGTGTAAATTTCAAGTTACAAGGGTCATTATTTATTTCACAAGTATATTTTTACACTTGTAGTCATCATTTTGTTCATCAAAAATCATTTGTAAGTTACAATTTGTAGACAATCATAGCAAATCCTGAGAGGGTCCGGCGACTCTCCATTCCGTCTTACAAGTGTCGTGCTTAGTACCGCTATACATGTTGCGGGCCTGTTCGAAAGAGATACCGCGACCCCGGAATATAAAGGGCGAGGAAGGAACATGGATGGGTTTTAGTCAGTAAAAGTCTGACACTCCCTCCCGCTCCGCCCAGAGTGGGAGAAGTCATTTGATTTGAAAAAAAAAAAAAAAGTACCGCTATACAATTTTTTGAGTATAAGTAATGTATCTCGGACTACTGTGTCATCTTTTCCACCAGACCAAGCGACTGAAATGTAATTAAAATAATTCTTCCACTCTTCTATTTTTTTTATTTGGACATCCTGTCGCTAAATGCACCAAATAAAATGTCTTTTTTCAAGAAATCGCAAAACCTTGCCGCGAATTTCAAATTATAAATAAAACGTTCAGGGAATTCTTTGTCGCTAGTAGTTTTATATTAGACATAGACGATATACCATTTAGCCATGCGTTTAAGTAGGGTTATTTATTTAAAAACAAAAAAAAAACAAGCAGGAAAAGAATGCGGCATACATACATTTTTGATTTTAGAACTTACAAGTGTTCAATTTTACGAGCCTTGTAGATTTTTTTTGAAAAACGTAATTTTCACAAACTTGTAAAAAAATTATTGTAAAGTGAAACTTTGTTTGTGAACGTTTGTGAACGAGTTTTGATAAACAGGGCACTGGTCAAATTCAAGGAGGTATCTATGCTAAGTAATGATTCTCGACCCGAATCGATAATAAAATGGGTAGGTGTTTTGTTTTCTTAAACGCAGCCTGTTTGTTAATAGTACTAAAACCGCGCCTTCACACACTCAAATAAACGCACACAGCGACATGATGCGCAATGGGTCAGTCTCTTTATTACTTTACACTGTATTACCTAAAATTTATATTGGTCATTTTATGTCTTTTGTGATAAGCTCCTGAATTTTGAGTAGAATGCAAAACTACACCTTGTATGTTGCACACATTTCAAATTGAATACTGTTACTCTTGTTCACATAAAAGTAGAGACCTCATTTTTTTATTACCTGCCATTTGACTGCTTTCACCAAATACTTGTGCACTCTTGTCATTTTGTGGTACAGATTCATCATCTTTTCCATTTCGCAAAGATTCTTGTTACTGTGCGTTTTCGAGTATCCAAACTTTTCCAGGTTAAGGTTTTTCGTTGTTTTACATTTCAACAACGACAGATCCATGTAGTAGTTTATTAAACGCAGTCGCGGCAAGAGAAGACTAAATAGATGTCCATAGAAATGTATTTCCTGAATAAAAAAAAGATTGAAAGGCATCGACTCTACCCGCATTTTTAAGAAGGTTTCTGTGATCTCAGGTACAATAAATAAAATAATAATGAATAGCAAGAAAACAACAGCTACAATGAAGTTCCATATCGACTCTCTTCCGATTCGCGGTCGACAGCCAACTTCTTTATCAAACTCATTTAACTCATTATAATATCGCTTCAATCTTTTGATTGAAACTAAATTAAAGATTACAATGAAAAACCACTGGATACAATGAGTACCAATTACTAATCTTAAATGGAGATTATGTGAAACACTGTATAGGAAAAACGAGTAATGATACACGTAGAGAAATGTCGTCAAAAGTGAAAATATCAAGAACACATTATGAATGTTTTCAAAAAGAGGAAGTCTATTGAGACCAGAAAACAATCCACCAACAATGAAGATCTTAGATACACAATCTATTGAAGGCTTTAAATTTGCTTTAACATAAGTGTTCACGAGAACTGAAGAAGGCGTCATGGCGACAAATGTACGCCTTTCCAAATGAATACTCATCATCTTAATAGACATTTACAATATGCTAATGGTTAAGGCAAGTCTGTTCTAAGCGATAGGAGTCTGTACCATTAGGATAATCAAATGTTAAAATAGCGTTATATCTATATATAATATGTCGAAAACATAATACTACAAACATTTTTTTTGATTAAGAAATATCATTAATCGAATGAGAAACATATTTTTCATCCCCCCATCTCGGAAAGAGTATTTTTGCTCTTCAATATCAGAGTGCAAAAGCCGTTTTTATCGTCTTGAGGGTAAAGTAAATTTGAATTTAGAACATCGTGTGCACTAAGCATGTGAATTCAAAACATCATTAGACCTATTTACTTCTACCTCTATGGTGCCGAATTTATCATAGTTTTTTTTAATTTGTTAAGAACTCAGACTCGGTACCTTCTTGGTGTACTTTTTTAATATGTTTTGCGCGCGCCATTTTCTTTTCACCCTTTTCACGTCATATTGTTAACACAAAAAAGGTTAGGTTAAAAACTAGGAATCCAACTTGAAAACAAGTGAAAAACCTAAAATGACCACTAATGACCACTCTAGCGACGAGGAAATTTATTTGACGCCAACAGAATTAACTGAATTTGTTAATAATGCGCAATACTTTTTTTTGCGTTTATTAATTTCCTCGCTGAGGTGGGATGAAAAGTTGCGTGTTGCACTCGAGTGCAAAGATTTTTCACCTCGTGCTCTTTTGATTCCCTCGCTAACGCTCAAGATTCTAAGTTTTGAATCACTCGCTTCGCTCGTGACTCAATTTTAAAATCTTTCGCTTGCTCGGTCATCCAAAATTGAGCACGCGGTTAAAAAACAACTTTGCACTCTTGTATAACAAATAACTATTTTATCACTTTTACACTCTTTTAGTTCATACTACTGCAGAGCAAGGCTTTATCTTAACCTCAGTATACGGTCTTACATCTTGTGTCTTATCAGCAAAATAAACAAAATAGGTACTATTACTTTTAGCCTGTGTGATCCCACTGCTGGGCAAAGGCCTCTCCTCATGACTTCCAAATTCTTCGATCCAGGGCCAATGTGGACTGGTCGTTGGTGTTTGTCCAGCTAGCAACCCCATCATAAAAAAAACTAATTTCAATGACGAAAACTCATAACGATTGAAAACTAATTTCTCTCACTGAAACACCCTGGTTTTCCCAAGCAAGTATGGGAGCGTACAGAAATTCATCGCATGCCAAACAATGGTCGCAGGCACTCTCCCAATTGTGTAGCAATAAATTTCTTTGCGGAATGTTCTCATCCGTCATTGTAAAAAACGAAAAAAAGGGAAATTGTTGAAATGTTTTCTCCAGAATATAAAGGACTAACCTTAGCGTTCTTCCCGATAACAATAGATACCTCTTCCCTCTGTAGAAAATATCCTTTGTCACTAAAACTTCGCAAAAAATAGCAAAGTCCCTGGTACGGACAGTTTTTTTTAGTGAACTTTGAATTCATGGCTTTTAAATCTTAGTACTTTGCATAAGTGGATTATTAGAATTTACTTACCAACGAGGCAACGCTAGAAGGGGCCCTAGAAGGACATCATCATCATAATTTCAGCCGAAAGACGTCAACTGCTGGATATAGGCCTCCCCCAAGTGTCACCACATTGACCGGTCCCGTGCGACTCGCATCCAACGGATTCCCGCAACCATCACCAGGTCAGCAACACCAGAAAGAAGGCCATACACTGACGTCATTAGTGAGGTTCTTCAGAAGGATCAGGCGCGTAGTACTCGCAACAGTCCTGCGTGTATGACTAGCTGTATGAACGTGGACGAAGCAAAAAGAGAATGTATGGATCTTATAGCAGGTGGCGTTCAGTGAGTTCTGCCTACCCCCATAGGAAACAGGCTTGAGTTTATAAATGTACCTATGTAATTTACTTACCCACTTTACATTCAAGTACCTAAATGAGTTTTGATGATGCATACGAAGTAATCCTGGAACTATTCAGTTTCTTAAAAGAACAAAACAGTATTCCCAGATTTACAGAGATTTATCACCAAAACGCAGAACTAGAGATATTCTGAATTTTATCCTGCATAGAATAGAATATACAAAATTTAGTTTTGTAGAGATGCTCTCTTATTCTGAATTTACATGCTAATGATCCCGTACCTACTGCACAAAATATACAACAGAGGGAAATTGAAGCTTTACTTAAACAGCTTATTCGTAAACTGAAGAGCAAAACTTAGCAAAAGGTAGCTTATATATTTTTGGGTATATATTTTTTTCTTGAAGAATTGCTTGACATTTAGTTCCCTAGGCACCATGGCAGCATTACATTCACGTATTTTAATAGATATTTAAAAGACTTACATTTGAATGTCTTAGCATATTTTCAACGAAGATATTAAGGGGCCGGCGGAGCATGCGTATTTCATACAAACGTAATACCAAAATTATTTGTAAATCAAACATATTCTTAAGGTAGTGTGTATTTATTTTGATTGGATTACAGAATATCTATGTTCCCAAATATATTTTTGAGAGGACAATGGTACAAAGACGAGATATGAGGAATTTAAAATTTCCATAGAAAACTTATTTTTCTTATAACTCTTGTTATAATCAGTGTCCAATCAAAATATATATTTGGGAACCTAGATATTCTGTAATTCAATCGAAATAAATACACACTACCTTAAGAATATGTTTAATTTACAAATTATTTTGGTATTACGTTTGTATGAAATTCGCATGCTCCGCAGGCGTCTTAACTAGCAGATAGAAGATAGCCTATTGATTTGACAATTGGACAGCCTAGTCAAATCATGCCAATGTCTCGAGTTCAAACCCAAAGCACCTCTGATATTTCGGATTCATGTGCGTATTGTATAATAAAATTATTACTAGCTTCGGTGAAGGAAAACTAACGTGCCTGAGAGACATTTCTCGACGGCATGTTAAGGCGATTACACGAGCTAAACGCGAGTTTTATAATTACTAAAAGTATATGATTCACTGCTATAAACAAGACCAGAAAAATATATGATATTCTTCAGGATATATGCTAGCATGATACTGTTTTGAAAACATAATACAATTAATTTGGCTCGATAAAAAGAAATCACGAACTTACCTCTAAAAATATCTTTCAAACAATAAAAAACATAAACTTATATTGTCACTTACGGGTATAAAAACATACTAATATGCATGCGATCATTCCGATTTTTTGGCAAATAATTCTACAAGCAATATATTAGCATGATACTTTTTTAGTTTTTTAATCCAATCAATAGTTTTTTTGTAAATCGATCGAAACCACTCATTTCACGCTATTTGGACCGCAGTGGCTGACGATACAACCACTTTGTAGTGCAAGCTGATTAGAACTTTATTCTAACAGCATTTCAAACGAAGTTTGAACCACCACAAACAGAGTTGCTAATTTAGCTCGTCTAAGCGCCTTAAGCCAAGGCAATGGCCCATGGACGGCACAAAAACTCTGACACCAGATTAGACACGAATCACACGAAAAAAAAACGAAGATTTTAAAAGGTCAAGCTATTTTTATAATACATTTTACATTGCTCGCAGAACGGGATGGCCGATGGGTATGAGAAGTTCTGGAGTGGCGGGACCGCGAGCCGAAAGACATTGCGCTGGAATGCCTGCCACTAGGGACTAACCTGGTAAAGGTTGCGGGGAAACGCTGGATGCGAGTCGCAAGGGACCGGGCAATGTGGTGACACTTGGGAGAGGCCTATGCCCAGCAGTGGACGGCTTTCGGCTGAAATGATGATGATGATGACACTTTTTTTGGTCCGGCAATCTTTTATGGGTCCATTAGGAATTCCGAGTAGCAGACACGAAATCTAGATTTTAGCTCAATTGATGCCACTGCTGGCACTACACCCTTGGGTATTACAGGCGTAATGTTTTTTTTTTTTTCATTTTTATCATGACCTCTTAAAAAACAAAATATTGAACCAGCCCCACTCTGGACGAACATTCCCAAAGTGTGTCAACGAAAACATTAAAATTCTTTTTTCATATTTCATTCGTACCGTAAAGTTTATTCGGAAATTAATTAACAAGCTTCAAACTTTTATAACAATCGTTGTCGACGTTGTCGCTGTCCGCCATTACTAAATAATAAAAGTATACTTTGAAACTAGCTCGTAAACTGAGATTTATCGGTCATTTAATTTTAAACAATCTTCCTTGTTTACCTTTTCGATTTCATTAATGCTTTTTAAAAATCTTCATACTCATAATAAACGAAATAAAGTGACTGAAAAAGAAAACACAAGTACATAGTATGTTATGAACGCTTTATTTAATACCAAATTAAATGTTGTTATACAATTAACTTAATACAGGGTGTAAACAGAATCTTCACGAAACTGTCAACCAAGCATTCTGTACATCAAACTAAGTTAACCTTACGCAAAAATTATTGCTTTAAAACCACTTTTTTTGTAAAATTGTGGAAAAGTTGGAACTTAGACCCCCAATATCTCCGAAACTAGAAAGTTCCTAGGTATGGTCTAGAACAAGAAAATAATCGCAAAGACGGGGAGAACAAGTGCCTTTGAGCTTGTGTGAGAGTCTTTTTACACCCTATAAACAACAACACATTTAAATATTTATTTGATGTCTACTCCGCTACACGTTACGTATTGAAACTATTACTATATGTTAATCTTTATAGAAAATTTAATTAAATGCAATTTTGTTTGTCAGAAAGTTTTGTGCTAACTCTAAATAGTTTTTATATTGGTTTCAGATTACCTTGACAACAAGAAATAATAATTCAAAATGTCTTATAAATAATTATGCAAACCACGTAATTGACAAAACATTAATTCAGTCAATACATCAAAACTGAAACATCAATCAACCCTTATCAGAGTTAAACAAAACAATACATTTACATGAGTTGAATTAATTCCAAAACCACAGTAGCGGTGTCCTGGTTGATGTTTGCATTCAAGGAAAACGTGCTACTTGCATGAAATAACATGTTACGTGTGATAAAAATATTGCAACCAGATATCGCATTTCCAGAACTAACTTAAAATAACAAAGGAAACTCAAATCATTTACAACTTCATACTATATTTTTGTCATAGTTTAAGGGTTTATGACTTTCTGAAACTGCAGCAATATGATGAGGTAGGTAACGAGGAGGCCGACGAACTTGAACGGCAGCGAGATGTCGATGTCCAGCATGCGCAGGAGTGAGAACGACAGGTCGCGCGTCTCCGTCCACGCCAGCAGCGCACGCGCCATGCCGCGACTCGCTTTATCTGAGGAGTTGCCATCATCATTAGTAGAAACGCCATTCGCCTAGCTAGACTTATCTTAATAAATAGGAGTATACAGGACCTCTTGACTGTCTGACCTCTGTCAGGCAATAGTAAGTTACGCTGAACAAAACGGCCAAATCTGGTTTCTTTAACTGCTCCGTGTTTCAGTCGTCAGACACGGTTTCTTATCGGGATCCCTTCTTTTCGCATAATGTTCTTTTTCCTAATGTACTACGGCATAATTAATTTTTTTTGGCATAAATTTAATTAGCATAATGTTACTAGGCATATTGACTATTAGCATAATAGTATTTAGGCGTACAATTAATAGAAATAACCGTGCCTCGGAAAGCACGTTAAGCTGTTGGTCCCAGCTGTCATTTGTCCATCTTTGGCAGTCGTTACAGGTAATTAGTGGCTCAAAAAATCTGACAACCAGTCTTACCAAGTGGTATCGTATTACCCAGTGTTAGCAGGGTTGTGGAGGTCAGATAGGCAGTCGGTCCATGTAAAATACTGGTATTCAGCTGCATCCAGTTAGACTGGAAGCCGACCCCAACATGGTTGGGAAAAGGTTAGGCGGGAGTTGAATTTATAGAAATTAATAGAAAACGGAATCAAACTGGAGGTTTTTTAACGTAATTATTTTGGATTCAAAATTCATTAAGCTGTGCTACAAAAGGGGTACGTATCAAAATCCCGAATTTTAAAATACCGATGGACGAAATCCCGAAAATTGAAACGCCGAATGGTTTTTTGGTTGAAAGTTATAAATCCCGAAAGTTCATTTGCCCGAAATTATCACTGTTTCCAAGAAAAACGATATTTTGTGAACCTAATCTCAAAACACTTAAAAATTGCCTAGCAAGCAGCATGCATGCAGCAAGCATGCAGAATGCATGCATCAAGCATGCAGCATACATGCGTAAAGCATGCAGCATGCATGCATCAAGCATGCAGCATACATGCGTAAAGCATGCAGCATGCATGCAGCAAGCATGCAACAAGCAAGCAGCAAGCATGCAGTATGCAAGCATGCAGCAGGCATGGTTTCTGTCACGGCTCCGCCGCAGCGGAGTTCCGGCGGTCACACGCAAGTTTATCGTCGCAGAGGGTTTTAACACTCGCCGCCACGGCTGAGGCTTCAGCCGGCCAGCAAGCCGAAGCTGCGGTGCCACCTGCTCCTCAGCTCGGCCCGCCTCGCCCCTCCGCGCATACGCGATTTTAAATTACACTCCATTACCGCTTCCTCCCCCCGAGCCCCCTGTGAGGGCCCCTCCGCAGGCAAACTTGCCGTGCTCCGGGCGACGGCAGCGGCGACAGCGGCAACGGCTGTGGCGGTCGCGTCAGTGGCAGTGGGGACGATGGCGTTGGTGGAAGTGGCGGAGGGCCTTCCTGTACCTCTGGCTCCGGCCTTGGCAGGAGCAGCTGGGAACAATCCCAGCCAAGTGATCGGCCGGCGACCTGGACACTCGGGCCTCGTCCGCGTTTATAAATAAATAAAATCCATTTATTTCAGGTTCCCCCATATTAAAAATTACACATTACGAGACAAATCAAATCACAAATCACAAATTAACATAAAAATGTAAAAGTAATAATAAAAATAACAATCATAAATACAATGTCAACAAATCATAAATAGATACAATGTCCGGGAAATCAAATCAATGTCATTTAAAAAATGAATCGGAAATTAATTAATAATAAAAGAAAATGTTTAGGGGTGCTCTTAGCTTTTCACCGAGGATCTCCAGCATACGAGCCCCCGTTGCGGTGACTTTGAGCCGGAGGCCCCCAGCGATCCCGAGCTGCCCGAGATCCATCGACTCCTTGGCCTTCGCCAGCAGGTCGCGGTAGGTCACGCTCCTCTTTTCCGCCTCCGGCTGTAGTGTGATTTTCTGGGCGCGGAGCCTTGCCGCGATCTTTCGCACCCGTTGCTGGCGCTGCCGCTTCTGTTTGCGGGCCTTTTTGGCCGCCTTTCGCCCCCTCTGCTTCTCCCCGGCCACCTGCCATCCAGCTTCAGCCGTGGGAGATGTAGGGGGCTAGGGAGGCGGAGGCGGCGGCGGCGGCTGACGTGCCGCCGGTACTGGCCCACTCGCCACTGGCACTGGCGCTGGCACAGTCGCCACCTGTGCCGCTGCCTGGCCCTTCTTCTTCTTTTGGGCCGCTATCTTCTTCCCAGCCGGTACCGCCGCCTGTTTGGCTGGAGTCGGCTTTACAGGGGGCGGGGGAGGCAACGCCGCCCTGCCGGAGAGCCGACTGGACGGCCCCGGAGCGGATGCAGCAGCCGCATACGAGACGCTGCTCGTGCCCGCGACCGCGAGAAGGACGCATCCTTCTCTGTCTGCTCGGAGGCAGGGTAAGTGCACACCGAGCCCGCCTTAGACGAGACTGCCCGGAGTCGAATTTACAGCGATTTATTTTCTGTTACTAACTTTTGTAGCACAGCTTAATGAATTTTTAATCCAAAATAAATACGTAAAAATAACTCCAATTTTGAATCCGTTATTTCTATTAATTGTACGCCTAAATACTATTATGCTAATAGTCATTATGCCTAGCAACATTATGCAATGTTTTATGCCAAAACTACAACATAAACCGTATGCCAAAAAAAACATGGCAAAGTATTATTATGGCAAAACAAATTATGCCAAAGTATATTTGGAAAAAGAACATCATGCAAAAAATAGGGATGCCGTCAGACACACAGGGCATCTGAGCGTGGGGGTTGATTGGGTTTGATTCTAGGGTCGGGAAAAGTACCATTCCATTGGCAAATTCTCAGTAGCAGCCCGAAGTTCGGAAGTTTGTGGTATGATACCCCGTGCGCCCTCCCCCCCCCCCCCCGATCATGCGCCTGACCTCTCGTCGGTCGTGACGGATTGACCTCCTGTCGGATTATGGGTGTGAGAGGGGTGAGGGGTGAGGGAGTGCACACTGGTGCACTAGAATATCTCCTGCGACGATGTTATGGAAATCGAGGTTAGATAGTCGTTATTTACAAATTACAAAGTTACATAACTATACAAAACAATTTCGGCTCAATTTGTACGCCAACCGTTCATGCTGTGGTAAAATGTTCAATCAGTAAAAAAGTTATAAGTGAACACAAAACAGTCGAGGAAGCGCCGTGGCCGATGGAGCATGAGAGGATACTTCCCAGTCAAAAGTAGTCGAAGAATACCGTGTGAGTAGTGTCGAATAGGTCAGTAGGAGGCAGCCTTCGGCCACTGCAGGGTGGAGTAAATTCATGACGATATCCAAACACAAAAAAAAACAAATGTAACATACCCAGTTGATTCTCATACAGCCTTGAAGCAAGCAACTCCCTAAGTCTTCGAACTTCGTTGTGGACCTGGTCTCCCAGCATGCAGGGTGAGAACAGCGGTAACATGATGCCTGCCAGCAGGCCAACATATGTGACCATGAATGATAATGGCACCTAAAAGAATAAACGTTTCGCTAGACTTTGTTGTAAATCTTGCAATTCACCAGCTCGCGCAGGAACAATCGAGTTCACTGACGGTCGACCACTATCAACCTTATCATTTAGGGCTTAAGGGTGAATAGTGATAGACCATCAGTAACAAGCGCGAGCACGTTCTAGGACTGTAGCACCCACCCTTTGTAGCAATATTATTGTACGGTTACTATGGTGTGAGAAAGAGATAGAGCTATACGTCCTATATAGTTCTATCTTTTCATATATTGGAGTACGATTACTGCTGTAAGAAAGAGATGGTGATGGACCCCGTATTCACTTGTTTCTATACACACGCGTTATTGTTTGTATATGGTTTTGCTAGATGTTATTAAACTTACATCATCCTTGATAATAGTCAAAGACACTCTGTAGCAGCAAGACAAAATGTTTAGGAACGCGGAGACGATAGTGACCAGCAACTGAAAAAAAAACAAGTTATAGTTCAAGCAATGCTTGGTTGAAATGAACTACTTAGATTATTTACCAAAAAATCTCTTACCTGCCATTTAACAGATTCAATCAAATAATTGTACGATTTGATCATGTTGTGATACAGATTCATCACCTTTTCCATTTTACAAAGAGTCTTGTTGCTGTCTGCTTTCGAGTACCCAAACTGTTCTATATTCAGGGTTTTCGTTATTTTACTGTTCGACAACGACAGCTCCATGTAGTAGTTTATTAAACGCAGTCGCGGTAACAGAAGACTCAGTAAATGGCCACAGAAATTAACTTCCAGAATATGCATGATTGGAAAAGGCATCATATCTAAGTACAAGTCCTCCAGGCTAACGAAGATATGAGGCAGCGCAAACACAAACATGACATACATGATCATGAAAATTGTCATCATCAAGTTGTTTATCGATGCTTGGCCAATCCTTGGTCGGCAGCCCACTTCTTTATCAAACACATTCAACTCATTGTAATATCGTTGCATTCTCCTGATTGACGCTACATTGAATATCATGAAAAAGATGCATTGGAAATAGAATATGTAAGCGATGATACACAAGAGGTCCACATCTCGAAGTTTGTACAGAACGGCCGCGTACAAAAGTGCCAACCCAAGGGAGTATATACCGGACAATATTATAAAACCGATATGGACATCACCCAGAAGTGGCAGCCGGATTATCCCAAAAGCTTGTTTGCTGATTATGAAGATCTTTGATATTGGATCGATGTAAGGTTTATCACTAGCGGTCAGATAGGTGTTCACGAGAACTGATGGAGGCGTCATGTCGACAACTATTCGCGTTTACAAGTGAACGTTTAGCAGCTTACGATAAAACTTTATAAAACATAGTCGTGACATGTAATAACCTAATTCAAATGACAATATTATTTTGTAGTTCATATCGGACGGAAAAAACCATTAAAATAATTAGATGCCCTATTGCCCTACACGACTTGACACACGCCGTTGTAATAAATGAATATGCATTATGAAATAATAGGAAAATTCCCATTCGGTTGTCCTTGTCACAGCTTAAACATAAGCTAAATAAACAATAAGAACACAACCACGATGCGTGGAATATAAAATCGATGTATGGTACTCCTTATTTGTATTTAATTTTGAGAATACTTCGCGAATATGATCAAGCTGTTCAAATTCGCAACATTCGTATCACGCTTGTCGTACAGATAATAAATGCGTATTGCTTTACACTTTCCTTCGTAGTCAATAGATATTGTTCTCAAAAAGCTTTTGAGCCCTATAGTATCCAGATCGTAAGATTGCGACAATTTACGCCCTCGCCCGTGTTCAGGTTACACGTAGCGTGCTATATGGACATATTCGTAAGTTATATCTCATAATAATAGTGGGCGAACTATGTATAATTTTGATACTTCATTAATTTTGAACTTATTGGTTGTAATTGATGGCAACATTGGTTTCATTTCAAATGAGATAATCAATCTATGGTCACATTATTTTTGGGTGTTGATTCGGACATGTATTTTTAAAAAAGCAATAAAGTAATTAAAAATAGCTTTAATGCATTAAAACATCAAACAACTCTTACCAACACCGGTTTAAATGTTCAAAACCACAACTGTGTTTATACTGAGTTGTATTTTCACTTCACTCGAAAAACGTGCAACCATTACATTGCTATAAAACACGTCCGTTGTAATAGGTACTAAAATAGACGATATCATGATAAAGTTTATGGGTTAATGACTTTCTGGAACTGCAGTAATATGATGAGGTAGGTGACGAGGAGGCCGACGAACTTGAACGGCAGCGAGATGTCGATGTCCAGCATGCGCAGGAGTGAGAACGACAGGTCGCGCGTCTCCGTCCACGCCAGCAGTGCACGCGCCATGCCGCGGCTCGCTTTATCTGAGGAGTAGCTACCAGCATTAGTCGATACGTCATACCAACCATTTAGGGTTCTTACAGACGAGCGGCACGTTGGCAACCGCAGATAAACTGCAGCCATCGCCACCTATCGACGGGTAATAACGCTTGCAGTCGACCCGGACTGCGATAAATTTATGCGGCACGCCGCGCCACAACTGCAAGCGTCACCACCCGCTCGTCTGTAAGAACCCTTAGGTCGAATTTCATCCAGTGAAACCGGACGGAATCATTACGTATACGTTCAAGACCGGTCATAGGCATAATTTACAGCCCTTGAATACCTTTATATGTATTAACCGTGTTCAATTTACTTGGTGAAACCCGCTCATATACTTTTTCAACAACAGTCCAACCAAGACACGATTGAGTAACAATATGTAACTCAAAACGACTGCAAACTATACCGAAACAATGTCAAGTCAAAACTATGCCAAGGTGACAGAGTAATACATAGTTTCTCGACACATACCGGTAGTTCAAAATCACTTAACAACCAGCATAACCCTGTCATGTATACCGAACGGACCTGTCGGTTTCGTAACCTACCAACCACCCGTAATGACTTATTAAGACATATTTGTCATTATAACTACCGGGACCGACTGTTAAGGGTGCCCTCTTTGTTTTTGGTCTGCGTGTGTAATTAATAGTCACGTCACTGATCATTAACTGGGTTGTCGGTTGAATGGTATGTCTGTAATTTGTCACGTCCATCAACTGCCCAGCCTTTTCCCATCTATGTTTGGGTTGGCGTCCTGTCTAACCGGATGCAGCTAAATACCTGTATTTTACATGGAGCGACTGCCTATTTGACATCCACAACCCAGTTAGTACTGGGTAATACGATACCCCTTGGTAAGACTGGTTGTCAGACTTTTGGGCCACTGACAGTCCAGGGTGGGTGACTGACCTGCCAGTTACAGGTAGTCACCTCTGTAACGACTGTCTGCAGCTATGACAGCAGGGCAGGTGCTTAATGTGTTTTCCGAGGCACGGAGGAAACCCGGTATGTAATGGGACAACCCATCCACAGACCAACCTGGGCAAGCACAACAAGTAAAGACCGACCCGAGCGGCTGTTATTATTTAGCCACGGGCTAAAAAAAATCCTGTAATTTGTCACGTCCAATAGAATCAATTAGGTAGATCAATGGCATCATCATTACAGCCGAAAGACGTCCAATGCTGGACATAGGCCTCCCCCAAGTGTCGCCACATGGACTCGCATCCATGGCATAGATCTACCTAATTGTGTACTTATGGAAACAAAATAAAAATCTTTGCAGAAGACATAGTATACATTCTAATATTCAGTCCAATTACAGGCAACACTGCAGAATTTGATGAATCTGTTCCAACAAATAGATAGTCAAAGAGCTTGTGACTAACATCTACACGTTAACTCGGTAATAATCAGTTCCAGTTCAGTTCGACTTGCAAGAGAGCAGACACGTTAGACGCATCTAATTGCACTGGGGCTCCTTGTGTAATTATGAGACATGCATGTAAAGGCGTGCCATACGATCACGACTTCAGGGATTTGTAGCATCCCTGTTCCGATTCTGCATAACTTTATTGCTTCTTTGAATGTCTATTATAACTAAAAGGTATCAAGCAATATTATTTTGTCATCAGTTGTTAGTTGGATTATAGTCTGTCATGTTTGATATTTTATAAATACGTACATTTTGTTCTGAAAATGCAAAAACTTTACAAGCACGTAGGCCGAAACAATTCTACGAAAAAATATAAGTAAATGAAAACATTTTTATTTCGCTTAGTCTGTGAATCTAGGTATTTCTGATGACAATATAAAAGATGGGTACAAAGAATAAGCCAAAATAATAAGGTAATAATTGTGCTTGCCAAAATAAAAAGCGGGATACGGATTATTAAAATCAGCCTATAATGTTCCCACTGCTGGTACACAAGGCCTTCTCTCTAAGAGAGGAAAATGGCAATGGCAATGGAATGGGCCAAAATCCACCACGCAGGCCTACGGCGGGTTGGTGGATGACACATGATATGTCTGATATCATGTCATGATACGAATTTTTGGCTCTAGGACATGTCCTTAGGAGGTTTCCTCACGATGTTTTCCTTCACCGTTTTGAGAGCAGTAGTGATGAAATAAATATGAAACCACGATATGCACCACTAAATATTGAAGGCTAAATACATCGTACCCGGTAAATAAAAACGGACTGCAGTGAACTTACCCAGTTGATTCTCGTAAAGTCTTGAAGCAAGCAGCTCCCTAAGTCTTCGAACCTCATTGTGAACTTGGTCTCCCAGCATGCAGGGTGAGAAAAGCGGTAACATAATGCCTGCCAGAAGACCCACATACGTGATCATAAAAGACAGCGGTACCTGAAAGCAAACCATATAGTAAGGGCTCGTTCTGACAGGCAGGAACCGTGCAAAATCGTGCAGTTTGATAGTCAGGTGTAAGGTATATGGTGAAAGTCAATAGCTGTCGTTTGAAAATCGAAGTTGGCGATAAAATCTATGCTAGCTGTTGGTCATAAAAAGAGAAAAAAGGCAGCATGTGATTGGCATTGAGTTGATGATACCATCTAGCCGATTTCGATCACAATGACTGTATTCGATGGGTCTCTAGGGTGGTTGGCGAGAGCTCTGGGCCTCGATTCTGCTATTACAATAGTGTCAGAGTATTCGATAATTGATTTCATAATGATCAAGTTCTGTCAAATTTTAACAAGTTTGTTAATTCTACTATCATAATGGCGCCATTATGACTTCTCAATGAACAACCACTGACACTCCATTGAAAGAAATGTCATAGAATATTAATCTCGTACATGAAATCTGGCATGAATAAATGTTCGCATTTAGTAGTAGATTTCGAAAACCATTTGTACTAAGGGTTTTATAATAATGACAATACGACAATGCCATTAAAACACAATTTTATTACGAGACCATTGACCGACCATTGTGAATTTAGCAGATTACGAACTTTAAGCAAAATGGCAATGGGATGAGAATGGAATCGTGTTGGAGTGACGAATTTATTAAAATAGCAGAATTAGGCCCCTGGCGTGCTGCATTTTCATGTACTCTCAAGTGGCTAGCATATCCAACTTTGACCGAAAAACTCCGAGCACAAAGCGGACATATCAGTATACCATTGACGACATTGTAGGGTACTATAGCTGTAGGTGGTCTTGCTATAAGAGCATCACGTTTTAAATCTAACCGCGACTTTCTTCTCTCTTCAAAAGCGTTGACTGGCCAAATGTCGAGTATGAATGTCCTGCTCGTGCATATATAGCCATGTCGTGACGGTCGATCTTAAAAAAACATACGGATCGTGTGGGCGGTACACAATTCTATTTTCTAGCTGTGGCGGTAACCGCGCGGTTTTAATGACTGCGGGTTGTGTATAGTTTGTTTCCCGGTGATGAAGGTTGCGGGGATCTGCTGGGTGCAAAACGAACAGGATCGGCAAGTGGCGACACTTGGGGGAGGCCTATGTTCAGTGGTTCATACGTTTTTCGGCTATAATGATGATGATGATTCACTTTTTAAGTAATTCTAAATTGAGGTTCGTTTTCTTTTTTTCATATACCAAAGTGTTATTAAACTTACATCTTCCTTGATAATAGTCAGAGACACTCTGTAGCAGCAGGACAAAATGTTTAGGAACGCGGAGACGATAGTGACCAGCAACTGAAAAAAAAAACAAGTTTTAGTTCAAGCAGACACTGGTGTCGATTCTGTTGTGCACAAACTAAACTTAATTTAGACTATTGCTATCTTTTACTAAAAGGCAGGGCGAGAAAAGGACGGCTATAGCTATGCACTAAGTTAGAAATGTCAAACTAGTTTATGCCTTGCGCTTCAGAGTGTTTTTAGTCGACATGTTTTTACGTGCACCCTTCATTTGTATGGAAATATTAGTTCGGATTAAATTTGACAGCTCTAAATTACGTCCGTCTCTTTCTCGTTTTATTGGTGAGAAAAAGATAGTAATAGCCTAAATTAAGTTTAGTTTGTGCACAACAGAATCGACACCATTGGCTGTGTTAGTAGTAGTAGTAGTAACCTGGTGTCAGAGTAATTATGCCAGCTATGGGCCTTTGTGTTAGCTTGACATGCCGTCGAGAAATATCTCTCAGTTGTGATGAATAAAATTCTTGAAAGAGTAACGTAGATGGACCCGCCAGATGAGTGAATGACCTACTGAAGACTGCGGGGCAGATCTGGATGAGACTCGCTCAGAACATGCAGTGAAGCATAATAGGTACTAAAGGAATCGAGCCCAGGACCTCATGCTCACCAGTCGTGCTTGCAACCACTTGACCAACGAGGCAGTCAAGTGATGATCATGATAATGATTATCAAGAAAATGGTTTTTCAGTACACTTCCTCGAAAACTGGTTCTCTTCGCACTACGATTAGGTTCAAAATCCAGTGTATTTCAAACGCGTGCATTTTTCATGTTTTTTCTACACATGTGCAGAAAAAACATGAAAAATGCACTCCAAGTCCAAATTGGTTCATTGCATAATTTAAAAAAAAAAACATTTTTTTTCGGAAAAGCGATCTATGTCTTTCTTTATAACATTTTTAAATATTCAAATAGTGTTTATAAATTCAATATCGTAGATAAACATGATTATTTATAACTAATATTTACTTTTATAAACAAATCTACATTTATTTGTGTTCTAAATTCAAAATTTAAAAAAATATATATACATTTATATTAGACTGTATAACGGCTTCATACCTTTGCCTCTCCTTCAACCTGGCGAAAGAGAAGCGCGGAAAAAAATAAAATTTAAATCATAGTCTCGTGACACAAATGTTTTACATTATTTTATTTTATTTCTTCAAAAGTGCATTGAAAAACGTCGTTTTATACACGTGGACATTTGTTACTGCAGTCCTCGGCTCAAAAACACCCTCGCCTTGCGGCTCGTGTGTTAATACCGCCTTGAACTACAATAACAAACTTTCTCCACTTGTATCAAAATGTACTATTGACAAATCTTATTTCGCTCTTACCTGCCATTTAATTGATTCAATCAAATAGTTGTACGACTTGATCATGTTGTGGTACAAATTCATCACCTTTTCCATTTTACAAAGAGTCTTGTTGCTGTCTGCTTTCGAGTACCCAAACTTTTCTATATTCAGGGTTTTCGTTATTTTACTGTTCGACAACGACAGCTCCATGTAGTAGTTTATTAAACGCAGTCGCGGTAAAAGAAGACTCAGTAGATGGCCACAGAAATGTACTTCCAGAATATGAATTATCGGAAAAGGGACCATGCCCAAATACAGGTTCTCAAGGCTTACAAAAATATGAGGCAGTGCAAACAGAATGACCACATACAGCATCATAACAATTGTTGACATCAAGTTCCTTATCGAAGCTTTTCCAATCCTCGGTCTACAGCCAACTTCTTTGTCAAACACGTTCAACTCATTGTAGTAACGCTGCATTCTTCTGATTGACGCCAAATTGAATGTCATGAAGAAGATGCATTGGATACAGAATATGCAGATGACGACATTCAAGGGATATGAATCTATGTTGTCATGCACCACGTACCCATAGGCTGCTGCCAGAAGAAGTGAGTATATTGCAGACACTACTAAGTAACCAATTTGGACGTCCCCGATTAGCGGAAGACGAATGGCACCAAAAGCCAGTTGACTCATGATGAAGACTTTTGATATAGGATCGATATACGGCTTGTCATTGCCACTAAAATAAGTGTTCACGAGAACTAATGGAGGCGTCATTTCGACTACCAGTCGGGTCTAGAAATGAGGTTTGAGCACCTCACATAACAACGACAGGTAATAAAGTAATAATCTAATTCAAACGACAATATTATCAGTACCTCACATCAGACCAATAGGAACCATTAAATTAACTAGATGGTTTGTTGTTCTACACAACTTGACATGTGTGTAAGTAATAATTAATGTTTTTTTTTATTATTTAAAGCACCTGTCAATTGGATATCTACGGTTTTTTTGTACTAGATTTAAAACTTTTCTTCATTTTATTAGGGTCTTGAAAAATGTTGACATAAAGCTGCGTTAACGCTATCCGAGGCGCAATTTCACATTCAAAATGATGCTATAATTCTTATTTTCTTTTCTTTTCACATTCTTACTTTCAAGAAAAACTTCGGAGTCAAATTGTACCAAACTTTACCCCGTAGAACTACCAAGCGATCCACATCGGTAATACTAAATTGCTTTTTGGTTTCTACGGGGTATTTTTTACCCGTAGTACTGCTTTCAGCAATACGGATAGTACTACGGACAATAAGAGGCTTATCACTCTAGCGAGCTGCGAGCGAGTGGAAAGCGGGGCGAGTGCGCATCGAGCTCGCCACGAGTTCGCAACGCGCCGCGAAGAAAAACAAAATGAATGATTGTACAAAACGTACACTGCGACCCGCGGCATCTTCGCGGAAAGCTCGCTTCGTACCCGCGGCGTGTTCGCCACGTACACGTTTCGAACTCGCGGCGAGCTGCGCAATCGCCCCGCTTTCCACACGCTCGCAGCTAGTGTGATAAGGCCCTAAGCCGTTAGAGCATTTTTTCAGGTATTCAATTAGTTGACAAATGCTTTTATCAACATAAAGAGAAAAGAAGCTTACACCTTTTAGAAGTAATCTTCTTTTCTCATATTTTTATCATTACAATGTACATTTCACCTTATTTCGCTGCAACTATGGCAAAAGAACAGACTTTATTTCTGGACCTACAAAACGTATCACATTAATCCTTTCTTCCTGTTTTGCTATTTATTTCCCCGCTCGTATTATTTGTCACAGTTGTATCTCATAATGTTCTCTCACTTTACAAATGTGATTATACTCCTCCTCTTGCGTCAGAAAATAATATGATGTTGTGTCCTCCGCGTTCATAATAATTAGGAATAAAAAGAGTCACGTCCTCTTCAACCCAGGTCTTTGTTCCCAACTTCAAATTAACTACAAAAAAGTTATAAAAGCCTTTGTTTGTCCATGGGGTGAATCTGCCCGCCGCGTCGTCACCGTAAACTTATTATGTCGCTTGCTACAATAATGGAAGGGAAAATTGTTTATCTACTCGAAATAAGTACCCTTTTGATTCACTGATGAGATAAAGTAGGTAACATTCTTTAGAAAAAAAAGAAAATGTTCTGCATCCATTTTCCTTAAGTCTTGACTCTTGTGATGATTATTAGGTGATTTCATAAATTAGCTTTAAAGGGCACTTTTGTTTTCCAGTTATTCCTTTAAATTAATTTTTCCTCTTTAAATTATCTTGGAAGCGATTGATAAAATAAATATACCTAACCTACATAAATAATTGTTATAGTTTTCAGGTGACTGTCCGTAATTTTCGTCGAAATGTCGCTGAAGTTTTTCACACAAAACCGAAAGTTTATATGCTATTTAGTACTTACCCGTTATGAAACGTAAAGCACTTGACGTGAGTGCAACAAATAGCACTGGAGTATGAGCATATAAAGTCCCACATAGTTACTTTGGAACTGATCTGTTTGTGCTGTAAGCAAGTTACAGTGCACCGAGCGGATACAGCATAGTTTTAAATTAAATATGAGCCGCACAAAGAGCACTCAACGGCTCAATACATACAGATGAGCTCCATTTATAAGCTTTACATGGAAATCTAGAACTATGCGATCGAATATAGATGCTGCGAGAGAAAGGTCAGGATAGTGCTATTGTAGCGTCAACCGCACGGTCATTAACGTTGATACTGGTAGTGTTTTTTAAACAATAAGGATAGTTTTCCCAGTTCAAGTGTTGTATAGATGTGTGGTTCAGTGTACACTGTGCTGGCTTCGATTGTTGCGAGATTTTGATATTAGGTTTTGCATTGAGCACTTTTTGGATGAACAAAAATCATGAAACACGCGTGACCGTCAACCAACGCTTCGTAGCACTCGAGCGCACACTTATGCGTGCGCGGGCACAACCCATAGCAGCTATAGATTACTTGGTTTTTTATTACGATTTGTGTGTTACGAGTTACAGCTAACGTTGTGCTTTTACGAGTATAACGCTCGCGCGATTTTTTCGTCCTTTCTACTGATTCATATATTTTTTTTTAACTGCTATATACAGCAGACTGTCACAGAGTTTGGAAACATGGAACTATTTAGGGCCTACAGTTTAATTAACGTCACAAAACAAACATCTGTTAAAAATGCATTTTTAAGCTGCGATTGGGGGTGAAACTGTTACATTATATCCAAAGGTTAACATTGGCCTGACTCAGCCAGTCTCACCCTCAGATTATTATATGAAACACAACTGTTGTTCAATACATAATTCATATTTATTATTTACCTCCGGGCACACCACCTCAAATTTTCAGCGGAACCTTTTATTTACATAAATCTAAAACAGACGCCGAGAATAATATTATGAATCATGTGAATTGAGTTACATCATACAAACATACAATATGTATGAGTTTGCGATATAACAGACGGGGAAATACGTTGCAAAGATTTTGTAGGCTCATGAAACGTTAACGGAAAGCAAAACTGAAAATAGAAACTGGCATAGTTGTCATAATACAATGTGTAATAATATTCTTAATGAAGCCAAAAGGCACTTGTTTTCTCCGTCATTGCCACATTTTTTAGTTCTACGTCATACCTGGGAACCGTCTAGTTACAGAGATATTGGGGGTCAAAGTCTCAATTTCCTTTTTAATACATGTTTTGTAAGATTTTTACTTTGAACACCTCCATGACCCCCGTACTATTCAATCCATCCATCAGCACAATGTTTTGAGTGTGTTACATTGATTTCTATCACAAAACATGTCTTTCCACCCCAAAAAAATAGTCTATTCCTAGCAATAATTTTTGCGTAAAGTTACTTAGTTTGATGTACAGAATGCTTTGTCCCAATTAATTTGGACACTTATCAGACACCTCCTTTTTATCATATCATACCGTGTATATCATATCGTGCCTTGCCATTAAAGGGAAAGTACTATTCGGAATAGAATCGCAAAGATATAGTCTGCTGTTTAGCTACGAATCAATTAATAACCTGAGGCTTTTCATAACTCAAGTAATCAATAATTTGACAGTATTGTAGCCATAGATTGTTTTGAAAGTTTGTGATACAATTGTAAACCAATGTAATTTATTGATTGTTGAATAAAATACGTATGACTTATTTAATTAATAACTTGTCAAAGTCAAAGTCAAAATTATTTATTTGCAATAAATGTGGTACAAAAGATGGTAGAATAAATATGTAGTGCAATGACACATTTCGCCATAAAATTGGCATGCAAACATTAAAGTATAATTAGATGCTAATTTCAAAATACATTTATAACTATATGTGAAACAAACCTTAAATTAGAAACTTATGTGTTTATGCCAGTGTGTTTATAAGTTACTCTCAACACGAAACATAAAAAGCAAACAGAGAAATTGTTATCAGTAGATTACACAACAACAAAATATTTACACAAAATATTTTTTTAATATACAAACACAACAACTAACTAAGACCAGTGTGTTTTAAAATTACTCAACACAAAAACAACAAAAAATATTTTGAGTTCATATATACTTACATACTGTATCAATAGTGATAGAAGAAAGGTAGGTAGGACTAACCCGTGTCTGACATATCAAGGGCAAGGTCAAAACTTGAATTATGCGGTAACCTAAAAGTTAAAAACAATTCTTAGCATAATGAGACTACATTATTCCCACTGCTGGGACACCGGCCTCCTCTCTTTGAAAGGGAATGAGCTATAATCCATCACGCGGGCCCAGTGCGGGTTTGTAGATGTCACATGTCTTCGAATTTTTGATTCTGGCACATGCCATGTTTCTTCACGATGTTGTCCTTCACCGGGTTCACTAATGTTTCACCAAAAGTCCATTGACAAATTTTCATTTTACAACCAACGTTTCATATACTATTTATTTCGCAAACAACTTATTCCGCAAATGTGTTACATTTAAAATATTCGCTTTACAAACATTTATTTGGCAAATACTTCTTTTATCAAATGCATCAAATGGTATTTATTCATTTATAAAAATTTTCATTTCTTATTTAGACATTTGGATAAATCACGTTTCAACAAAATAATTTACAGGCTAGTATTTTTTTATTTCCCTTTTTTAAGTAAAAGTTCAGGAAATGCATAGTTTTTTCATAACGTGCAAACAAGCATACTCCATGCATGCAGCAAGCATATGCTTGCTGCATGCATGGAGTATGCTTGTCTTTCTTGGCTTGCTTGGCTTGCTTTGTTTGTGCTTGTATGTATTACATGCAGCAAGCATGCAGTATGCAACCATGCAGCATGCAACATGCAGTAAGCATGCAGTATGCAAGCATGCAGCATGCAACATGCAGCAGGCATGGTTTCTATCACGGCTCACAGTAGACTCCACGTAGTCTTTTCTGCCCTACCCCTAGAGTGTAATTTAAGCCCGCGTAGGTGCGGAGGGGCGAGGCAGTCCCACGCGAGTTTATCGTCGCAGAGGGTTTTAACGCTCACCACCGCAGCTTCGGCTTGATTAAATGGCTTGATTTAAGCCCGCTCCTACGCGGGCTTAAATAACACTCTCGGGGTAGGGCAGAAAAGACTACGTGGAGTCGGTTCTGCAGCGATTCATTTCTGTCACAAAATTTGTGCTGATAGGAAACCAAATTCATCATTATATTTTCTTGTTATGGAATCGCACAATCAATATGTGAAATGTCTTTATTCCAAACGTTGTTTTATGAGATAATATGAAAAAAAAAGAATTGTTTGTCAAATAATACGTTATTAAATAAAAGTTTATCGGATAATTATTTTGCGAAATATATTATTTGTTAATCTTGTTGTTGTATAATGATGAAATGACAAATAATGTGTTCGCTAATCGTTGCTTGTCAAGTAAAAGTTTGTGAATGAATGTTTGGTGATCTGACTGGTCACCCCTTCACCGTTTTGAGAGCAGTAGTGATGAAATAAATTAAACAAAGTAATGCTCCTGCCTGGATTCGAACCCACGGCTCACAGCTCGTCCAGGCCGCCACCACAGAGCGCCACCGCTGCTCATAAAGAAAGAGAATATTTTTTTTATAAAAGGAAAGAAAGGCTACATTTTTATTACAAAATGAAGGACCTATAAAACTTGCTACTCTCTACTTTGATTTCTTTATTAAATCACTGATTAAGTGATTTAATAAAGAAATCAAAGTTTGTTTCTTACTACAACAGAAAACTCCCACAGAACCACTCCACAAAACTGTTCAGACAAAACAACAATCAAATCTACATCTAAAACCGATTACAAGAAACCCAATCACAGTCGAGAAGAGATAGAGGGGCAATATAAGTAACGAAATCAAGAGAAATATGATGATATACGATACGACTAAACGTGTAACAAATAGGCGGTTTCTTACCCTCTTGGCTAATATGGGGAACTCGGAAACTTGGAAACAAGGACTTCTGGCCCCAGCCTAATCAATCATATGACGCCACTGAATCCTCCTATAGATATATTCTAAACATTCTATTGCCGTTATACTCGTAGATTCATACTTATAATAATAATAGCTGTTGCCCATGACTACGTTCGCGTGGAAGTTTTGATGTGTATGTGTAAGGCTGAAAATAGCCTATGACCTATTGTCAGACCTACCAAATATACACACAAAAAATTATCCTTATTAAGTGTCATAGGCTGTATTTAAAGCTTATCCGCGTAATAATTTTCGACCATAACGCAAGCGGAGCCGGTAGACAAACTCAGGAGTCAGGATTTGTGCCCGGTTGATGGCAAGTGGCTCTCCCCTATTATGCGGGACTTAAAACATACCTGGAGAAATATGAGTACTATTATAGGTACACTTCTGCCTAACTCGGGATTGCCAGACCGTTTAACAGTTTTGACTGTAACATTTACCATACACATAGCTACGTTTAACATAATCACTTTATCTACGCTGGCTTCGTGATTGATGCACATTTAGAGCGATTTCCACTTCCGGATAGATATCGGAAATATATAAAACATTTCGGTTTGGCTGAATTTAATACTGAATCATGAATCGGGAGTCAGAGGGAAATAGATACCGATTTAATTACTTCGCTATTGTGACAAATGGCTATGTTATGTTTTGTTTTGAACCGGAGTTAAATAATAACGGTGAAAACCCTTTTACAAGGCAAAGGGAATATTTTTCCCACCATAATTTTCAGTTCGTTAATTAGATAACGAGTTCCTGGTAGGTATTTTATTGTTGTATAAAGGTTATTTAAAAACTTATCAATTACTCATTAAATATTCGAAGAACATAAAAAATTAAAAAAATACATTTCTACGAATAATACCTTTACGGAATTGTTTTCCGATTCCTAGATTGTTTTGCCTAATAAAGAGTCAAAAGGATACTGGCTAGGCTCCTCTGCCAAAAAACTTTAATATATACCCTTCAGATGAGGGAGCTTAGGATGGTATCCAACGGGTTTATACCCAAGTAAACCATGTCATAAAAACCCTACGTTTATATTACAAACACGCACTCAACGTGAAAACGTTTGCTACTTCATTGTACCCTTTGTGTTGGTTTTGTGTTATGATAAGAAGTCAGTACAAATTCACATTCAAAAACTCCAGTATTTAAACAGAAATTCCCTTAAACGAGTCCTTGACTTGTAAACAAACCGAAGCCAGGTGAATGGAATTAATGGAAAGCTGCGCCACAAAATTTATCTTTAATAAAAATCGAAGTCCAATTATCTGGGTATTATAAAACCGTGTTCACACTGACGGCGACCCAGTAAGGAAATTGGAACGGCAAATAAATATCACCAAAGTGTGGAAATTGGAAACCGTAACATTTTTTTATGTTGCCACCCTCTGATACCAAGCGAAACATGGCGGTCGTACAAAATAAATATGTTTTCGGCAAACAGAGAGCCGCGACACGTGACACCATACGTCTTTCAATCAACAACATTTTTGACTTTCGCTTATGGATAGGAAAAGGATCATCCATTATCAGGAAGTGCTCAGCCGGATGTTTCCCTCTTCCGAATCTACTTTGGAACAGTTTGTACCCAAACAAAAGTTGTTTCAAACGAATGGCCTATTCGAACGCGCGGAATACCTAAACGTAACTTAAAAACGTAGAATTTTTAAGGTCAAAATATTAGTTAGCCACATAAGAATAAGAATAAGAAATTTCATAAACTCAAACATGGGTTTACATACAGAATTAAAATAAAATAATACATGCATGCAAGATCTTAAATAAGAGTGGATCACGACATGTCTGCCATTTCTCATGGCGTGCAAATATTTACGGTACAATTTTATTGAATTAATGATTTTTAAATTTACACTTAGACATTACATATCAATCAATTACATACAATTATTATAATAGAATCAATTATTTTTAATTTTACTCTTTTATGTATATTAAATATCAGACACAGTTTTACATACGTATTATATCAATCATTTACATTATTTTATGTATTAATGAATTAATCACAATGAAGATTTACATGTCTTCAATAGGCATTCAAATAATAACATTTATGCTATATTTTAGTTCTCCACTACTACAACACACCTTACCACACTAGTTATATTCATTTCTTTATAATAATCACCATGAGTCGTTTAAAAATTCTGCAATACTATAGTATGTTTTTTGTACCAAAAACAATTTCATTGTTTGTTTCAATTTGGGTATAGTTTGCTCTTTCCAACTTTTGGGCAATTTGTTGTAGATAGTTGGTGCCATACAAAAAACACTCTTGCGCATAAGTGCAGTTTTTGATGTATGGACACATAGTTTGCTATCATCACGTCTATTTCTTGGAAATTGGTCTGCCATACGAGAAAACAAATGTAGGTTTTTACGAACATAACTATTTCTAATATATAAATTGAAGGTAATGTAGTTTTGAGATTAAACATAGATCTCATGCAGCACTTTTGTATTTTAAAGATGATATCCCTATCGGTTGAGTTGCCCCAGAAGATAACACCGATCTAATGACGGATTCAACTAAACCATAGTAAGCCGTTAATAGCGCTTATTTTACTTAGTTTATATTTACTTACATAATATTTATTGACTTTATTTATGTCTAAGGGTGCTACTAATTGTAGAAGTCGCTATAATAATAAATTAAAACAGACATATTTCAGATAAAAATGTCATTCGAATTTACGTCTCATTTCAGTCCAGCAGCGTTCAAGGTAGGGCCTCGAAAGACCGAATTATTATGTATCATTAATTTTTCATGGAAGTTACACTGCTGGGAAAATGTGGGTGACCCATTGTTACACCTCTACCCATCTCTTCCGGAATTACAAGTATGATGTTGTGTGTCATCATCATCATCATTTCAGCTGAAAGACGTCCACAGCTGGACATAGGCCTCCCCCAAGTGTCGCCACATTGACTGGTCCCGTGCGACTCGCATCCAACGGATTCCCGCAACCTTAACCAGGTCATCGTTCCACCTAGTGGGAGGTCTTCCAACGCATCTTCTTCCGGTTCGCGGTCGCCACTCTAGAACTTTTCGGCCCCATCGGCCATCCGTTCTACGAGTAATGTGCCCTGTCCACTGCCACTTAAGCACTTAAGCTTGATGTGCGTGTCTGTTCATTATTTTAAAGCTCGTCGAGATATCAACCTATATTTAACGTATTGTAAAAATGGTTCTGAACCTGTAGGTTTACCTATAGGCTTTACAGAGTGTTTACAATTGTGAGGCAATTGTGTAACATATTAATTATGTCCATACATTGAAAAGTTAGCCGTCTTCAAAAAAACCAATAAGTCCGATGTAAGTAAAAAGCTTCGGTAACTTCGGACAAGTTGCGCCGGACTTTTATAATTTTAGATTAGTCTGAAGTTTGCCATCTCGAGTCAAAGACATGAATATTCAATCAAAGTATCAATATAAAATCTACTTAATAAAGTATTTTCATAATGATATTCGTGGAGAAAACAAACTTTTCACTCGGCGCTCTAAAAGAGAGTAAAAAGATTTGGTTTATTTTAGATCATACTTTACAACTTTCAGGCATACTCGTGTCGTAATACAAGTTACATAATTATAGGTCATGGGTTTAAAAATGTTTGTTTATCTTACTAGCTCATTAATGCGCCCAACTTTGCCCGAGTGGCGGTCGATAATAATTGAACCGCGGAATCGGTTATAAACTATCACAGATAGCTTATAACCCAGGTTATAAACTATCTGTGTGCCAAATTTCATCTTAATCGGGTCAATAGTTTTTGCGCAAAAGAGTAACATACATCCAGACATCCATACATCACTCACAAACATTTATAATATTAGTGAGAATTCATGAGCACTGCTCTCAATATGATAAAGACACCTGAGACACCGTATGTCCCAGAAACAAAAAATCGAAGATACCATGTGACATATGTGTGTCAATGTGGCCCACAGAGTGGATTACCCACTGGATCTAAGGAAAAGAAAGTGTTGGGGCATTGGAAATTTACAGGCTGTTTATGCTACGCATTTACGCATACGAAGTCAATTCCCCACAATATGCGAATTTTACCCGAGACCAACAAATTATGCATACTACATGCACAAGTATGTAAAATAGTACATAAGTAAGCATTTCTTCCACGTTGTGTTGCCCCAGAAACGCGATCTGTTTGCCAAAGAACGTGACAGTGGCGCGATGAACGAATGCCGCCGGCTAGAGCTTGCGAAAGGATTTTTCCAAAACTTGGGACTCACGGAACAACGCATATACACAAGTAATACATTTCACAGAATCGTTTAGCGAGATAAAGTTACCGTCGTTATTTATTTTTGTGCACATGAAATAAAATACAAGACTCTTCCTTGGAAATATGGAGTACAGGGCATATTTCTTACTGAAAATATACAACACTGTCGCATGATACTGCGTATTTCTTTAAGATATGTCTTCCGGTTACTACAACACTCCCAGAGAAAAGTAAAATAGTCGAGATAATAAAAGAAAACCTATAATAAACAAATGCGAAGTCATGATAACATCTACGATCAATAATTGAGTTCCAAGAAACCGTAGCGGTGTAGCTGTTGCTACGGCGTAGCGGGCGCGTAGCGGGCGTAGCTACTTCTACGGTGGGCAGCGGATTAACAACATAATGTGCTCTTGCTGAAAATTAGGCTAAATTAGTACTACCAGATTAGTCTCATAATTTCAAATATTTTATAAATAATCACAAATTAATAAGTTTAAATCAGTTTCGCAGCTTTTATTGACCTCAAAAGACGTATCTTTAGCTCGATGATTGAAAGTTGAAAACCGAAAACCGAAAAGCTCATTAAAAACGAAAAGTCAACTCTGATACAAAGATAAGAATCTTCTATCTTGCTCCGTTTAAGTGCTTTCGATAGATCATTAATCTTCTAAGGCTTGTTGTACACGGGCCGTAAATAATAATGCAGCGTCCCAAATTCATGGACAATACCTAAGTGTCGCCTCTCAAGTTTGATTAATGAACACTCAATAACCCACACAAAGACCCCTTCGAGAATATACACAAGAACCAATATTATCGGAGACTTTTTAGAAAATATTTTATAATGGTGGAGAAAATGGCTGTTGAGATCGAGTCTTTTACGATAATCGTCGGTCATTCATGCGAGTAAAACAGCAAGTAACTGTTAAATTGTTAAACGTCGGATACAATGTGTGATGGGAATTTACTGGCAACATTCGTAAAGCAGCTTTCAGACTTCGCTATACTATTGTGCTATATAATATTGCAAAGAAGGACCTAATGCTGTACTATATAGCATGGCGTTTACATTGCACGATATGATATCTATACAATATTATTTATAATTAATATTACAAAGCTGAAGAGATTGTTTGTTTGTTTGTTTGAACACGATAATCTCAGGAACTGCTGGTGCAAATTGAAAAATTATTTTTGTGTTGGATAGTCCACTTATTGAGGAAGGTTATAAGCTACGCTATAACATCACGCTACAACCAATAGGAGCGGAGCATAAATGAAAATTGTTGTAAAAACGGGGAATATTTATTCCTTTTGTGGGATTTTTCTCTTTTATGTGACGCAGACGAAGTTGCGAGGGTCAGCTAGTATACGATAATATTGTATTGTATTGTACAACGGGCTGGTGTCTGCAACTCCACTTCAAAGCGTGTATTTTGCGTATGGGCTATAATCCACCACGCGGGCGGGTTGGTAGATGTCACATGTCTTCGAAATTTTTCATTCTAGGACATGCCGGTTTCTTCACGATGTTTTCCTTCACCGTTTTTGAGAGCAGTGGTGACGAAATAATTTACACAAAGTAATGCGCCTGTCTGGGTTCAAACCCACGACTTACTCTTCGTAAGTCGGGGCTGCCACCACTGGGCCACCGCTGCGTTCACATTACGACAATATATGATAATATTGCGTAATGTTAACGCCATGCTACGAGTATATAGTATAGCATTAGGTCCTTCTTTGCTATACTATACTGCACAACAGTATAGCGTAGTACGAGTATGAAAGCAGCTTCAACATGTCCATAACAATGTATGGTGCGGGATATTGTTGTGCTATGAGCTATATGTATACTATATGCTATTATATTATAGCGTAGTCTGAAAGCAGCGTTAGGTAAGGGCCTGCTGATACTCAGGCGCGGTAAAGTCAAGTGCCTTATTCGGACGACCGTACAAATGGAAACCTATTTGTTTTCCACAATACGTACTTCACATCCGATTAACTGAAAACATTCACAATACCTACATGTACAGACTGTATCCGTACCCTTTACTGGTCATATTTATGTAGTCAAAAGTAAAAAAAACGAAATTCCAAAATTGTCTACGAAAATTTGTCATAATTGGTAAACTCATAACTGAATAATAATAAATAATAATAATACATATCGCTGGACATTAACACACAGCGCCATCTAGTGCCACACTAAGCAAAGCTTGTGTCGTGGACACTAGATAGTTGGTATACTACATGTATACTTTTTTAACCGACTTCTAAAAAAGGAGGAGGTTCTCAATTCGGATGTTTCTATTTTTTTTTTTTTTTTATTTTTTTTTTTATGTTTGTTCGGGCATAACTCCGTCGCTTGCCAACCGATTTGGAAAATTCTTTTTTTGTTGGAAAGGGTATTCTTTCCAAATGGTCCCATATCCACCAAGTCGGGATCTGATGATGGAATCTTGGCGAAATCGAGAGAACTCTTCAAATGTTATATGAAAACGTGTTGCGATTTTGGTTTTTTCTACAACAAGTGAAGCATTTGCGTTTGATAAGAACCATTCTACACATCAGATCTGATGATGAAGCCAAGAGTCACGGAACTCCATAATGAAACAATGTACCCTAGTCGTGTTTGGGCTTGTTGTAATTGTAACGGTATGCACTTTCCATGTATATCAAGCACATGTGAACCACTAAAAAGGGAAAAAATAAAAACATTTTTTGCAAAAAATAAAACCGACTTCAAAAAAAAACAAAAAAGTGAAAAATAACTTTAGCTTCTGAAGTCGGTGACAAAAAAACTAAATCAATCAAACAAAGGTCACCGACTTCAGAAGCTAAAGTTATTTTTCACTTTTTTGTTTTTTTTTGAAGTCGGTTTTATTTTTTGCAAAAAATGTTTTTGTTTGTAAATACATACTTATCTATACTAATATTATAAAGCAGAAGAGTTTGTTTGTTTGTTTGTTTGTTTGTTTGTTTGTTTGTTTGGTTGAACGCGCTAATCTCAGGAACTACTGGTTCAAATTGAAAAATTCTTTTTGTGTTGGATAGTCCATTTATCGAGGAAGGCTTTAGGCTATAAAACATCACGCTATGACCATTAGGAGCGGAGCAGGAATGAAAAATGTTGCAAAAACGGGGATTTTTTCCCTCTCTTATGTGACGCAGACGGAGTTGCGTGGGTCAGCTAGTTATACATATAAACATCCATGACTCGGAAACAAATGTCCATGCTCATCACACAAACATTTGCTCCTACCGGGATTCGAACCCGGGACCCAAAGAACGTAACCCTCACTACCACTACGCCATTCGGGTCGTCGTGAATGACGCTACGATGACCGGATGAATAACTGAATGACGAATGATGGTCGCAAAAACTATTAATGAATACCAATAAGAATTTAAGAATGGCTTGTACAATATTTCCATAAATAGGCTAGTTTCCACCATCAATAAATTGCAAAACTAATTAGTCCGTCAGTTACAGTATCGGAAAATAATGGACACGTATTTTTTGTTTTTGTAAATCACTGAGTACTGACAAAGATAAAACGCATCAAAACTCGGGAGTGGGGCTGGTGACGTCACAACGCACGGCGTGACGTATTGCGAATTTTAAGAGCGTCGTATCTTCGTCAATTTTGGTTTATGTAACAAAAAAAAAATACGGGTCAAATATTTTTTTATAATCTAACTGACGGACTAATTACATTTTTTTAGGACACAAGCCTATTGTGTATATATTATATATGTCACCGTAAAATTGTCAAATACGTTATATTACAATATAACGTATATCTCTCTAGCGATATTGTAAAGTCTCGAATTATTGTCAACTGAACATACGGAAGTATCTATTGCCCCCATAAACGGGACTTGGGGCACCCCCCCGTTAGGTTAGTTAGGTTCCTTTAAACCCTGCACTCGGAAATAGGGGCCCCGAAGCGGGGCTCCGTCGACTACGCTTTTTAGGGGAATATGAAGTGTTTTAAGGTTAGGTTATATTAATCGATATTTCTCAGGAATGGTACAGTATCTTTTCATAAGAGTGGTACCACTGGGCAAGGGGGACCCCTCCTTCTCTCCACAACGCGTGAGTTGACTACCATCGCATGCATTTCACGAAAAATAATGCGTTTTATTGTAAGCAGTATGTTCATTTGACAATAATTCGAGACTTTACAATATCGCTAGAGATATTACAATATAACGTATTTGACAATTTTACGGTGACATATATATTCAATATATTTCCAACATTATTTAATGAGACTTCAGATAATATAATAACAAGACTATCTTTAACAAGCCCTTTAAGTATTTGTACTAATTAAAAATTAGTGGCATGGTAGGGTTCAGAGAACCTCTGAATCTCAATCAATAGAATCAAAGCAAGTCCACACAGGCTATTGTCTCATGAAGATTCATGGAACTAGGCTGTGGCTGAAGCAAACCTATGTCATGTACGATGTACAGGTATGTAGGTTCACCCGCATGTATGTATAGTTAATGGGCCAACAATTGTGCACGGTCAGGTGGGGTACCCGGGTACCCGGGTAGGCTGCCGGCTCTCGACCACCGCGGACCGGAATCGACGACGACTCTCAACGGCGGCCCTCTGGCCAGTTTCAAGATTTAACTGCAGACCTTTCCTAATTAAGTGACCTTTTAATGTTTGTGGGCAAATTGAGGGTTTAAACCCACTCGGAAATTCCGACTTAACCTTTATAAACGCAGATATGTATGTATGTATATGGAGCTGGAAAAATCTAGGTCAGCTTCTTAACTTGCTTGTAGCTACCCAAGGGATGGAAGCTATACGGGCTGCTAGTTTATACGTATCACCTTCGTAGAGTACATTTATTACTAAATGAACATCCACAACGTTGTCGGTCGGGTGTATTCCCGCTGACCCCACTGCTCGTCGTCCCACTGCACACTGGTGGGGTCAGCGGGAAATGATTAAAATAATCAAAAAATATTCCCGTTGACCCCACCAGTGGGACGACGAGCAGTGGGGTCAAAGCGGGAACTAATAAAATAAATAAAAATTGTTCCCGATGACCCCACCGTTATAATTTAACTACGAAGCTTTCCCTTCTAAACGTTATTAAAAACGTTCTTCTGCCGCCTTAATTAAAAACAAAACTTTGTGAGTAGTAAAACAACGGGGATGTTCCGTAATTTCCATTTTAACGGCACCGTCATAAAAAGAAGAATGCTAATTTATTTAAGTGTTCTCCACTGCACTTAGCGCAGCTCAAAAAATACTACATTTTAGCTTATTTCCTACCTACTCAGCATAATGACTTTCTGCCACATACCGTCGACAGGCTTCAAGGACCTCATCCCAAAATAAAAACATTTTTCATCAAAAAACTTTTACCGACAGCTGTTACTGATTTCCATTTCACACCTACTTCCTGCCTATCTTCCTATAATTATCTTCTTTCTTTACGAAACTGTAATAAAAAAACTTTTTTGCAAAAAATAAAACCGACTTCAAAACAAAAGACAAAAAAGTGAAAAATAACTTTAGCTTCTGAAGTCGGTGACCTTTGTTAGATTGATTCAGTTTTTTGTCAAGTCGATTTTATTTTTGTCTTTTTTTTTGAAGTCGTTTTACTTTTTTGCAAAAAAGTTTTTATTTTTCACTTTTTAGTGGTTCACATGTGCTTGATATACATGGAAAGTGCATACCGTTACAATTACAACAAGCCCAAACACGACTAGGATACATTGTCTCATTATGGAGTTCCGTGACTCTTGGCTTCATCATCAGATTTGATCGTAGAATGGTTCTTATCGAACCGCAATGGATTCACTTGTTGTAGAAAATACCAAAATCGCAACACGTTATCATATAAAATTTGAAGAGTCCCTCGATTTCGCCAAGATTCCATGATCAGATCCCGACTTGGTGGCTATGGGACCATTTGGAAAGAATACCCTTTCCAACAAAAAAAGAATTTTCCAAATCGGTTGGCAAGCGACGGAGTTATTATGCCCGAACAAACATAAAAAAAAAATAGAAACATCCGAATTGAGAACCTCCTCTTTTTCTAGAAGTCGGTTAAAAAGAGTTGAAAACCTTGAAGAGAAACTTAGAAGCGTAACAGAAAATCATTTTAATTTTTATTAATTAGTAATCGTTGCAAATTGAAAATTTCGCCGTGACTCGTCGCACCTCGCGGTGGCCGGCGGCGGTGGGGTGGAGGTGCGGGGGGGCAAGGGGGTGGCTGAAGTCGACCGCCACTGAAACGCGACACTTTTCTTTTCCATTCTCATCTCAAACGAGCGCCGTCCACGAAACACTTCTTCATATTTTCAAAGCCTCCGTAGATAACTTTGAATTATGAGACTTTGTTGTTGTTTGACGGCCCTACACAAGTATGACGCAACAACTTCAATTCTAAAACTCTCAATTCAATTGTGCCCTCCTGCTGCTCCACGAAATGTAAGTAATTCACACTCCACTCCTCCCTTTTCGTTGCGGATAACTTAATTAGCAAAACTTTTAAGTAATGTCACCAAATACAATTTAATTTTCCCGTGTTCGTCGAATTCGTTCGTGGTATTGGATTATGCTTAAAATTAATATTTGGCCTGGCTGTGTCTCGGGTGGGTTCTAGTATTTTCAGCATTAAATTATATTCTGACTACCTCGTGGGTCTAGTGGTCCCGACCACTTACGTGAGACTTTAACATAACTATCTAAATATGGGTGTATTAATTACAAGTCTGCCTAACCCTTTGGGGATTACAAGCTTGATGTTATGACATCAAAATTACTTACATAAAATCAAAAGGAGATCACCCAGCCTTCATACATTTTTGGGCTATTTTCAAAAGTCTATTTAATTATTGCGTTTATTTTAGTTGCCGGCAAAAAAATCATTACCCCAACCTGGGTGATCTCAGATATTTTGTGGTTGAATAACTTCTCGGTGAATTGACTTACGATTTTGGTGTAATAAGAAACAACGTTTGTGATGTTATGCTCTATCCAAATAATAAGTTTATTTTGGTTAGCCGGCACTTTTGGAAATAGCCCAATATGGGTGATCTCCTTTGCCCACAACTACCCCACGAGTCGGATTTTTGAGCAAGCAAGCAGAGCGAGTAGTTGATAGTTGAGTATGAATGTTACATAAATCCAAAATATGGGATTCCTCAAAATCCAAAACTAAGCTCCAAAAACCTTCCTCCACTAACAAATTACATTACATACAAAACGAAGCATTAATAAAGCGCAACTCGACCGTACTTAAGTTACAACAGAGCGAGGGAATCGCTAAAGTACAGATCAAATAAGAGAGTTGTTCCAACTTCAGCAGTCAGTTGGTCTGGAGACAAATCCCCAAAGCCTCGGATCGAATGTTACAACTTGCTAGTGTAGAGCTTCGATTGACAGCTGCACCTGCATCTAGAGATTTATGTTCTGGCTGTTTAAGTCGAGAATTACTTTGTACTAATGACTTTAAGGTGTAAAATGTTACATCGTTATGGCTACGTTATAGAAAATGGTCCACAAGGTACAACTGAATAATAAAATAAATAAAAATAGCTTTATTGATTCCTTACACTATTTAGACATCCATCAATTATTTACATTTATTGTTTTTAGCAACAATCTGTTAATAATTTGCATTAATTGATTACATTTTTTTTTCACTATACAGGGTGTAAACCACCTTATCACAAAGCCGTTAACCAAGCATTCTGTACATCAAACTAAGTAACTTTACGCAAAAATTGTTGCTGGGAAACAACTTTTTTTTTGAGGTTATAAATCATGTTATGTGGTAGAACTCAATGCAACGCACTTAAAACATTGTGCTGATGGATGGATTGAACAGTAAGGGGGTCGTGGAGGTGTTGAAAGTCAAAATCTTACAAAAAAAACTTGTGTTTAAAAACATAAAATTGTCAAAAAGTTGTAACTTTGACCCCCCATATCTCCGTAACTAGAAGGTTCCCAGGTATGGTGTAGAACAAAAAAATGATCGCAATGATGGGGAGAACAAGTGCCTTTCGGCTTCGTGAAGAGGTGTTTTACACCCTTTATACAATTATTACAATAGAATTAAATATTATTTTATTAACAATTAAAATGATTTGAGATAACATATTATATTAATTTCTTCATGCACTTACATAATTATTATCATGCAAATTTTTAACGTAATTTATTGTTATTATTAATTGTCATTATTTAGTAATAGTTTCCTCATGTAAAATTATTAATCTTCTAAAATTATTATAGTATATATTATTTATTATCATTTTAATATTATTAAATATTTAAATGTAAGGACCGCCTATAGCGGTAAAAGCCTCCTCCATTCTTTTCCATCTCGCTCTGTCTCTGGCTAGCCTGCTCCATATGTATTAGTTTATTTCATTGTATCTGTAATATATGTGTATTATTATGTATACTATTTATGTACTTAATTCAATTTGTTAACAAAATGGCATTGTTCTCATTGATTTTTGTACTCTACCACAATGCTGTCATATTTGACCCAATGGTTGACTGGTAGAGAATGCCTTGTGGCATTAAGTCCGCCTATGTACCACTCTTGTACATGAAGTTTAAATAAATAAATAAATAAATAAAATATTTTTCCTGCTACTTTGGCTATGTCATCGTTCGACCTTTTGCATGGTCTACCTCGACGGCGTTTTTGTTTGTCGGGTACCAGTTTGTGGTTATTTTTGTCCATCTCTCATCACTCATTCTTTGGATGTGTCCTGCCTATTTCCATTTTTAGCTTAAGATCCTGCCTAACTACGTCCTTGGCTTTGGTCCTCTCTCTAATTAGCGTGTTTTTAACTTTATCCCTTAGTTTTACTCCCATGTAGCTCCTTTCTATAGCTCTCTGACAGACTCTTATCTTGTCTAACGATTCTTTTGTTAAAGACCAAGTTTGGCATGCATATGTAAGGCACGGCATTAAGCAGGTTTCCATTGCTTTTGTTTTTATTTTGGTAGGTAGTTCACTTTTAAATATTTCTTTTATGGACCAATACTTATTCCAGGTGTTCTTTATTCTGCGTATTATTTCTTTCTATGAACAGTCTTTTATAGAAATTAAGTGTCCCAAATAGACATACTCATAAACCCATTCTAAGGGTTCCCCGTTCAATGTTAAAGTTTTTTCTTCTCTGTTTGTCATAACTTTAGTTTTGCTTTGGTTCACTTCAAGCCCCACAGTCTTGCTTTGTTCATTCAGTGTTTTTAACATATGTTGTAGTTCTTCAGGGTCTTCAGATAATAGCACCAGGTCATCTGCAAATCTAAGGTGTGATAAGTCATCATCATCTTCATCGGCCTATTAATGTTCCCACTGCTGGGACAGGCCTCCTCTCTATGAGAGGGAATGGGCTATATAATCCACCACGCGGAATAAGTACCTACTGCTAACAACTCTATCCCAGTCCAGTGATCTAAAAATTCTTTTATTTTTTATACAACTGAATACGGATTACTAATCAATCAAGTCTTCTGAACTGTACCTAATTCTAAACAAGTAAATTTCATTAAAAATAAAAAACACATTGTATAATGTACCTATACAGTTATAGGTACCTGTACCTATACAGGGTGTAAACCACCTCATCACGAAGCCGTCAACCAAGCATTCTGTACATCAAACTAAGTAACATTACGGAAAAAATATTGCTGGGAATAGACTTTTCCGAAAATAGACAAAAAAAAATCAAGTCTCTAATGTCCGAACAGCTGATCGAGTTTTGTATGAAATGTCGATATTTTTTTGCCTATTTTCGGGGAAGTCGTTGAACAAATGTTGTTTTTGATGTTAGTAATCTAATTCTGCGAGGTTGTTGGTATTTTACAAATAACCCTGTATACCTACTTGTATATTATATTGGTAATCTCATTTTAATTTCCTTCATTCTAATACCGTGCTCGATAAGTTTGCTTGAAAGAAAAGTATTAACAACTCACAATTTTATTTAGCGCAAAAATCCGCCAATTTTTTTTATAACCCCTTTCTAAGGACACTTGTATGTTTGAAACGACCTCAATCGTCGAAATAATTATATATCCAGGCATTTGGAACACACGAGGTGATAAAAAAATTACAAAGAAACATACAAAATGCGCGAAATATACAACCCTTCCTGGGCAGTTGGATAATAATGGACACCCTGACCTCTTATTTGTTTCTTCTCAGAAGAACTCGGAAAAGATACATCACATCAGCTTAATCTAGCTTTAAACAAAAACATTAAAGTTTATAGTGACATAATATACAACCAGTTAACTGAACGGACATTGTCAGCTAAGAACAATTATCTGATATTTTCTACTCAATTCTTTTCAATTTTCAGTGATTTCCTACCCAATTCCTTTCCATTTTCAGTAAACCACTTAAAGCAAGTATTCAAAATAAAACATCTGAACATTTCCGTGCTTACAATACTACTACAACTCTAGTTCCAAAACGCGCTACTTAAAAGGGGAAATGCAACATGGAAATCAACGAGAGCTTTTTGTGCTGTCAAAGGAGATTGTAAAACAAAAGCTGCAGTTCGTTATCTCGCTCCTTTGCCGACCACCGCCATTCTTGTGCGCTGACTTGTAGGTACCTAACTGAAAATAGTATATTTTATAACGAGGGACTAAACGAAGCCATTATATACCCGAGGTGGTTTGACTCCCGAGCTTGCGAGGGAGTCATTAAAAAGCGAGGGTATATTAAGTTGGCGTTTAGTCTCGAGGTGCAAACTGTACTTTTCACTTCGAGTGCGAGAAAAATAGTCATTTAAAACCGAACAAATTTACACTCGATAAAAATTCTGAACTGAGCGGTCAGTTTTTTCTTCTATCAGGTCAGTCACAGATAATTAGTACCTACATTACTGCAGCGGCTAGCAACAGTTTTGTGACCATGTTTTACTCTGAACCACGGTAACAAAAGAGTAACTTATCAGAGGTTTTATTTAAATTTCGAATTGGCTTGCAAATAGAAAGCGGTTTATTGAAAAAAAAAACAAATGAACTCTTCAACGCGAGAAAAATTATTGTTGTTTGTGTGCATCGTTGATTTTGAAAAGTATGTGCAATGGCTCTGTTACTAGCCGTAGCAGTGTGGATCATCTTCATTGCGAAAATGTTGAGAGTTTGGGTTGAGTATTAAATTGTTAATCTAATAAAAAAAACTGACCGCTCAGTTAAGAATTTTTTCATCCCCCCATCTCGGTAAGAGTATTTTTGCACTTCAATATCTGACTGCAAAAGCCGTTTTTATCGTCTTGAGGGTAAAGTAAATTTGAATTTAGAACATCGTGGGCACTAAGCATGTGAATTCAAAACATCATTAAAACCTATTTACTTCTACCTCTATGGTGCCGAATTTATCATATTTTTTTTTAATTTGTTAAGAACTCAGACTCGGAACCTTCTTGGTGTACTTTTTTTAATATGTTTTGCGCGCGCCATTTGCTTTTCACGTCATGTTGTTAACACCTTAGGTTAAAAACAAGGAATCCAACTTGAAAACAAGTGAAAAACTTAAAATGACCACTCATTATCTAGTGACTAGGAAGTTTATTTGACGCCAACAGAATTAACTGAATTTGTTAAATGCGCAATTTTTTTTTTTGCGTTTATTCATTTCCTCGCTGAGGTGGGATGAAAAGTTACCTACGTGTTGCACTCGAGTGCAAAGATTTTTCACCTCGAGTTCTTTTGATTCACTCGCTAACGCTCAAGATTCTAAGTTTTGAATCACTCGCTTCGCTCGTGACTCAAGTTTAGAATCTTTCGCTTGCTGGGTCATCAAAATTGAGCACGCGGTTAAAAAACAACTTTGCACTCTTTTATAACAAATAACTATTGTCGAGTGTAAATTTGTTCGGTTTTAAATGACTATTTTTCTCGCACTTAAAGTGAAAAGCACCTACAGTTTGCACCTCGAGACTAAACGCCAATTTAATATACCCTCGCTTTTATTGACTCACTCGCAAGCTCGGGAGTCAAACCGCCTCGGGTATATTATGGCTTCGTTTAGTCCCTCGTTATAAAATATACTATAAGATATATCTCACAACACAACACTATTAGTAATGTAGAAGCTTATATTAAGGAGCTCTTAATTTTTAAAATACTACATAGACATATGTGAGTATAGGAAAGTTTAATTGATTATGTAATAATTATCATAATCTTAGACTCTGTCGTCGTGTTCTTAATTAAAATATTATTCCGTATGTAACTCCACTGCATGAAAAACCCCACCTCACCTTAAAAGTGTTAAAAAGTCTGAAAATCTATTTACGCCAAGGATACTTAACGTAACATTTTACACAAACACCTATTTCTTGGCACGTAACTAGCAATATTCATAGCTGCACATCATGTCGTGGAGATTGTAAGCACTTCAGTATAAAAAAGGCTTTTATGAAAATCAAATTCCGTCGTGGAGAAAGCATCGCCAACTTTATTGTTATTCAGGGGCACGAAATAATCGAGAGGTGGGAATGGTGGGAAGTATGAATGAAAAATGTCTGAAGTTATAATCGATTTCGGAACCAACATTTTAACACTGGCCAAAAAGCCGTATTTTTTAAAAGTAAACTGTAAAGTCATTGTATTTTGACATCATCTGTGTTTGACATCGTAGTGACAAATACTAAAGGATTTGTGTAATTTTATGAATTAAAGATTCCTTGTTCATTAGAATTAAACCACAATGAGTCTTAGTAAACTTATCTCGAAGACACTGCAAATTTCGGAATCAAAACGTTCACTAAGCCCTAAGGAGCATAGAGAAGAGGCGCCGAATGATGGCCACTCCCAAGAAATGGAGCCCATCATCGTCAAGAATAGCGCTTACGCCTCCGCCTTTATCGAAGATAGTGCATCGAGTATATTCCGCGGGTGGACTGATGAACAGTCCAGGGTCAACTTTTTAAGCAAAATTCTAACTAACTTATCCTTAGATTATAGACAATCAGGTAACTATCATTTTGTTTTGTTTGTCTACAGTTTCAGTGGATGCTTCTTCTAGACTTTTAATAAAAAGGTTTCCACTTTTTGTACAAATGTACCTATTTGGACTCCACAGAAAGAGCATTATATGCTGCGAGTTTTGGGTAAGGCACATCAGAAAGGCTTCCTTGAATGCATCAATGCTTATGTACTTATAATTACCCATTTTAAAAGCATGAGTAACAGAATATTTTAACAATTTTTTATATTTTAGTTGTAAATGGTCTGCCACGACGTTTCTCAACAGAATTAAATACAGATCAAAATTTACCCAAGAAAAGTGATGAGGAGACACTGATAGAGGAGGTACCTGAGTTTATTTCGTAATTTAACATTTTATTTTAAAGTATAAAATTTAATAGTTATTTTCCCAACATTGCTTACCTACATAGAAAATAAAATTCTGTGCCATAATTAAATAGCAATTTATTTTTACAAGATGTTGTACAAGTTATATTAAATTCCTTCAAACTTTAGGGACTACAAACTCCAAGTTATTCGTTAATTTTCGATGCAAATATTTATGATTCTACTTAAGGTATACGTGTTTCATAAATATTTTCCTCAGCGCTTGCAATATTTTGGGCAGTTATAAAGTGTTATATCATACATCGTATAATGGCGTAGATGGAAGCTAAAAAGTACAGGTGAATAAGGCTCTCAACGACCACACAATTTAATGAATGATGCTCCCCTGTAGAGGGGTCACATTTCGTAACATCTCTTTAGTGGATATTTCCCACCGGAAAAGACATTTCACTGGACCTCTATTTTATTTTCATGAGCGGTAAAAGCTACCGTGATTTTTGGACATACGAAAATGCCATGTGATGAAAGGTAAAGAGTATACATACTGGGTGTAAACAACCTCATCACAAAGCCGTCAACCAAGCATTCTGTACATCAAACTAAGTAACTTTACGCAAAAATTTTTGGTGGGAAACGTTTTTTTTTTTGGGGTGAAAAGTCATGTTTTGTAGTAAACTCAATGTAATGCACTTAAAACATTGTGCTGATGGATGGAATGAATACGGAGGTCGTAGTGAGTAATGACGGGGGTCGTGGAGGTGCTTAAAGTAAAAAATCTTACATTAGAAACTTATATTTAAAAAAAACTTGTTAAAAAGTTGTAACTTTGACCCCTAATATCTCCGTAACTAGAAGGACGCAAAGACGGGGAGAACAATTGCCTTTCGGCTTCGTTAAGAAGTTTTTTACACCCTTTATCTTTCAAAATTAAATTTTCAGTTTCCTGTACACATGACGAGGCTCATGAACGAAGATAATTACTGGGGGTGTTTCTACAATTTCCCTGAGCTCTATGCAGATGTGTTTGCGCCAGTAGTACGTATTCGTAACCTGGAGGACGTGGCTGAGCCTGTGAACGGCGAACTTACCAGAGACATGGTCACTGCTTGTCTCACTTACCTCAGACGTATACCTATCCTCGGAGACCTAGCTTATATCAAATTGGATCTTTCATATAAGGTAGGTAATAAAACAATAAGTATTCATACAATTTTAGAAGTCTATATATTCCATTGTAACATTAACACTAAAAACGGAATATTTTCCATGTTTTCTATTTGTTTTCAGTTCTTGATATGTTGGCACTGTTGCAAGCGCCATGATCGCGGATGAACTATTAGTAATTAATTGATAATTTATCCGTGATCATGGAGCTTGCAACAGTGCTTAAATATTCGGAATTCAACAAGTATAATTAAAAATGGTAAATATCCTGCTTTTGATATTAATGATGTGTTAGTGACCATGTTAGTTTAATCAATCAAATCAAATCACTCACACAACTTATTTTACTGAATAATTCTAAAGAAAAAGTCGACCGTAGACGTTTTGTTAGAAATATATGTATACCCATGTATTCTTGAAACTTATTCAAGCATTTTTAATTAACAAGATATCAGCAGAATGCATCAGTTTTTCAGCTTTCCGTATCACGTTTAACTTCTCTTAACATTAGTTGTATTAAAGTTTATACATTTACTGATCCGATTTCATAAATCTTTCGCTTAATCAAAATCAAAGCATTTATTTCAAGTAAGCCAGTTACAGCCACTTTTGAATTTTCGAAACAAAGATGAACGTGTTTTGTGATACGTGAACGCATCTGACATTATGGAACGTAAACATTCGGGCCACCATTTTGAAGAAGAAAGTTTACGCTGACGCTGTCATTTTTTTTATTTGATCCAAAGGTTGCAAACCCGAATGTGTGTTTAAAAAAATTATAGCTTCTCGTGGCGGGGACTATAGTTAATTATAGGTAATCATAGAAATATAAAAAAAAAACAGTATATAATCCTTGACATTTCATTGTTCTAGCATCTGCAGAACATTGATGTGCTGGCGCACTACAAGTTCCTGGTGTATTTAGACCTGTCATCAAACTTGCTGACGGAGCTGACAGTTCTGTCAAACCTTCTGTACTTACAATATCTGTCGGTGGCGTTCAATAGGCTCAGCACAGTTCTGGACTATAAAACCCGTAAATGTTTTTCATTATACCTGTTTATGTTGAGTTAACACTACGGAACTGGTTCAAATAAATTCTATCTTTATATTTTATACACGGCTTTTTTAACATCAAAAGCATCAAGAGCAATTAGCATCAAGAATAAGTAATAATCATCAGTAATCTGTAAAATAAAGAACTTTCCCTCGAAAATTCAAACAATCGTGGAACACACATGGGGTATTTCCTAATACTACTGGGCGTGAGGAAACTATTTTTAAGACGTCACTATTTTGACCACCCGGTATACATAGTGATCAATGTTTACGTTTGTCTCGTTGCAATTCCACAGTCTGTTTCACATTCCACACAAACTTCAACAGTTTGCACAAATGTAGACGTACAATCTTGGCACATGTTACCCTTTTCACTTTTCAGCTCAATGGTTTCTAACTGAAGTGCACTATAAATACAATTCTGTGAAGAGAATTAGAGATTTGACTTTACTTTGGTCGTTAACTATATTGGATCTCTCGCATAATAATATCAAGTGTATTACTGGTCTGGAGAATTTGAAGTAAGTATACTTATTAGGGTTCGAACCCAAAGGGTAACCAACTTGACACTACTACTAAGCCTCCGCTCTACGTCCGTCTGTCTGTCACCAGGCTGTATCTCCTGATCCGTAATAGGTAGACAGTTGTAGTTTTCACAGAATGTGTATTTCTGTTGAGCTATAATAACAAATGAAAGGGGCTCCCCTATTAACATGGTACGGAACCCTTAATGCGGGAGTCCGACTCGCACTTGGCCGGTTTTGTTACTTTTTTGAGTTTACAGATTTAATCACGTACGTACGTTTGACTGGCAATGCGTAAGAATGGGCTTCATTTGAGGTCGAAATTAGTCTCTGAAACAACTGAAACAAGTACCCAAGTTTACCCACAAAAAATCATAAACTCCCAAGTATTTTAAGTAAGAGACATACCTACCATAACAGCAATACATATGTGTCTAAGATTCAGTTTCCCCCCAGGTTTCTCCGACGATTGGACTTATCGTTTAACCACATTCAACGTCTAGAGAATTTGAACCACCTGCGTCTACTTTGGCTAGACTTATCTTACAACAATATATCAAGCTTCGAGTTTAGCACCAACACCGGTCTCTGGACACTTCTGCACCTCGAGTACCTGAACCTAAACGAAAACAATTTGACTTCCCTGAGAATGTTCTCGTATTGTACCAGGTGAGTGGTGGGTGCAAGTAGTGCCGGTACTAATGACCTTACCGCGTTCCCGCCACAATGCCCAATCCGCGCTGATTCGACCGGTGCGCTAACGAATGAAACAAAGGCTGTACATTACGTTCCAATACTATAGAGCCGGAAAGATAGGTACAGCGATAAATTACGTTCTTGGCATGATTAATTACTAGGTACGCATAAAGTTTGTATTAATTGAAAAGGATTTAGAAATTAATAGTTCAGGTTTTGTTAGAATTCGATTTGAATTTCTGTACTGTAACACTTGTGTAGTAAGAATGAGTAACCAAAACTGGTATCGTGCTTGTTCCGGAAGTACCCTCTCGGCTTCCAATCTAACCAGCCGCCGCTGAATACCAGTATTTCACATACGACCATTTTACCATAGAGGGCAAATCTACTCATGGATGTCTAATATCGCTTGCAGACTCTGGTTTCGGCCACAAAGTTCCGTTTAGTTTGGTTATGATAGTATAGATATTTTATTAAGGTGAAAGCGTCAGGATAGCCCGCGAAATTCAAATTTTCTTACGTTTTTTGCAATTAGCAGGCCAGTGCTGGGTTGTATGTTGATTAAAATATTTTTCGCGACTGAAATGTGTGTAACACAGAACTATAATCATCAAAATCATCAATATAACCGTCCAAGTTCATAAAGGTCGAGGAAGGATTTTGGCCTTAAAAAACGCATTCGGGAACCCTTGAGGATCAGCCTTAAGGAAATCGACCTAATACTGCTAAATAAAGAGACGTTTTTCCCAGACTCCGTCAGCTTTACGTGCGCAACAATCGATTGAGTGTGATGCTGGAGGTGCCAGTATACATGTGTCAGATGCGCCGGCTGGTCGTGCTCGACCTGCGCGCCAACCCCATCTGCTCGGGACCTGCCTACAAGACTGTCATCATCAACACATTCCCGATCCTACTCAACTTAGACGCGGCGGATCTTGATCCGGTTGAACAAGTAAATACACAAAACAGTATACAACATCCATACTTTTACTTCTACCGTCTGTATGTTACCTTTACATGACTTAATCGCTCAACGGATTTTGATAAAATTTGGCACATAGATGTCCGTAGTTATTTTACATCTCGGATTGATTTCTGTTAATTTCCACTGCAAAAAGGCACTATGGTACAATGGGTCCTTGCAAACAAAGGTGCAAGTGAGGATTAGTGACCTCTGACGAAACAACTTCTCATAATAATTCTACAGCCGAGGTAGTGTGACCATCTGATCTTGTTTACGGGGCGAACATTGCCAGATATCGCACAAGATAGAGAGGTTTGGAAAAAGAAAGGGAAGGCATTTGCAGTGGGGCAAATACCTAACAGTCTAAGAAAAAAACATGTTCCTTCCGAATTACATAAAATCAATTGTAACTTACAATACCGGTACTGCACTACTGATATATAATAGAGTAGCAGGACCATCCTACGTGACACGTTACACCTCTATTCCATAACATTATAAATAGGAAAGATTTGTATTTCTTTTGTAACGAATAAATTTAAAAACTCTGGACCGATTTGAAAAATTCTTTCAGCAATGGATAGCTACATTATCAGCGAGTAACATAAGCTATATTTAACCTCGTACTTCTACCCCGTTCTCAACTTCATACTTCCAGCGCACTCTATTGATGGATACGAAGCCAGACATGACTATGCACACCACTCGCAAGTTACTGCGACTGTTATACATCGAGCAACTCTCGAAGGCGCGGGTCTCACCTTTCGTGCCCCCTGCGGATACGACGGACGTGCCTATAGTCGTGCTAGTGGGCCAAGAGGGCGTCGGGAAAGGTAAATATAAGTTTTAATTGCTTCCAAGAAGGTTGGCGACTTGGGAAGTATCAATTTCTTGCTGATAGTGTTTTGTTATGTCAATTTTCAGTCATAATTCGGTATGTAAAGTATTTTTCAGGTATTTTTTTTACATTTTTATTTCGTAAAACATTTAATTTTAAGCAACTAATTTTAAGCATTTTTTTTTCCAAGTTACAGTTTCTTTGTTATTATTTTTTAAAGTATTATTCGTGATGACGTAATTTCATAGCCTGAATAGCTTTAAGTCTTTGCCACGTTTTCAGTACATACAAAAAACACTAAATAACTTCAAAGTTGACCTTGATGACAGTTGACGCTTGACAGATACGTGTTTTTATTTTGTTGTGAAATGTGAATGCTGTGATCGTGACTGTGATGTGAACTTTTTGTTTGAGTTTCTTTTCCTACGATTTTTGGCAAATTTTAATTTCTATCCATTATCCGTGCTGCGTATCCGTGCAATGAATCTGTCATCGACAACCAGTGCTAAATGCTTCGTACCGTCATGTAAAAACACTACAACAAATAGCCGACACAAATTGTTTGTAAATGTGAAAGAAACGCTAAAAAAGAAGTGGTGCAAGGAAGTAAATCTGGAATACAAGCCTGGGCGTCGTCTTTTTTGCTGCGAAGATCATTTGAACGCGAAATTATCAGCGCGCGATGCATTCAAATAAATAACACAGTAACTAGCATTGACAGTTTTGATTTGACACTGACGCGATGACGGTACTTATGACAAACAAAAGTATTTTTTTAAATTTATCTTGAAAAGCACGAAGGAAGTAGTCTATTCAGGCTACGTTATGACGTCATTTAGAGGTCAAATGAAAGTCAAATGATTACAAGTATTATTGTGAAAATAAACACAATCTTGTGATATAGAAAGCTAAAAATAGAAAAATAAGGCATAAGACCCTAAAATCTCCAAATGGTTTTGGAATCAGCGTAGGTTAATTTTTACTTTACATACCGAATTGACACGTTGCAGGAATTTTGAGTAGAATTGTCTATTTTACGCTGTGTAAAGTTTAATCGTATGTAGGTACGTTATTTTTTTTTTGATAGCCTTGTATGTCCCACTACTGGGCAAAGGCCTCACCCAAATCCTTCCAGGTACTCTACTTCTGCGCCAGCTTGAACCACCCTTCGTGATTCGCGTCTAGATCACCTTGTCACCTTGCCCTATAGGTCAGTCGCCGCCCATCCTCAGACACCCATGCTGAGATTGTACATTAACAAACTAAAATTCAATGTTTGGATTTTGAAAATAATCAAAAGTAGCTAACTGAACAATAAACTAAAACATGGCGCCAAAAAACACTTCCACAACGCTGTCACTTGGTAATGTCCCAAAGAGATTAACGGTGTTGCCTTGCGGTGGTGTCTATTGAGCTCCCGGCATTTTCACGCCTCGTCTGAAGACTGCAGGATAATCTTACGCCGCTCCTTCATGAGCTTGAGAGTGTGATTGTAGAGCGTCTTGTTCTGATCTGTATACGACGTGTCTTGAAGAACTTAGACCCGGTCGTATGGATAGTTTCTACGTACCCATCGTTGTATTCGTCCATTGAGCTTTCAGGCAATCGAAACGATTCTGGAGTTCAAGCTGAAAGCTCTTGGGGTTTTGGATCTTGATCTGTGCTGGACGGAGCGTAGACTTCATCAGTCAAAACCTTTCAACCTTAATATTGATGTTCAATGTGCCTCTTACCATGCGGCGATCGCTCCCGGTTTTCACCGAATTGATCACAGATACATCATTGATCAATTGATTCTTGGTTAACATGATAAAGTCAATCTCATTTTTAGTTGCACCATCGGGGCTCTGTCAGGTCCACTTCACTTCAGTTATTGCATCACACACTCACCGTACCTAATGTTTTGACGACCCGAATGGCGCAGCGGTAGTGAAGCTGCCTTACGTTCTTAGGGTCCCGGGTTCGAATCCCGGTAGGAGCAAATGTTTGTGTGATGAGCATGGACATTTGTTTCCGAGTCATGGATGTTTATATGTATAATAAGTATGTATTTACAAACAAAAAGTATATATATGTAGTATATCAACTGTCTGGTGGCCACGACACCAGCCTTGCTTAGTGTGGCACGAGACGGCGCTGTGTGTCATGTCCAGCGATATTTATTTATTAATATTAGACCTATTTGTTTATCAACATACATATTAGGAAAGCCATGAAGCAGACTGTCAAACTTGAAGGTCCAATTACATTAACATAATAACCCATAATGCTAATCTGCTTTCTCTGAAAATTGGTGTTCTCCTTTTCTCGTAGCAATTCGATCATATGACATCCCAGAAGGGTTCGGCAGAGGACCTGCCAATAGTACACCCACTGATCACCAATAAGGATGTAGCCCCATGTACCTACTAGAACGAGAACCATTATCTACCGATATAATGTAAGAAAAGTTCATCAGGAACAAGTAGTCTACGATTGTTCGAAGTGCTCCGAATGTATATTTAAGTCTCAAGACTATTTCGTATCTCGTCCTATATATGTCAATGCGATGAGATTGAATGTTGTTGCAGGGACGTTAGCTCGCCGTCTCGCGACCGAGTGCAGCTCACACATACAGCTAGCGGTTCTGCACACCACCGCCAAGTTCCACTCCCAAAACCACTACAAAGAGATCTGTTTGAAAAAGTTTGACGACATGCTGCTTAAAGGGGACTTTCTCACTTACTCTGAAAGGGATGGAGAGTCATACGGGCTAAGTATGCTTGGTTCTATTTTGTAATGTGAGGTGGGAAGTTATTTGCTCATCATACCCATACCCACCATATATGGGGTAGCAAATGTAGTGAAATGGTCAATAGTCGTGCTACTTACTTCGTCTTACGGAGTGCTTAGGTAACTATCTAATGTTATATTAAACATACTGAGTAAGCAGCTGATAACTAATCTATAGAAAATCTGCAGTAAAATAGTCATCACTATAAAGGTCTGCTTTAAAAATAATATTGTTAATAAATAAATCACAGCATAAATTAACGTTAGGGGTGTCACAATCCGAGAAATAGAAAATAGGAGTTTTCTGTGTAACCGTCAGAATGGCTGGTTGTCTGTATCGGTCCGCGTTAGGCTGTTGACTAAAAATTGCTACCTATTTGCTACCCATTGCTACTGAGAGTCAATTAAGTTGGAAAAAAAATAAAGCTTCAAAATGGCCAGCCATTCTGATATCAGGATAGGATAGCAAATAGCTAGGTAACAATTTTGGATCAACAGTTTAATGCTGACCGATACAGACAACTAGCCATTCTGACGACAGGCTTCACTTTTCTGTGACGACAGGGCGAGCTCATGGCACCCTCTCGTTTCAACCTAGCCGCCCTTGTTCCTTTACCTACGTTATTGCTTAAGAAATTACTTTATATGAAAGCCACTTAAGACGTTAGTGTCTTAAATCTTGAGTCATTACTAGCCGACACGTAATGTTTGGGCATTTATCTTTTTTTCATTACTTTTCACTTAACTTCATAAGTATTATTAAAGTACTTAATTAAAAAACTAAAAAAAACTATCTTCTTCTTCGTGTCTGGTTGGTACGGTAGAACAAGCTATTTGGTATACATTTTACAACGTAACTTGTGGGTTAAACTGTAAATCAAATAGCTTGTTCGACCGTACACACAATTTTATTATATTTTGTTAACCCGTACAGAAGTTCGCTACTTCCACTGCGTTGCCAGTTGCAACTCAGAAGGTCACTTCGACGTTTTTGGACCAAATTGGCAGGATAGAAGGTGTAAAAGTTAAAGTTGAAATAATGAAAAGCAAAAATCAAGTCTAAAACTTCTATTTTCAGTCGGGCGTTTTAGTTTTTTTTGTATTACTTTTTAATGCTTTTACTTTTACACCATGGAATGGTCACACATACATATTCATCGCGCGAAAAAAATTACCCTCCTTCTGGGTCAGTCAGATAACAACAAAAACTCTTTGTTTTATTTTAACATACGTCACGGAACTGTAGGCACTAACAAAAATGGATTTTTGCACTCCAGAAAATAATAAACTCCGGGGCTCAAGAGCGTAAACTAAGACATGGGTCGAAGTAAGCCACAAAAATGGGTAGGGTTGCGTATGGTTTACGTAAATACTTTTATTCCGTAGGTCGCGAGGAAGCCTTCGTAACAGATGGAAAAGTGAAGGTTACGTGTTTGGATTTACCCGCGGCTTTGTTGCTGAAATTACGCGGTTACCGGCCATACTTGATTCTCACATCGCGTTTTGACAAAGAAACCCTAGAAAAAATACAAGAGTTGCGTAAAATGTATGGATACGTCTTTTTCTTAATGCTTAGTTATTTTTGCTAGTAGTCATTACATTTTTTCTGTCAATAGCTGTAAATTCATTCACATCTTTCGTGCATTACTGAAACTCGAGGCTCTATTTCGATTGAATGTTTATTTCACCAAACTGTCATCTTTAATAAGTCACAACACGACCTGCTTTTAAACAAACAATCTCTAGATGTGTTCAGTTTCTTTACTTCTTTTGTAGTCAACGTATCGTTTATAATCGGAATCGCTCGTCCGGCGAGACGCGCACTGACCAACCTACGCTGCAGGTCATGTTTTCCGGCAGAATTATTATTACCGGCATCATTAACGAAATTATTCAGGTAATAAATACATGCATTATTTTTGCACACTGTAAACATTCCAGATTAAACATTGATGTGTAACTAGTAAAGGTTTATGAAGATGTGTGTTACTGTAGGTACCTGCCGCTCATAAACGGCTAAACACATTAAGATTGAATCCAGTACATATTGATAAACCAGTGTTTACCAACCATTTGTGCGGACAAATTCTTCTGCAACGATACGAATGAAACCGTCAAGGAATCGGTCAAAGAACGTATTCCTTTATCTGAAAGCTTGACGGACTGATTACGTTTCGCAGTTTGTTTCAATGAGCTTATACTGAAAGACTGCTGCCTAGTCTTCTGATCTCATTCCTTATTATGACTAGGTTATGATGAACTACCTGAGCTACCCGACTTATATGTATTTGCAAACAAAAACAAACATTTCAGAGCTTACCAGACGAAGCAGGAAAAAACGAATTTCTTTTGGGATCTCAATGTTCGCTTATGATGGACAGCGAGACTCGTGAAGCAAGGATGGAACATGCAACGAGGGGCTTCAACATACTAACTCTCTTGCATTCGGTACGTATCTTTATCCACCTCTTTTTAAGGTTCCGACTTAAAAGGAAAAACGAAACCTCGAATAGCTCACTTTTTGCCCACTTGTCACAGAGGTCTATTCAAGGTGGAAACTTGAAATTTCGCTTATTGTTAGGCCGCGATGAGGCGTATATAAGCGTAAAATTAACATCCTTGACTTAAACTAAACAAAATGTCATCATCATCATCATTTCAGCCGAAAGACGTCCACTGCTGGACATAGGCCTCCTCCAAGTGTCGCCACGTTGACCGGTCCCGTGCGATTCGCATCCAACGGATTCCCGCGGCCCTCGCCAGATCATCTGTCCACCTAGTGGGAGGCCTTCGAACACAACGTCTTCCGGTTCGCGGTCGCCACTCCAGAAGTTTTCGGCCCCATCGGCCATCCGTTCAAATAACTGAACTGACATAATTTTCGCTTCAAGTGTTTTTCAACCATCGGATTATCTATTGTTTGAAGTATGAACGAACATTGAAAGATTTCTGTATGAAGCACCGTGGTCTGCCGTACTTCCGCCATCTTGTCTTATTTTCAAAATAGCCGCAACGCATTCACCCTGTATTAAACAGCAGTTTATGCTTGAATACCTATGCGAGTCGGTAGGCGAAACACCTGTCCTTCAAAGCAGTAGCTGTTCTCCCATAGCCACGAGCCCCAACGCGATTTTCAATATTGTTTATTGTTAGGACACGAGTGACATAACTTAAGCAGTGTTATTCTGTTAATTAGAGTTCTGTTTCCACCGACGAGGAGAAAAGGCAGAGCCAAGAAATGGAAGAACGAAGTCTGTACTCCTTGTTCAAAGGATCGCAGGCCACTGAGCATGTGAGCGATTTCGGTCACCAACCTAATCAAGAACACTTTAACAAGTAACTATGTACCTATCTTAACAGCCTAAACTTAAAGGTAATACTATCCCATATGTTATTGTTTTTACCTGATGCAAGGCAAACCACTTTTTCCTGGGGTCTCTAGGTTGTAGGTACCTACAGCAGCTAAACCAGGGAGGGTATCGGTTCTTGTCTCCAAATAAGCAAGACCAAGGCGCCACAGGCACACATCTCACCACATAACACACCGTATAACACCCGAAAGCGGCAAAAGCTTGCAAATTTTGTTATTAATCCATCCTTGCGCGTTTGTATGACTGAAAAGTGTAACGAAGTTTTTTAGATTTCAAGAGTTATAAATCTAAGCAAAATGCTATTGGGTTTTTCCAGTAGGAATTTCGCTGCAGCATTCTGGATTCTGGATTTATGCCCGCTTAATGGCAATAGGCTCGCGTCCTTTAACATGGATCTTATAGAATTGACTTTTTAAACGGCTGGTGCAATCCGGTGGAAACGTCGGGCTTATGTTAAAGCTAAAATTCGCGATAAATAGGTACCCGTTTTCCACATCTCGTCAGTAAGCTAATTTTACTTAAAAGGCATAATAACGAAAATGGAAGTAAGTATAGGATATTGATGAGATGTAAAAAAAAATGATGGTCTCATCACCATCAGCCACAACCCGACTTCACCCACTGCCGGGTTAGGCATCTCTTTGTTTGTGCCAAGCTCGACACTCTTGTGCCAAACTTATCCAACAATGCAACACAACCAACCAAAACTAACCAATCCATTCCACTCACATTTGGAACCTAATCAGGTCTCAGTGCGTTTTTGCCTAAATCATGCGTGCATCAGGAGAATGATTATTATTGTAGTAGCCCTTGATCTATCAAGCCTGACCGTAAGGGTCAGACGCCATTGTTTAACTATTGTGTCTACTTCGCTGACAGTTAATGTAATAGAGAAAACAAAACAATTTTTAACATGTAATTGTTATTTCAAGAAACGAACGAATACCATACAATTTAGATGAGGAAACTTGCAATTTCGCGTTTTTTATAAGAGGGCTCTTAAAACATAACTAACGGAATGTATGGTACATAGCAGGCCCGAAGGCACCTTAGAAGCCCATTCCTACCGGCTTACGATCGGGAACAAGGCACTCTACACGTAGTGTCAAAGTAATTACAAAAATGCAAAAAAAAAATGTTTACAAAGAAAGCAACAGGTAGCGCCAAGTAAGCCGGAGCTCGAGTGTCAGAATTCAGAACTAAAATCGTATGGACGCGCACACGTGACTTCGCGGCTAACAGTACCGTTTTGTACGGACCTAGGTAAGCCGAAAATTATCGAGTTACGGCAAGGGCAGAAAAAGAAGGTCCACCCTTGTTTGGTATAACGTTTTGTCGAAAATCGCTCCGGCTAATTTTATTTACAATAAAGTCATTTTGTATAATTATTCCGTTGACCGAATAATTAATTGGTAGATTTTTATTAAGCACTAGCGGACGTCCCGCGGTTTCACCCGCATAGTTCCCGTTCCCGTGGGAGTACGGGGATAAAATATATCCTATGTTACTCGTGGATAATGTAGCTTTCGAATGGTGAAAGAATTTTTAAAAACGGTCCAGTAGTTTTTAAGCCTATTCATTACAACCAAACAAACAAACAAACAAAGTTTTCCTCTTTATAATATTAGTGTAGATATTATTGATTGCTTTGAAATAATGTCATTTGAAATTCGAATTTTCAAATGCACTAATTTTATTTAAACTAATGTTTCACTAGACTAATAATGATTTAATCTAAAGATCGTCTCGAATATTCAGTTCAAGCATGAAGCATGCAAACAAACATACACCATACACCATCAGCAAACATGCAAAAAGCATGCAGCAAGCATGCAACTAGAATGAAGCAAGCCTGCAGCGAACATGCAGCAAGCATGGAGCAAGCATGCAGCGAACATGCAGCGAGCATGCAGCAAGCATGCAGAACGCAAGCATGCAGCATGAAAGCAAGCATGCAGCATGCAAACGAGCAAGCATCATCACTTTTTCACAGGCAAATTACTGCAACTTTGAGATTCGGAAACTAAATTGCTTTTACATAATATTGTAGCACTGTTCTTCACCTTCATTTTGATGTATAATACTAAACTAAAATACGACTATTTCGATAATAAAACAATTGAAATCCGACACTTCGCAGACGCAACACGGGAAAAAATGGCCGGGTTTGTTTACGTCGGAAGTTTTTAATTTATTTTGACGTCTGTCGATGCATTTGGGCATAGATAATCGGTATAGAGTTGGGAAATATTGTTGAGAAGGTAGTGTAGACGATTAATGCATGGCCAAAGTAAGTACAGTCGAGTTTTAATGCATTTTTTGAAGGCGGATATTTTAAAATGCGACCGGTGGATATTTCTCACCAGCAAAATGAAACTGGTTGGTACGACACTACACGCGGGTGAAAGGCTAAAACGGAAATATTTTAGTTCCAACTAGGATGTAGTACTATAAAGTAATAGTAATACTATTACATAAGAAGCACGGGCAGATACACCCCGTGCTCCTTTTCTTTGGGTTGTGCAGGCAGATTTTTTTGACCACTGCTTCTTTCATAAAATAAATAGACTTTAATAAAATAGTTTACAGACATAAAGGATTAATTAGACTCCGGCGAGACACTGTTGAGTGCAACACACACACATCGCGCTAAACTCAGTGGAGTTTAGCGCGATGTGTATGTGTCCGTCCGTCTCGCGGCGCTGGAGAGCTCACAACAGTCACAACATGCCTGGAAGTTCCCTTACTACGGATTCTGCAAAAACCCTTAACAAACTAAATCAAAGAAAACTGCAAGAATCCGACCCGTATTGTAGATTCCAAATAACAATCATAATTATGTTTACGTTGACCATTCTATTACAGAGACAAACGTCACTCACGTTCAAAATATACGGATAGGCATTCTAGCATGTCTCATCCGATGCGTAAGTATCCGATGTTTTTACTTCGAACTGGGGCGGGTACGTACTTAAGTACCTACGTAGCACACCGCTATTTCACTCTGCTAGGGACGATCCATATAGATAATCATGTAAATAGCCTTCCTTAGTGATTTTAGCTTTGTCTTAAGGTGAATGGTCCAGGGTAGCCAACATATAACCCTCCAAGTTCATAAAGGTGTTCGAACTATTTTGACCAGAAAAAATCGTTCCTACACCTCTAGGAACTTGGAGAGTTGTAGTGATGATTTTGATGATTATAATTCCGCGACGACATACGTCTAACAGTCGCAAACAATATTTTAATCAACATACAACCTAGCGCTGGCCGACAAATTACAAAAAACCTAAGAAAATTTGAATTTTGCGGGCTACCCTGACGCTTTCACCTTACAAAAAATAGAAACTTGTACTAAGTTTGATGCTTCTAGGTTCAGGCTGTGCATTGTATTGTATGTGAGTGAGTGATAGTTATTATTGTATAGAGTATCTGGTGTCCACGACAAAAGCCTTGCTTAGTGTGGCACTAGATGGCGCTGTGTGTTAATGTCCAGCGATATTACTTAAATAATTCCCTTCATTCAATTTTTTAATAGTATTATTATTATATAAGTTACTGTAAATGATTTCAAAACCCCCAGATACACGTCCCCCAGCAGAAATCTGTTCCAAGACGACAAATTCAAAGTCCGTAACCTTCACTTCCGAAAGCGGAGATCATAGCACCACCGCGGGGATGATAGTCGATCCTATACAAGAGAGTGAGTGACATACGTGTACATTGAATGTTAGGTACGTAAGGACAGTAGCAGAAGTACCAACAGCTGACCAACATAACCAACATTAAATTAATTTGGAAGAAATACGTACCTACGTCGAATCGAAACTAGTCGATCGTACCTCTATGAAATAAAAGACCTACCTACATTTTTAAGGTTTCATAGCCCAATAGTGCTACGCCGTCTACCAGTATATTATCTTTAAATCCTTAGAGAATTTAATTATTATATTCTGTAAGTTTAAAACCGTCATAGTTCGTAGATATAGATCATAACTATAACCCGTAGAAATTTGTACAGAACAAAATGAACTGCACTACTATCACAGACCACGGTAATTGTTACCGACGTACCTACCTACCTCTGCTCTTTGTGTAGGTCCAGACGACCCGGAGATGCCGCCTCGGTCAATCAGCACGAAGATGCCATGGCCGCTAGCCGGCTGGCAGGCGCGGCTAGGCTCGCATGTCTCCATGGACGAGTCTGACCTCTGGCTGGCCTTCCTCACAGAAGCTGGATATCTGGCACATAGCGATACCAATGCGTTTAAGGGTAAAATTATAGAAGGTGTAAACAGCACTTCACGAAACCGTCAACCAAGCATTCTGTACATGATGCCATTTTTTTTTTCGTATGGGACATCAAATGACTTCTCCCAGTCTGGGCGGAGCGGGTCTGACACTCCCTGTGTCACACTTTTACTGACTTAAACCCATCCATGTTCCTTCTTCGCCCTTTATGTTCCGGGGCCACGGTAGGTATCTCTTTCGAACAGTCCTGCAGCCCCGGTACCTACATGATGCCATCCACCAAGCATTCTGTCCATGATGAAATACTTACCTACATCAAACTAAGTTACTCTACCTACGCAAAAATATTTTACTGGGAAACGACTTTATTTTACGATAGGTCTCAATGTTACGCACTGAAAACATGTGCTCCCTGATTGTGATGCTAATGATGGATGCTGAACAATTTACAGTGGTAATGGACGTATTTTAAGTACGAGTACCTAATTTTATAACATTAAAACTTACGAGTAGAATTAAGTAAAGCGCGAAGGTAACCCGCAAAATTCAAATTATCTTACATTTTTTGCAATTTGAAGGTCACTTTCAGGTTATATTGGTTTAAATATAATTCGCCACCGTAACAAATAGGTATGGCTTTACTGAGTGCGTTTCGGCTTCGTGAACGATGTTCTTACACCTATTTTATGTAGTTCGGCATTATTAGTAGTACTTACCAAAGACTCTCCTATAGGATTCAACTCGATGATTGTGTACTTCTTCGATAAAGCTGCGAGTGACTCCAGTTGACACAAGTCCGTTCACCTGTGTGCTGACTGCTCGCATTCTATCTCGTTGGTCGGCATAACACTGCTCAATGGTATACGTAAGGAGAGCTCAGAGTTTTCAGCAAGCATAAGTTCAGCAGGAAACTTGATAGCTAGTAGGTGAGGAGTGATGAGACAACGCCGAAACTATTTAAAAGTTTTAATAGGCGTCCCAAACAGGCAACGGAGATGAAAATCATGTCATTTCTTCAGTTTTTACGAGTGGCCGGTCCTTAACTTTGAATAATAAGTGTTTTTTTTTTTGTTAGCCTGTATTGTCCCACTCCTGAGCAAAGGCCACTTCTCACGATGGTGTGCTTCCTCTCGCCAATTCGCAAGGAAGTCATCCAAGACGTCCCGCAATCTTCTCCTGGTCCGCCCAGTCCCATTTGAGTCTCGTGGCTTTATAAGCAACGTCGGCAACTTGCGTTCTGGAGCGCAGTGTGGTGTTCGTTATGCGGTCAGTTATTTTTACATTCAATATGATGCGCTCCACCGCTCGTTGGCAAACCTTGAGTTTGGACTTTCGGACGTTAGTCAAAGAGAAAGTCTATGCACCATTTGTCAGGATGGGGAGAATACATTGTCCATTAGCCTACGTTTTAAGGGGATGGGTAAATCGCCCTTGAATGGCTCTTTCATGGACCAGTAGCTCGTAGCTCTTCCAGGCGTTTTCCGTGCGTCTTGCCACTTCAACATTATGTTTAAAATAAGTACTTAATCTACCTACTTACAGTGGACAGCGATGAATCACAGCGTGCTATGAAAATGGAGGATGATATTCATGGTCAAATGAAGACGGTAATAATAATTTTATTGTTACTACAGTGTATGTAACACATATTAGTCTGTTGAGGTTACCCATTCATCAAATTTGGTAGCGGTAGGTACGGCCAGCGTACGCCGCCACCATCGCTACCGTGACACACACCTAAAGGTGTGTAAATGATTATCGTTTATTGCACACCTAAAGTGTAGTTAATTAAAATGGCCACGTTTCAACAGGAACTCGTTAAGGTGAAAGCGTCAGGATAGCCCGCGAAATTCAATGTTTCTTACGTTTTTGCAATTTGCAGGTCAGTGCTAGGTTGTATGTTGATTAAAATATCGTTTGCGACTGCAAGACGTATGTAGTTACGGAATTATAATCATCAAAATCATCGATACAACTCTTCAAGTTCATAAAGGTGTAGGAACGATTTTGACCCTGAAAAAGTCATTGGTCAAGTCGCGGGCTAGAGCATCCACCTTTATGACGCACAAGTTACGTGGTTATTTAATTAAATGCACTTTCTAAAGTGACACGTTCAGCAGGAGCTCGTTATTGATGAACTTATGTCCGTGACCACGAACGCCAATCGCTTCCATATTTAGTCAATAATTGGTACTCAATTGGTACTAATTAGTACTCGATCAACAAAATTGGTACCTTAGCAGTTTTCGAGAAAATCGACTTTGAAGGTGGTCTGGCGGTAGTCACGAGCCCTTCAGCAGGACCACCATGAGCGCCGAAAACGGGGGCATTCTACAGCTATTCTAAGTATAAAAATAATTAGTACCCATAAATGTGATTCATTTTGTAAAAAAAACAGAACTGAACGTATTACTACATTTGTATTTACCGAGAAATCAACGATGATAACTTCGTGCGCTCGTTCAGCAGGACCACAAATTTGAATTTTAATTCCAAGTTTCAGGCACTTGTCGCTTTCCTCACACCTACATCGAAAATTAGTACCCAGGAAGATTAAAATTAGTGCCCAAAATTTAAAATGCGTTCTTCAGTAGTTTACGAGATATATCATGCCATTGGTGGGGTGGCGGTAGTCACGGTGTTAAATTTTCATTTCAAGATTTCCCTATTAAAAACTCTGATTTTATTGTGATTTCTTCCCAAATTTAAACAAAAATTTGTACCCATAAAGAAGTTATAGTGACCCAAAATGCAGATTCCCAAGTGTTGTATTTTAAGAGAAATTAGCTTTCATTACTTTTCCATACTAAATCTCCGCGTATAACCAGACCAAATTAAGTTGTCATTGTCAATGGTATTGAGCTGATAAGAATTGTACAATCGTGCACAGGGATGACGCCTTAGTAAGTTAGTAGTAACAACAGTTCGTAATCTATAATTTATATACAAACTGTGTACCTAGATGCGTGTTAATTGTTTGTGTTTTTATTTCATATTTTCTCTTTTTCTCTTTTGATATTGATTTCTATTTTTTTTTTTTTATTTCAACATAGTCTCAATACAGGATTATGTTAATTTTGTACCATTAAACCAGACATGGTTTGTATTGGTACTCACATTCGCTAAAACAGCACTGCTTATGTAATCACTACTAAACAATATCAGTAAAAATATAGGTACATGAAAAACATTTATTTTAGCCGTAAACATCTATCAGTAAGGAACACGCAATGTTTTGAATCTGAGTTCTTGCTATTGGGCGCTCATTAGAAAGCCGGTTCTAGTCAACTATACAGGTTGCTTCGTTTCTTATTTGTATTTTGGTATTTGTGTTCTGTGGGATTTCAGTGCTGTATGAATACTACTGATGCTGATGTACTACTATTAATTAATTGATATTGTGTCAATTCTTTTTTCTTCTATAGTTTTTTGTTTTTTTTAATGACCACGGGTTTAAATTTTAGACCTTCGCAATGGTATTTTTTTCCGTAAATTTTCTTACATACAAACCTTGTCCTGGGGGTTCCATTTTTATTTATATAGATTGACGCTTACCCTTAACAAACATTTGTACGCCTTCTGGCATAACATAACGAACTCTTTATTATTTTTATACTATCATGTACCTATGTTAAACAATTAAATAAATGACTTATGACTAGGTACATATTATGCCTAATGATACCTCTGTTAATGACGTAGGTAGGTACTCGAATATTATTTTTCTGTATTGTTATGTAGGTACACACGGCTACACATCATTTCAATAAGGGCCTACTACATGCCAACAACCTTGAGCGAGTGGGAGGAGCTTAGCAATAGCGTTTACCCGTGCGTGCGAGTGGTCAGCGAAACACTGCCGCCAGTCGCCCATAGCCGCAAGAGCATTTAGAGTAGGTACTTTTATTTATTCAATAAAAAAATTAATGGAGCTACTAAATAAAAAAAAATTGTTATAAGTAGTTAAAGCAAATGTTGAATGCTATAAATATTACGTCAAAATGATGTACGACTTCGGAGATATTGTGGCATGTTTCGAAGCCTTTTCGGTCGATAATTGAATTAGGTCTAGATTTTTTTTATTACATAAAAGGCATAGGTATAACTAAATGTAATAGTAAATGTATTCTATGATTATTCAAGTATAAGAAATATGTGATATGAAAAAAAATATTGTGATAGTCTATATTCAACAGAATCTGCAAATTAGAGCCCCTAAACCAGGTCTCCGTGAGTTTTTGCCAAAACATGCCTCGGGAGAATGATGATAACTAAATAAATAAACCAGTTATCTAAAATTCGTTCTATGATTATTGTAGTAGCGATAACGATATATGTTAAACAAGTAATAATTATTTCAGGCAACGAAACAAAAGCATACAATTTCAACGAGGAAACTTTGCAATTTCGCGTGTTTCTGTAACGGGCGCCTTAAGTAGTTTAAAGCACTACTAATAATGTAAAGAATGTCTGGAGTGGATCTAATGATGGAGCCGAAAGACAGTCGAGGTAACTCCTCTACGATTTACAGCAATTACCTGGTGTTTGGGCTTGAGTAATTTATATTTATATTAATTTGTCTCTATCTGTGGTACCTTTGTTCACATAAATATACTACCGAACCTTGGCTTGTAATTTGAAGCTTGGAACCCTAGGATCGATAAAGATTCTTTTAGTCACCGAAAACCTACAATGCGGGTAGAGCTAAAGGCAACAGTTAGTAGGGATTTAATGATTAAATCAGTGTTTTACTAGATTTAATTTCCCCAGATTATAAAGTTTGAGAACCATTGATCGCGGTTATGACGTAGATTCGTGTCACCCACGTGACTTCTGTCTCTCGGAATGCTATACCTGGCGAAGTATATTATCGTACCATGGTATGTAGGTACCTACAGATTTTTTTTTCGTTTATAGTTTAAGTACCTACCTATAGATATTTTTAGACGGAGAAATAAATGAATATTCGATTGCAAAAAGGTCACATGTCTCAATAATTACAGGTGTCAGAAAACTATAAAACTAATAAAACTATCCTGAAGACGACTAATATTCTTGAAAAAAATAATTGTTTCATTATAAGGCTAATTAGCAATCGAGTTACAGAAATATTTCGATGTTAACGTTATTATATATTGATTTAGTAATTTAAATAAATAGAAAGAAATATCTATCGCTCTTTAACAACACAGAACCTACTTAAAATAAAGAAAAATAATATTCGAGTACCATTCGACTCGAATGGCGTAGTGGTAGTGAGGCTGCCTTACGTTCTTAGGGTCCTGGGTTCGAATCCCGGTAGGAGCAAATGTTTGTGTGATGAGCATGGACACTTGTTTCCGAGTCATGGATGTTTATATGTAGGTACAACTAGCGGACGTCCCGCGGTTTCACCCGCATAGTTCCCGTTCCCGTGGGAGTACTGGGATAAAATATATCCTATGTTACTCGTGGATAATGTAGCTTTCGAATGGTGAAAGAATTTTTAAAAACGGTCCAGTAGTTTTTAAGCCTATTCATTACAACCAAACAAACAAAGTTTTCCTCTTTATAATATTAGTGTAGATTAGTGTAGATGTAGTATGTCAACTATCTGGTGTCCACGACAAAAGACACAGATGGCGCTGTGTTAATGTCTAGCGATATTTATTTATTAACCTGCCCACGTCATTTAGGCGGTTCACCCACTGAAAATGCAGATGCACCCGCCGCGGTGTGCGGAGCGACGGATAACGCGCGCGGCGGCGGAGGCGCAGATCAGTCTGCCTTACTTAGGCGATCTTCACACTGCCCCGCATGATGCAGCGTAGCGCGTGTCGACGCACCTACGCGCGTTCCTGCGGGAGTGCAGATCTGCATCATCGTGCGGGTTTTTTGAGCACTCACGCGCGTAGGTGCGTTTTGTAGATTCACGCAAGGCGGCTCTTATTTATTCGCCGTTCTCTGTGGTGGTCGTGCAGTACTGAGCATCACGATAGTTTTGATAAAAATGGTTAATAGTGTGGAACTCATTCAGGACGCTGCCATTATACTAACTGTTTGGTTTTTGTACGGTCAAATTAAAAGAAATCGTGCCTATAGAAGATACTGGGTACATCCTTATTTACAAACAAGATCTTTAAATGGGTCATTTGTTCAAAATTATTGGGACCTTAGAAAACATGAAGAGAAATTCTTCAACTACACGCGTATGTCAACAACATCACGCGCGGCACTGCGGGATTCGGTGTGCCATACCTTGCGTCTCGCCCCGCACCTACGCGCGGGGGTGCATGTTTCTCCGCGTGTATGCGCGTGATCCGCATGAACGCGCGTGGATGCATTTTCTGTGTGTTAGACTGTGCGTGTTTTCCATACAAACGGAGATACTTACAAGCAACGGAAGAACACGCATCCACGCGCTACGCTGCATCATGCGGGGCAGTGTGAAGACCGCCTTAGCGGTGTAATTTCCTCCCCCGCGCGGTGATGCGATTTCGACGGCCTAAACTTCATATCATATCCCACGGCACGCCCCGCGCTCCCGCGCAGATTGGCAGAAACTGCGCGCGGGACGCCTTCCCGCGCATTTCCGCGTCGGCAGTGTGTTGTGCTAGGCGTGATCTACATCTACACTAATATTATAAAGAGGAAAACTTTGTTTGTTTGTTTGTTTGGTTGTAATGAATAGGCTTAAAAACTACTGGACCGTTTTTAAAAATTCTTTCACCATTCGAAAGCTACATTATCCACGAGTAACATAGGATATATTTTATCCCCGTACTCCCACGGGAACGGGAACTATGCGGGTGAAACCGCGGGACGTCCGCTAGTTTCTATATAAATTGAGATACTTGCATACAATGGTAATATCTGCCAACCCGCGCTACGCGACGGGGCGCGGTGCAGTGGGTGGAGCGCCTGACTGAGTTATCACAGGCCGGGTAACGACCATAAATTTACGTGCACGAGTGTACAATTCTTATCAGCTCAATACCATTGACAATGACAACAAAGTCGGGTTATACGCGGAGATTTAGTATGGAAAAGTAATGAAATCTAATTTCTCTTAAAATACAACACTTGGGAATCTGAATTTTGGGTCACTATAACTTCTTTAAGGGTACAAATTTTTGTATCAATTTGGAAGAAATCACAGTTTTTAAAAGGGAAATCTTGAAATGAAAATTTAACACCGTGACTACCGCCACCCCACCAATGGCATGGTATATCTCGTAAACTACTGAAGAACGCATTTTGAATTTTGGGCACTAATTTTCCGGTTACTAATTTTCTATGTAGGTGTGAGGAAAGCGACAAGTGCCTGAAACTTGGAATTAACATTCAAATTTGTGGTCCTGCTGAACGAGCGCACGAAGTTATCATCGTTGATTTCTCGGTAAATACAAATTTTTCCGTTCTGTTTTTTTTTACGAAAAACGGTGGTAGTCACGGACATGATGAACTTTAACAAGATGACACACGATTAAATAGCCACGTTCATGATCAACCATAGATAATACACTATAATACAAGATAGATGCGCAACTCTGGTTTTCGTTTTTAAAACTGTGTACTTAGGTACCTAAGCTGTTAGCTGGCGCTGTTAGTTTTTGATCAACCAAATAAATACAAAACGTTATTTTTGACTGAGGATTCGAACTTCTGAACTATTATTCACAAGGCATCCGCTGTCACCGCTAGGCTATCTACTTCACGATTATGACAGTTGTAAGCTGTCAAACAGTTGAAAAGTTGGTGTCCTTAATCACGCAGATGGCAGCACTATCTATGAAAATTTTGTTTGAAGCATATCTATGGAAGTTTCACCCCCCTCCTGTGATCAACTTCAAGATGACGCCTATGGGCTTTTCAAATATAATATTATTTTATATTATTCCATATAGTAAAATTCTACACTCATAAAATTTTCAACATATTCTACATTTTGACAATTTTTCGTTTCATACAAATTTTCACTTGACAGGCGACAGGTGACAATTAGTCGCGAAGATCTTGACACATTTGTTTTATGAAACACAAAATTGTAATTACAATTTGACAAATTTGTAGACTTTTCAGCACCCAATATCAGCGGCTAAATATTGGGTACATTTAGCCGCTGATATTGGGTGCTCCCTTTAATTGCTCTGCGATTTCCTTCCATTTTTTTTTTATCGTGCATTAAACGTTCACTAAATTTGGCAAAAAATATTTCTTGGTTGTCGTGTATATGGCCCAAAATTATTATTTTCGTGTCCATTTTACATTTGAAAGCTAGTCAAAATTATAAGCGAACATTTTTATTACTACCCTCATCCTGCCATAAATCACTTAACAAAAATGTATGCTGTGCCATATTTTTCGCAATTGACGACAACTTAGTCGATTCCCAAATCCCATGACAAAGTCTTGACAATTTTCTTAAATACTGACAATTGTAGACTTGAAACGAAACTGACAATTTTGTCAACTATTTACCTGTCGCCTGTCGCCTTAGCCTGTCGCAATCGGACATCATATTTGTCACGTATAAGAAACACCTACAATTCGACAATTTCTGTCAAAAACTAACAATAATTGACAACTTGTCACTTATATGAAACAGGGCCGGTAGTCATCCTTTTCTCCCCCTCAACTCAACATAGCGTGCATTAAGCGCATTTATCCGGCTAGGGCCACACGGTCACGACCGAGCTGTCTGATTATTATTTTTTTTTATAATAAAAGTGTGTTATTTCTACGATCTGATTTAGGTATCCACGTCTTACACTCCTACCATGGGCTTAAGAGATCCCTATGAACACATTCATCATCACTGCCCTGGATTGTTCTGGGACACGGTAAGTTCCTGATATTCCATATCATTTTGTTAGTACACACGAGAATACTCAGCTTATAAAAATTTGGTTTTCTACTGCAGGTCACCATGGATGATCCCGAAACAGCATTTATCAATGTACGTAGAATTATTCGGGATATTGTCAACTATCAAAAGAATTTAAAACCCATGTTCGACATTGACTTTGCGCATTTACCTGACTACCCCACGGTTGAGAAAAAAGTTGATAAGATTCGTAAACAAATAGCTGCTCAGCAACTCTTCTACTAAATTATAATAAAAAAATATGAAAAAGTGTTTTATTTTAGTTTTAGTACATAAGTAAATTATAAGTATCATACAATCAATAGATAAAACTGTGAGACTGGATTTATTTATTACCACTTTACTATAGCCTTAACTGTAATAGTACAAAAGTCTCACACGACGATCATTTGAACACCATGGTGTCGAGCATCGCTCCTAGACCCTGCACTATGTTATTGGACATCAGGACATCAACTTTCTCCTCTAAATGCCTCTTGGGATCCTGTTTGCCTACATTCTTAATGGCTAGCTGTTCTGGGGTCATTTTCTCTTCATCTTCTAATGCCTTATTGTAATTTTTAGCTAAGTCCAACATATCTGTTACGGTGGTCTCATTGATTGAACAATGTTCCTTGTAATCTGATAATGTGAGTCCATCCATCCAGGACTTTTTGTGCAGATTCAGCAGCATTTTCTGCTCCAATTCATTCTTCCTGTAATTTATGCTGATGGAGTAGTAGTGACGATTGAGTCCATGGATAAGTGCCTGAACAGATGGTTTTTGAAGGTGGCCCAAATTTGATGTGGTTTGCCTTGGCTCTTGGCCGAGCACCATCATGTTTGGGTTGATGAGACGGAATGCATCAATCACTACCTTGCCCTTCACAGACTGGATGGGGTCCACCACCACAGCTACTGCCCGTTCTGACAGAGCTTCAAATGATTGCTGAGTGTTTATGTCAACTCCTGATAACCAACAACCGAAGCCAGGATGAGAGTGATACCTGAAAGTTAATAATAATAATAAATAAACAGTTGACCTCTCTGACATGGACACAAACCATAAAAAATATTTATTCTGTATATATTATGCCTGTCCTAGTTATATCCTAGAAGTGACCTTAAAAATGCGAAAGTATGGATGTATGGACGGATGTCTGTTACTCTTTCATGCAAAAAGTACTGAACGGATTTGGATGAAATTTTGCACACAGATAGTTTATAACCTGGATTCAAACATAGGTTACTTTTTATCCCAGTAATAATATCCCATGGGACAATTATCGAACTTCAGGCGGGCGAAACCACGAAGTTAAAAGATGGTTATGCATTTCATTTTAATAAGTGATTTGGTTGACAGCCAGACTGGAAGAAAACAACGTGTTGAGCCACGGCGACCAAGTAACATGGGACAAGGCAGAAAGATGATGAGTGGTACAAACTCAGATGCGTCTTTAATACCCAAGGCATTTGCTACCAGCCAACCTATAGATTAAATAGGACAACATTATGATATATATATATTTTTTTAATTAAAGTAACTGATGTAAGTACAGTCAGCAAAACAGTTAGGTATGCAGGCTTGCAATCTTCTTTATAAATGTCTGTAAAGATCGATTTTTGTTATTATTTCACGCAGAAACTACTGAAAGGATTTGGATGAAATTGCAAACAGATTGACTATAACCCTTTTCCACTTAAAATAGTAGTAAGAAGATTGCTAGCCTGCATACCTAACTGTTTTGCTGGCTGTACATAATTATTTGAATTGAAGTACAGTTGCATCCTCTTGAAGACTAACATTGAGGCTATCCATGGGACACTCGAAAACTTGCCACGCTACTGTTGGTGATAAACTAACATTTTTGTAAAATACATTGGGTTCTCAAAATCTGAGTGTTTGAAAACTACTGTGAGAAAGAGGTAGTATGTGTTAGGCTATTGTCCTTTTACAAGATTTGAACCATACAAACAAATGAGCATATACCATACATTGAAAAACTTTTAAACTAAAATTCTATTATTAAAGAAACTAAACTAAGAGAATGACAAATCCATGTTTAACCAATTGTTTAATTCATTGTTCTCTTTTCATCCTCGCCAGTAAAATTGAGCTCATGATTCAAGAACTAAGAGACGCGAGCCTTGAGGTAGAACTGAAAACTAGACTATGTGGAATACCAAAGTATTGAAGCAAAGCTATAACAACAAACAATAAAAGTAGACTACAACATGTCCAGGTATACCTTTACTTGAAGAAGTCACAAGATTTATGGAAAATGTCTGGAAGACCTACTGGTCCATGAAAGACATGTTCAAAGTTGCCTATGGCACTAACACACAAGTTCATTCATGGACATACTGTATTCTCCCCATCTTGACCTATATTGCACAGACTTGGTCTTTTACTGACATGCAGAAATCTAAACTCAAGGTCTGCCAACGAGTAAGGGGCGCAGTATATGTACTTGTGTTCAAAACAAATTTGGCTATTATGGGTTAAAGTGGAAAGGACAGAAAGCGAATTGAGAATCACAATTTTTCTTATATTTGGGTGTTTTAAGTCATATGTATTTAAGGATGTATATGTCACCGTAAAATTGTCAAATACGTTATATTGTAATATCTCTAGCGATATTGTAAAGTCTCGAATTATTGTCAAATGAACATACTGCTTACAATAAAACGCATTATTTTTCGTGAAATGCATGCGATGGTAGTCAACTCACGCGGTGTGGAGAGAAGGAGGGGTCCCCCTTGCCCAGTGGTACCACTCTTATGAAAAGATACTGTACCATTCCTGAGAAATATTGATTAATATAACCTAACCTTGAAACACTTCATATTCCCCTAAAAAGCGTAGTCGACGGAGCCCCGCTTCGCGGGGCCCCTATTTCCGGGTGCAGGGTTTAAAGGAACCTAACTAACCTAACGGGGGGGTGCCCCTGTTAGAAATGTGTTAGTATTAAACCTTTTCATAGGTTTGTCTATGATAATTATTTGATTTTTTTTGTGAAGTTATCTGACAGAACTATAAATAAATATTCTTTTGGTTTGCATTGCAAATACGTATTTTATTATGTTTTTTCTTGGTAATAATGAGAGTTTAGACTTTAGCGTCTTTACATTGGTTATGGGCATTACATTATAACTTATTGTTACCTATAAATGAAGTAATATAATTACTAAATAAATATAAAAAGTGAAATATTTTAATTGTGAAAATTTTTCATCATGACAGAAAAAAGTTCAAGTGATGTTATTGTAAGTACGAGTTCAAACATAGTTATTGAAAAATTAGAAGGTGTTCGCAATTATGGTACGTGGAAATTTCAAATGAAATTATTACTGATAGACCACGGTCTGTGGAATTTTGCGATCGGTGCAGTACCAGCGACATCTGACTCTACTAGAGACCAGAAAACGTACGCAAAGATTTGCTTAAATGTGCAACCTATATGCTACCCTCATGTTAAACTCGCTAAAACAGCTGCGGATGCGTGGAAGAATTTGAAAGCCGCTTATGAAAATGCTGGTATTAGTCGTAGGCTTAGCCTAAAGAGAAAATTAGCTCAGATTAAGTTAACTGATTATGATTGCATGGATCACTATCTGGGAAATATTATTTCTGTTACACAAGAATTAGCGGATATTGGCTGCAGCGTCGATGACGAAGAATTGGCTGAATTAATGCTAATTGGATTGCCGGGTGAATTCGATCCATTGATCATGGCTATGGAGGCTACAAGTACTAAACTCACATCTGATTTTGTCAAGTGCCAGCTGATACAAAGCGAATTTAAAAGAGGATCATCTAATTTGAATTTGGAACAAAATGAGAAGCTTCTGACAGCAAGAAACAAATTCATTCCTGTCTGTCATAACTGTCATGAGAAAGGACACATCAAACCTAAATGTCCCAAGTTAAAAAAGAATTCAAAGAAGATGGACTCATCTTTAAAGAAAGGAAGTACAAATGACTGTCTTTTTTCTACTGAGACTGCTTTAGTAAGTAGTGTTTGTGATCATAATAGCTGGATCTTGGATTCAGGTTGTACTAGTCATATGACTAATCGGAAAGACTGGATGATTAATTATTCTCCTAGTTCTCAATCCGAAATAACTACTGCCAACAATGAGAAAATATACAGTGTAGGCGTAGGTGATGTTAATTTAACATTAGAAAATTATAATGATAAATCTATTAAAGATGTTTTATATGTCCCAAATGTAGCAGCTAATTTTTTATCTGTTAGTAAAGTCGCAGAAAAAGGATATGTATTAGTATTTGATATTAATAAATGTCATATTTACAGGAAGGATAATGTGTCTGTTACTGGTTCCTGTGATCTAACAGCTACTAATGTGGACGGTATTTACAAAATTGATTATAAACGAGTTTTTTTTTCAACATTTGTAGACAACCAAAAGCCAAGTACAAGCACAGAAGGTAAAGCTTTTATGTCCAAACTTGATTCTTTGGAATTATGGCACCGTCGCCTTTCACAAATACTGTTGAAGTTTCTGTGAACATTTCTGATCGAAATAATATGATCGGAGTAAATGTCATTCTGAAATGACTGTTCATTCTAGGCCTGTGCGAGACCGGCATCCTCCAATTTGGTTAAAAGATTATGAAGTTAATTATTTAACTAAGACAGATACTCCTATGGAGGTAAATTTCAATTTGCCAAAAGCAGATAAAATCGACCAAAGGTTTCCTTACCAGGAACTAATTGGAGGTTTACTGTATCTTGCTGTTTGTACTCGTCCGGATATTGCATTTGCATGCAGTAAACTCAGTCAATTTAACACTTGTTATAATGAATCGCACTGGGTTGCAGCTAAACGCGTACTGAGATATTTATCAGGTACAATTTGCTACGGTCTCAATTTTAGGAGAGGTAGTGATAAAATAGAAATTTACCTCCATAGGAGTATCTGTCTTATGACAATCTTCCATGCCAAATTTTTTAAGCAAATTTTTTTCAAACATAGTTATTGAAAAATTAGAAGGTGTTCGCAATCTCATCTTTAAAGAAAGGAAGTACAAATGACTGTTTTGACTAATAGTACTCCTGAAGAGTTATGGACTGGATCCAAAGTGAACCTCAGTCATCTTCGAGTATTTGGCAGTGCAGCATATGCTTTAACTCCTAATTCTCAGCGAACTAAGCTTGATTCTAAATCGAAACCTTACATTATGTTAGGATACTGTGATCATACGAAAGGATACAGACTTGGTAATCCAGCAGATGGCACTAAAGTGATTAAAGCTCGTTCTGTTGAATTTATTGAAACTGTTAGAGGTATTCAATTTAAAAATGCAAAGGCTAATGATAGTTTGAAAGATTTCACAAATACTGTTGAAGTTTCTGTGAACATTTCTGATCGAAATAATATGATCGGAGTAAATGTCGATGAATCTGACAATGACGAATATTCTACACCAGATGCATTATCTACCAATTCTGAAGTTCAAGATAGTATTGTTGACGAACCTCATGTTCAAGATGTAGTTACATCTGATGAACAGGAAGAAGCTGATTCTCAGTTGAATAATATTCAACATGGCATTGAAGAGAATTCAACAAATTCTGAAATGACTGTTCATTCTAGGCCTGTGCGAGACCGGCATCCTCCAATTTGGTTAAAAGATTATGAAGTTAATTATTTAACTGAACTAGCGTTAACAACACAAAATGAACCTAAAACGTTTAATGAAGCTATTAAATGTGACAAAGCAAAATATTGGTTAGAAGCCATGCAAGATGAATTTAATTCACTTTTAGCGCATGATGTCTGGGAACTTGTTGATCGACCTAAATATGGAAACATTATTAAATGTAAATGGGTTTTCAAAGAGAAAATCGATCCAAGTGGAAATTTTGAGAAGTTTAAAGCTCGTCTAGTTGCAAAAGGTTTTACTCAAAAATATGGAGTTGACTTCAAAGAAGTTTTTGCACCTGTTGTCAGACATTGCACTTTACGTTTATTATTTGCAATTGGCATTGAAAATGATATGGAAATTGAACATATTGATGTTAATACGGCATTTCTTAATGGAGATCTAAATGAACGTATTTACATGGAACAACCTACTGGATTTGCTATTGAGGGGCAGAATAAAGTTTGCTTACTTAAAAAGAGTTTGTATGGACTCAAACAAGCCAGTAGAGCATGGAATGAAAAAGTACATAAAGTTTTAGTCAGTAATGGATATAAACAATTGAAGACTGAAAAATGTGTCTACTATAACGATAACGTTATTATAGCACTTTATGTAGATGACTTTTTCGTATTTAGTTCCAATGAACAGCAAAAGCTGGCGCTGTATAAGTTGCTCAGTTTCAACTTTAAAATAAAAGTACTTGGACCTGTAAAACAAGCACTAGGCATGAAAGATGATAGGGACAGAAAGCAAGGGACACTAAAGTTGACACAGTCAGAATATGTAAAAAATTTGCTTAAAAAATTTGGCATGGAAGATTGTCATAAGACAGATACTCCTATGGAGGTAAATTTCAATTTGCCAAAAGCAGATAAAATCGACCAAAGGTTTCCTTACCAGGAACTAATTGGAGGTTTACTGTATCTTGCTGTTTGTACTCGTCCGGATATTGCATTTGCATGCAGTAAACTCAGTCAATTTAACACTTGTTATAATGAATCGCACTGGGTTGCAGCTAAACGCGTACTGAGATATTTATCAGGTACAATTTGCTACGGTCTCAATTTTAGGAGAGGTAGTGATAAAATAGAAATTTCATCCGACGCAGATTGGGCGGGGAACATAACTGACAGAAAGTCATATTCAGGTTTTATAACCAAGTTTGGACATTGTGCTATCAATTGGCATAGCCATAAGCAACAAAATGTTGCGTGTTCCAGCACTGAGGCGGAATATTACGCTCTTGGGAGTGCCGTTAAAGAAGCGAAATTTATTAAAAAAATTTTATTAGAGCTTAACAGGTCACAACTTAAAGAACCAATAACTATCTACAATGATAATCGTAGTACACTCAAAATGGTTGAGAATGAATGTTTCCGCAGAACGAAACACATTGATGTCCATCATCATTTTATTCAAGAGTGTGTTGAAAGCAAAGAAATATGTTTAGCTTATAAACCTTCTTCTGAACTTGAAGCTGATATTTTTACAAAAGCTTTACCCAAAATTAAACATAATTTCTTTGTTAACTGTTTAGGTTTAAATTAGTTATAATTTAACTTTATAATTAATTGTTTAGTTTAGTTCAAAGTTTTTTTTTTGAACAAAACTTTAACCTATATTTTATTATTTTGTACTCTCACACTGTGTTGTTATGATTGCTCGAGTAAGGGGCAGTGTTAGAAATGTGTTAGTATTAAACCTTTTCATAGGTTTGTCTATGATAATTATTTGATTTTTTTTGTGAAGTTATCTGACAGAACTATAAATAAATATTCTTTTGGTTTGCATTGCAAATACGTATTTTATTATGTTTTTTCTTGGTAATAATGAGAGTTTAGACTTTAGCGTCTTTACATTGGTTATGGGCATTACATTATAACTTATTGTTACCTATAAATGAAGTAATATAATTACTAAATAAATATAAAAAGTGAAATATTTTAATTGTGAAAATTTTTCATCATGACAGAAAAAAGTTCAAGTGTTAGAAATGTGTTAGTATTAAACCTTTTCATAGGTTTGTCTATGATAATTATTTGATTTTTTTTGTGAAGTTATCTGACAGAACTATAAATAAATATTCTTTTGGTTTGCATTGCAAATACGTATTTTATTATGTTTTTTCTTGGTAATAATGAGAGTTTAGACTTTAGCGTCTTTACAGCCCCAAGTCCCGATTATGGGGGCAGAGATACTTCCGTAATGTTCAGTTGACAATAATTCGAGATATTACAATATCGCTAGAGAGGAACACAATTGACAATTTTACGGTGACATATATATTTTTTAATCTTGTGGCCATATATCTAAACCAACCAGAGTGACTCTTCAAACACTCAAATACAAGAAAAATTGTGATAGCCCTCTTAATGCTTACTTTTTTTTCCTATCTCCATGGCTGGTTATTAAATGCCATGCTCAAAAGCTCTAAAAAGTATTAAAAGACAAAAAAGAAAGAAATAGGTATTTATGGAAATTTTGTACTGACCATCCAACCACCATCTCAGGTCGCCCAGTCTGCTTTAACATGTCCAACATTTTAGCCTGGAAGACAGGATCCACTGCTTCTACCGACACACCAGTACCAGTCTGGGGCATGGCAAACACATCAATCACACGGACAGTGTAGTCATCCACAAATTCACCTGGAAATTACCATTACTTTAATCAATTACCATATTTTGAAAGTCTAACATCGAAATCTAGCTAGAAATTTAGTCTAGAAACAACAAGCAGGTGAAATGAAACAACAAACAAAATGCCAACATGATACAGCGTTTTTGAAAAATTTGTTAGGTTCAAACTTTTTTATACATCAATGACTAACCTAACATGAGCCCCATGACTTCCATGGGTACGCCAGCACGACCATGTTTTAGCATCTTCAGCAATGCCAGAGACGAGATGTACACTTGTTCGGCGGTATCAACAGCCGGGGCATCGGTTGGCGGTGGCGCTTGCGACAAGCCAGCCATACCTCCTCCAAGACGTAGAAGACGATCCATTTTGTACTTTCCTTCTTCTACACTCTAGAAAGCAAGCTCACAACGTTAGCATCATACTGCAATATGACGAAACGTCAACTAACAACAACTAGGTATCTGAGAACAGTATCAGTGATATATCGAATTTTGTTCTATAGAAATAAATGCATTCACAAAAATCAAGTTACTTACACAAAGACACAATCATTTACACTATTTCCGAAAAACTCCGGCCAGCAGAAACCAAAATGAACAGGATTTGAAACAAGGAACGAATGATTTCAATCTATGGAAACGAAGTTGACAGCCCACGTCGAAATTGCAACCTCATGAACGTGTGCTTACTTTATTTATTGTCATTTATCTCAACATTGCCAATCACTTCACTTCCTCCCTTTGTGTGTGCAACACCACAGATTACTATATTAGTAGCTAGCGCAACACCACTGGTACTATTTTCAATTTAAAAAAAAAACATTTGATTAAATGAATGAGAGGTTTTCACGGTTTTCATTTCGACAATAAAAAAGAAATAGTTACCATGAACTCGATAGATGCCGTTGATCTGACTACGTTACTGGGTGCCAAAACCAAAACGCTTGAAAAAACACACGTCACATACGCTCGTTGTTGACTGACACTTTCGTTTGCATAAGCTTCCGAATATAATCATTAGGTCCAAGTGATATTATGTGACGTTTTGTTCCTTGCAGTAACGTAGTCAGACCAGCCCCATCTATCCAGCGACTAGGGAAGAGTTGAAAAAGAAAATCCCTCGTTAAGAAATTACTGACTGACGTGTAAATAGGCAGAATCAGTAAATGAAAGATAGCTTTTGACTTCCAGCTGCTGCTGGAAATTGTTCAATTCTTACGTCTTCTGCAATTAAAAGTCAGTGTCAGGTTGCATGTTCATGAAAATAAAAGAAAGAGTAAAGGTGGACGGACACTCATCCGCGCAGAAGGAATCGATCGCGCCGAAAGAATTTTTTCTCATACGTATGACGTCATCTATTCGTCCGATTCGACGCGGATAAGTGTGCGAGGTTTAGTAGGATTTCATACAAGTAATTCTAAAATTCGATTCTTTCGGCCCGGATAGGTGTGCGTCCACCTTAACTCTCAGCATCATCAAGCCAGTTACACGGCATTTCTTCTATGTTATATTGTAACATTCTCTGACAAAGTTATCCATTATTACCACAATGTTGACTGTTTTCAAAGGTTGGACCACATAACTTATTTATTTACTAACACGGCAACATAGCACTAACAATAAATAACTTTTTGCTATCGGATGTTGCTCAGTTTGAAAACATTGTTTTACAAATAGTATCTGCGGTGTGGATGTACCTTTATGTTGTGGAATACTTGGCACCAGAGTTGCACATCTATGTTTGGCACCAACCAAGGGAATTTAATATTGCTGGCAGCACTATAACGTTTGTCATTGTCACGGTCAATCTGATTGTCGTTATTTATTATCTGACAACCACAGAGTACATATACTTATAATGACAACTTGACAAGTTAACCCGCATGTCAAAACGGATTCGCCGTATTATCTTTAAGTGATCTGCTGGTTGTATTATCTCAAAGTGGTAACTGAAAATAAAACTATATAGCTACTTAAATCAGAATGACTGAAAAATCAGTGCTACCAAATAAACTTTCAGAAGGTCCTCATGGCTTAGGTACGACATCGCAATTTTATTTCATAATTGAAAAAAGCCCTACCCTTAAATTATTTTGTATGATTGTTTGTTGTTAATATTCCTAGGCGATCCTGCTGACAGAAGCTTGAGAAGAGTCGAAAAAGACGTAATGATACCGAAACTTATAAGAGACAAGGCTAAGAAAGAGAAATGTATCAAGGAAGTTGCAGATTTTGAGAATTGCTGCAAGGAATCATCTCTTCTGATGGTTGTTAAGTGTAGAAATCAGAATTCAGCCTTAAAGGATTGTTTAGGCGAATGGTACAAAAATGAGGAGTTCAAGAAACAGTGTACTGAAGAGTACTTAGGACAGAGAAGTGAATACAGAAGAACTGGGATTAGAAAACCCATCAAGAGAGCTTAACTCATTATAGTAGGTAACCAAAACTTTGTTAATTAATGTAATGCTATTAGATTTGTGTAAATATAAATAAAAAATCATTTCAATTATCTTCATTTATTGTAACGGGTAAATTCCTACTCAACAATAGTTCCCGAATGTTGAAAAGTTTCAGGTCCCCAGGTAGGTTCACAACACTTTTAGTAGGTTTGATTACTTCAACAATCAATATTTCCTAAAACAAAAAAGAAGCTTTAACAAAACTGAGCAAAACATTTGATAAATTCAACTAAAATTTAACCTCTGAACATGAGCATAAACACATACCCGTGCCCTCCACATCAAGCCACATTTTCACCTACCATTTTGTTACATATTCGTGTTGTTTGGGATACAGGGCATGCGCTTGCTTATCCCGTATTAGGTATGTGTTTATGGCGGTCAAAAAGTTAATGAGCCCCTGACACAAAATACCTATAAAATTTAAAAAAAAATGTTACTTTGAGACACAACCATCAACTTGGAAGAAAATCATCTCAAGAAGAAAACTATGGATTTACTCTAGGTTATCCAAGACCCACCCTTTCTTTGAGTAATTACCAGTTCCCTTTCTTTTTTAGTGTGCAAGTCTTTGTTGAACTGCACCTTCCAACCCCCCCAATCACCTTTTTTCATTCAGGGTAAAAAATCCTTTTTATGGATAGGAAATCATCAAATAACTTCTCCCATTCTGGGCGGAGTGGGAGAGAGTGTTAGACTTTAACTAAAAACCCATCCATGTTTCTTCCTCGCCCTTTATGTCCCGGCGCCATGGTCTCTTTTGAACAGTCGCGCAGCCCAAGGGTAAAAAAACCCCTGAACTAACAACAAACTGATATCAGCTTGTGGCACATGATACTTTATTTACATAATCAATTTAAAACATACCTTCACTGTTGTATTTGCCATTCTAACATGACCATGTATAGTAATCCAATCATAATTCTTGTCTTCGTACTTTATAACAACTATGAAGTCTGCATGGGATACCCCAGGACCATCTTTATAGAGTACTAAAAAAATTAAAAGATTTACATATGTTGCCGTAAAATTGTCAAATACGTTATATTGTAATATCTCTAGCGATATTGTAAAATCTCGAAAATTAAATATTGTCAAATGAATGTACTGCTTACAACAAAATGCATTATTTTTCGTGAAATGCATGCGATTGTAGTCGACTCACGCGGTATGGAGGGAAGGAGGGGCCTCCTTGCCCAGTGGTACAACTCTCATGAAAAGATATTGTACCATTCCTAAGAAATACCGATTATTATAACCTAACCTTAAAACACTTTATATTCCCCTAAAAAGCGTAGTCGACGGAGCCCCGCTTCGCGGGGCCCCTATTTCCGAGTGCAGGGTTTAAAGGAACCTAACTAACCTAACGGGGGGGTGCCCCTAGTCCCGATTATGGGGCCAGAGATACTTCCGTATGTTTAGTTGACATTATTTCGAGAGTTTACAATATCGCTAGAGAGAAACACGTTATATTGTAAAATAACATGTTTGACAATTTTACGGTGACATGTAAGTAGAATAAAATGATTGGACAGTAATAGAAATAGCAGAAAAGTTCTTACAATAATCTCCGCCAAACTTTATTCCTGGTTTTACAACATAGCCCTTGGATCTATAATAATGATATACAATATATTCAGTAACAAATTTTTTATCTGTTTTTATAAAGAGGTCCCAGCATTTTTCTACATTTAACAAAGTGTTATCAAGGTTTACTATTTGTAAACATCCCAAACCATAAAGTAGAAAGAAGGCTTCCTGCGGGGTCAGCATAAGCTTTTCTTGTATTTTGACTTTGTTTATACAGCACTTAGGTTTCATGTCTGCAAAATAATTTTCTTCCTCAGATTCACTGTTCGGTACTATCACCACTATGTCGTCTTTATCATGGCTCTGAAATCTGTCAGCATCAAGAGTTTTGTTGGTTTCTTCTGCATCATCCTCATCGCTGGACACCAAATCAATTACATCTTTCAGAGTTCTTTTTTCACTGTCACTAATTATTTTTGTAGTTAACGCATCAATATCCTTCATGAAACTATCTGTGTCAGCTGTACCTTCAAACTTCTTGAACCAATAATTTCGTTTATGAAACTGTCTTTTACGCATAATACGTGGTGTAACATCATTCTTAGCGGCTTTCGGTTGCGATCGCGACGCTGATCCCTTTCCAAAGCATCCCATGCGATAGAGCAGTGCTGTCTCCTCCAACGATCTTATTTCCACGTTATACCCGTTGTAATAACCAGTAAACACAATTCGCATCGAATTATTTAATGGTAGCCGCAAGGATTCAGTAACCATGGGTAATGAGCACAGAGCATCATTTATCTCCATAGAAGCAAAAGCTTGATCATTTACATGCAAATGAGTCATTAAGGTATTTCGACGATATTCTGATTGCAAAAAAAATCAAGACAAAAGAAAAGAACCGCGCCAGTTGTGAGTGGTTGTGAGCCTAGCTATCTATATTACTATACTCTATGGCCTAGCTTAAGTGTATTTATTTACAGCGGAATGTGAATGTGTGTCAGACAGAGTTCTAAAGTTGTCAGTGTCACTGTCAGTTGACACTGACATGACAGTTCTAGCGTAGAGTCTACTCCATAGAGTATAAGAAAGTCTACTCTTTGGTTCTAAGCAGGGGTTTCATGCTCATTTGGTTCTATGCTCAACTTCAGTGAAGAAAGAGTCGTCATCTACTTTACTTGACCACTAAACTATTTCGTGTTGTGCTCTGCAGCCACGCCACCGTATATTTTTTTATTATGACATAACCCATTTTTAGGTACGGCTGACGGTCATGACGTACATGCATTGTTTGTGAATGTACGACTATTAATCTAAGTAATCGCTAAAATACATCGGTTAATACACAACTTGGGACAATTTGTGAGTTTAGAATTAAACTTTAGAATTAACATATTTTTTCATACTTATCACGTGTACATAATGCACAGCGTTCGTACATTATATAACTTCAGAGAAATTGCTGAAATTGTATCTACAACTGTTGATTACAGGTGGCGTGGCTACAGAGAATTCTCCGCAGCAACGCCACATTAATTTACTTTTTTCTTTTTAAATTAACTGGAAAACAAAAATAAAACTAAACAGATTTCATAAATATAAGTTATTTATTATAAATCCGTGCTATAACAATGGTTACAAAAATATTTTACCTTTATAATAATTAAAAAAATAAACAGAAAATCTCTCTCAAACAAAGAACAAACAAAGAAAAATCTGTAAAAAATACATTACACCAGATTTACAGTTTATGTATGTATCTAAATGTTATTATATTATTGTAAATTCAAAAAAGTCCGAGCTAAATAGATCCTGAAAATTATATATATCAGGGTTATTTGTAAAACACCAACAACCTCGCAGGAGTAGATTTTCTTTTTTGTTAATCTTATAGTTTTGCTACATTGCGCTTAAAAAAAATTAAAATGTTTCAATATAAAATAAAAACATTAAATACATAACATATCATTTAATAATAATGCACTTATGGAAAAGAGGTACTTTTCCTATGGGTCACTCACACATTGTCAAGTGACTTAAATTTTATAAACATATCCAACGGATTCCCGGAACCTTCACCAGGTCATCCGTCCACCTAGGGCGAGGTCGTCCAACGCATCGGCTTCTGGTTCGCGGTCGCCACTCCAGAACTTTTCGGCCCCATCGGCCATCCGTTCTGCGAGCAATGTGCCCTGCCCACTGCCACTTTCTTCGGGCTACGTCAGTGACCTTGGTCCTCTCGCGGATCACTAATATACATTACCTAGTTTAACTTTAATACACTGTAATTTGTGAGTTTAGAATTAAACTTTAGAATTAACATATTTTTTCATACTTATCACGTGTACATAATGCACAGCGTTCGTACATTATATAACTTCAGAGAAATAGCTGAAATTGTATCTACAACTGTTGATTACAGGTGGCGTGGCTACAGAGAATTAACTTTTTTTTCTGTTAAATTAAAAGTCGTACATTCACAAACAATACATGTACGTCATGACCGTCAGCCGTACATAAAAATGGGATAAGTCATAATAAAAAAATATACGGTGGCGTGACTGCAGAGCACAACACAGTATTTCACATCTATTAACGATCGATCACTTTAATGCAATTATGAAAATCAAATAATTACCTTAGTTCTCCATTTTAAATTATAGTATTTTTTTAAAGTACAGAACAGAAAAAACACTGAACTGTTTTTTCAGTTCCAAGAGTCTTGACTACTTTAACATTTTAGCACGCATACCTTAGTCCCTTGCGGTTTAGAAAAAAAATACCCTTGAACGAAATACAGAAAGCCTGGTTCACCGTTGAACGGTAGTACGAAAAAACTATTTGTCAATCAATACCACAGACCACATAGATCAAACAGTTATTTAGCGACAGCACGCTTCGCCGAATAAGGCTGTGTCGTCACGATTAAGTTATCGTTGGTTTTTATTTGGAAAAAGTCGTGGACGACAGTAATCGCGTCGTCCTACATGAGAACACCTCCATTGAAATACACAACCCACAACATTTAAAACTTCGGTAAAATAATCTTTTACCCTCTCTTTTCACCGAAAGTACCTTTCCTTCATCACCATCATCAGCCTGCAGTAGTTCACTGCTGGACATAAGCCTTCTCAATCGGTACGCTACTGAGCTCGATTCTCAGCAACTCTCATCTAATTGCTTCTAGCCACCCTGCGTAGATCGTCGACTGTTCATGTCGACAACTCTGGTTCTCTGTCGGATCACCTCGTTCCGGATGCGATTCCTCAGAAAGACTCCAAGCATAGCCCGTTGCTTAACTCGCTCAGCGATCTTGAACTTATTTGACCAGCCGTACCATAATATGAGTGTCCACGTTTCGTACTCATAAGTCATAACAGGCAGGACGCACTGGTGGAAGACCTTTATCTTTATGCTCTGTTGAGTACGTGACGAGAAGACCTGACAATGTTTCCCAAATGATGCTCAGCCCCAGCCGAATTCTTCTGTCAGTCGCCCTCTCAAAGTTATTCATACCAAACTGCAGAGTTTGCCCGAGGTAAACATGAAAAACCGCGACATTGACAACAATAGGCCCTCGTTTGACGTGTTTGTTGAACATCACTTTTTTTTTCGGATGGGTAATCTTCAAATGACTCCTCCCACTCTGGGCGGAGCAGGAGGGAGTGTCAGACTTTAACTGACTAAAACCCATCCATGTTCCTTCCTCGGCCTTCACATCACACCATGTTCCGGGGCCACGGTATGTTTTATCTTTCGAACAGTCCTGCAGCCCCGGGTTGAACTTAACCTGGGTTTCAAAGTACATCCTGAGACTAATGCGTATTGAAGAATCAACTAGGCTGACGAGCAAGTCGTGCAGCGATTCAGCCAGAATGACGATGTCAACTGCAAATCTCAAGTGTGATATGTACGACCGAACAAGCTATTTGGTTTACACTTTACGTAATTTTTTTATGTAATTTGTGAGTTAAACCAAATAGCTTGTTCGACCGTACTCAACGTTGATGTTAATGCCACGTCCCACGGTGGGCTGAAAGTCGGCTTTCATTAGACTTAGGGATTTCAATTTGCTAGTGCTGGGGCCTAATTCTGCTATTTGTATAAATTCGTCACTCCAACACGATTCCATTCCCATCCCATTGTCATTTTGCTTAAAGTTCGTAATCTGCTAAATTCACTATGGTCGATCATTGGTCGGTCGATGGTCTCGTAATAAAATTGTGTTTTAATGGCATTTTCGTATTGCCATTATAAAACCATTAGTAAGTACAAATGGTTTTCGAAATCTACTACTAAGTGCGAACATTTTATTCATGCCAGATTTCATGTACGAGATTAATATTCTATGACATTTCTTTCAATGGAGTGTCAGTGGTTGTTCATTGAGAAGTCATAATGACGCCAGTTTATTAGTAGATTACCAAACTTGTAACTCTCTCACTCTTTACCAAACCAAACTTGTACACTATTGTAATAGCAGAATCGAGGCCCAGGGCCTCAATTCTACTATTACAATAGTGTCAGAATAGGCGATCATTGATTTCATAATGGTGAAGTTCTGTCAAATTTTGACAAGTTTGTTAATTCTACAATCATAATGGCGCCATTATGACTTTTCAATGTTCAAACACTGACACTTCATTGAAAGAAATGTCATAGAATAGTAATCCCGTACATGAAATTTGGCATGAATAAATGTTCGCATTTAGTAGTAGATTTCGAAACCCATTAATTTGTACTAAGGGTTTTATAATAATGACAATACGACAATTCCATTAAAACACAATTTTACTACGAGACCATTGACCGATCATTGTGAATTTAGCAGATTACGAACTTTAAGCAAAATGACAATGGGATGAGAATGGAATCGTGTTGGAGTGACGAATTTATTAAAATAGTAGAATTAGGCCCCTGGATATTTGCCGATGTCACCGTAAAATTGTCAAACACGTTAGATTGTAGGTAATCTCTCTAGCGAGATTGTAAACTCTCGAAATATTGTCAACTGAATATACTGCTTACAATATATAACGCATTATTTTTAGGTAGATTGTAATCTATCAAAGTGCAACCGTAATATTGTCAAATGTATGCGACGGAAGTATCTCTGCCCCCATAATCGGGACTTGGGGTACCCCCACGTTAGGTTAGTTAGGTTCCTTTAAACCCTGCAGACAGAAAAAGGGGCCCCGCGTAGCGGGGCTCCGTCGACTACGCTTTTTAGGGGAGTATAAAGTGTTTTGAAGTTTGGTTATATTAATCAGCACTTCTCAGGAATGGTATAATATCTTTTCATGAGAGTGGTACCATGGGGCAAGAGCTTGGGGCTTGAGTTCAAAAATTAAAAATAGTAGTAATGTAATTAAAATGACATGAAACATTATTCATAGCGAAACGAGAAGGTCTTGCAACCGAAATAGTGACTACAGCCTTGCTATTGGCGATAATATTTTAAATTCAGACACTCAAGTTGCCACAGCCTTTGAAAATTTCTTTGCAAATATTCCCGTATACGACTACTAAATCGCTTAACTCGTCACCTGCTGCTGCCGAGTCTTTACTAAGGGAAAACGTTTCAGTCTGTGATTCCGAATTTAACTTTCAATATGTCACCTGTAGAGATATTATTAAAACTTTTCACACCTTAAATGTTAAAAAAACCGCCGATTTATGGGGTCATTCTGTGGACGTTGCTAAATCCATTATAAACGTTGTAGCTCCTTTAGCTGTAATATTTTACGATTGTATTGACCGTGGTGAGTTTCCTGATCTAATGAAATATAGTTAAATAATACCATTGTTTAAATCGGGTAGTACATCAGACCCCACTAATTATACACCCATTTCAGTACTACCCACCTTTAGTAAAATTTTTGAAAATAAATTTAGGCACAAATGCAAAGTTATTTCAATAAACATAAGTTATTGCATAATAAACAGTTCGGTTTTACAAGAGGTCGTTCAACTACTGATGCCGGTGTTGAACTTTTAAGACACATAATGCTTGGGAGGACAAATGCGATGCTTTGGGATATTTTTGCGATTTATCTAAAGCTTTCGATTGCGTTCTTCATGAAACATTAATGAGGAAACTACACCACTACGGAATCCGTAACGCCTCTCTGGATCTTCTTACTTCATATTTGAGTGATAGGATTCAGAGAGTTGATGTTAACGGGAAAAGATCTCCCGGATCCGTGGTAAAAATGGGGGTACCCCAGGGCTCAATTCTTGGTCCATTTTTGTTTTTGATTTACATAAATGACTTGCCTTACCTCCTAAAGGATAATCATGACGTAGTATTGTTTGCAGACGACACTTCTCTTTTATTTAAACTCAAACGTCAGCAGTCAGTTATGGATAATGTTAATAGCGCCCTGGCAAAAGTCGTTAATTGGTTTAATGTTAATAATCTACTCTTAAATGAGAAAAAAACTAAATGTATTAAGTTTACGATACTCCATGTAAGACAAGTTGAAACTACTGTACTAATTAAGGATGAAGAGTTGCAACCGGAAAATAGCAAAGTGTTCTTAGGCATAACTTTGGATGCAAAGCTTCAGTGGGGCCCGCACATAGACAAATTGTCGAAAAAACTTAGCTCTGCAGCATACGCCGTTAGAAAAATTCGTGAATTAACTGATTTAGAGACAGCCCGTTTAGTTTACTTTAGTTATTTCCATAGCGTGATGTCGTACGGTATTCTCTTGTGGGGCAATGCTGCCGATATTCAAACAATATTTGTTTTACAAAAAAGGGCAATTTGTTCAATTTATAAACTAAGTCCCAGATACTCCCTCAGATAAAATTTAAAGAGATTAATATTCTTACTGTGCCCTCTCAGTTTATTTATGAAAACCTTTTGTACGCACACAAAAATATTAATTTGTTTAAAAAATACGGTGATATCCACAACATAAATACGAGGAACAAACACAAATTTATTATACCTGCAACGAGCCTCAAAAAAATAGGGGGTACGTTCAAATGCCAATGTATACGTTTTTACAATAAACTTCCTAGCCATATTCAAGCACTAAGCCTAAATAAATTCAAATCAAATCGTTTATAAAACGGAAGTTATGCCTGAAAGCCTTCTATCATGTTAATCACTATCTCGAAGTAAAAAGGCTTGGGATTAAGGCGCCTGCGGAGCATGCGTATTTCATACAAACGTAATACCAAAATAATTTGTAAATTAAACATATTCCTAAGGTAGTGTGTATTTATTTCGATTGAATTACAGAATATCTAGGTTCGCAAATATATATTTTGATTGGACACTGATTTTAACAAGAGTTATAAGAAAAATAAGTTTTCTATAGAAAATTTAAATTCCTCATATCTCGTCTTTGCATCACTATTCTCTCAAAAAACATATTTGGGAACATAGATATTCTGTAATTCAATCGAAATAAATACAGACTACCTTAACAATATGTTTGATTTACAAATAATTTTGGTATTACGTTTGTATGAAATACGCATCCTCCGCCGGCCCCTTAAGCTGCTCCAATTTGCTCTATGAATGTTGAAATTTCGGACTTCGCTTGTTTATTATTGATTCCTTTATTTTATACACTGTGACATTGAATGATTTGACATGAATACTTAGTTCAGTATTTCATTATTTTTTTTGACTTTACTTATTTTTATTTTTTATGTGTGTGTTTATTTGACATGATTATTTACTTGTGACTGTCATGACATTTAATGATTTGACATGAATACTTAGTTCAGTATTTTATTATTTTTTACTTTATTTTTGCTGTTTATTTTATGTGTGTGTATTTGACATTTCGTATTTTTATTGACATTCGAATTTGAATTGTAAATTATTGTTTATTTTATTTAATTATTGTGAATGTGAGGGCCTTGTAGGTCACTTTTTGTTGTTTTTTTCCCACGACTGTCTGGCAGTTTGAGTACTATAAGCGACCTACCCAAATGTCCTTTCTTTGGTATTGTTCGTCGTTTCGTTGAGCTCCTTGAGTTAATAGTCGAGCTACACGATAACTGACAAATGCTTGCACTGACTGGACAGGTCCACTCAAATCTGTATGGTTCTTTCTTCAAAAGACCATCTCAGACACTAATCTGCATAGTTCTCATGTGAGTTGAACAAGATTGACCTCTGAGTTTGTTTCGGCTGTTTCTTCTCAGAGTAGTCAAGTACGAAACACCGGTCCCATCTAGTTTTAAAAAAATGACGTGTAAAGCTAAGCGTCCACCTGTCCGTATCGTACGCATCGGACGCATCGCATCAAACGGATCGTAGTATTCTTTGTATGGAAAGTCACACAAGTGCGTCCACTGATCCGCACCGTACGGATCGCTCGAATCTATTCAATATTACTACGATCCGTTGGATGCGATTCGTCCGATGCTTACGATGCGGACATGTGGACGCTTACCTTAAAAGTGTTTGAGAAAACCTACTTACTGAATAAATATCATTTATCATTTATCAAGGAGGACCCCTCCTTCCCTACCCCTCCTCCACACCGCGCGAGTTGATTTCCATCGTATACATTTCACAATATTACGGTTTCACTTCGATAGATTACGATCTACCGAAAAATAATGCGTTTTATTGTTAGCAGGATGTTTGTTTGACAATCTTTCGAGAGTTTACAATCTCGCTAGTTATCTTACAATATAACGGGTTTTACAATTTTACGGTGACATATAGGTACATATAGGTTCTATTAGTCATTACTATACAGGGTGTATCATTCTGTACATCAAACTAAGTAACTTTACGCAAAAAATATTGCTGGGAAACAACGAGGTTATAATAGTACATTGTGATACAAGGGGCTAAAATGACCCATTATAGACGAGGTAGTTTTTACTACCGAGCTGAAGCGAGTAGTAAATAGGAACCGAGTTATAATGGGATTTTAGTGCCGTGTGTTACACCGTACTTTTCACTACGATTGCGAGAAAATAAAAAAACATATTTAGTACCTATGATAGTTTATTTTATTAAAAATGAAATGTACAATTTGTACTGTTGTTCTAATGAGATGTTTTTTCCCGGCAACATAATCTCAGTTCTCTGTGAAGACGAATATAATATTGTGTCGTCTGTGGGGTAAACGTAGGAGATAAAAAGGAATCCTACTTATAATTCAAATAAATAATACAGAAAATATCTTAAAATTACGCGCCAGTGCCTTTTTAGGGTTCCGTAGCCAAATGGCAAAAAACGGAACCCTTATAGTTTCGCCATGTCTGTCTGTCTGTCTGTCTGTCTGTCTGTCTGTCTGTCCGCGGATAATCTCAGTGACCGTTAGCACCAGAAAGCTGAAATTTGGTACCAATATGTATATCAATCATGCCGACAAAGTGCAAAAATAAAAATTTAAAAAAACATTTTTATTAGGGTACCTCCCCCAGACGTAAAGTGGGGAGCGATTTTTTTTTTAATTTTGACCCTGACGTGTGATATATTGTTGGATAGGTATTTAAAAATGAATAGGGGTTTTCTAAAATCATTTTTTGATAATATTAATATTTTAGGAAATAATCGCTCCGAAAGTCAAAAACAATGTGTCCCCCCCCCCCCTCTAACTTTTGAACCATAAGTTTAAAAAATATGAAAAAAATCACAGAAGTAGACCTTTATATGAACTTTCTAGGAAAATTATTTTCAACTTGATGAGTTGAATAGTTTTTGAGTTATATAGCACTTTTTCAAAAAAAACGCAAATGATAACTTTGTTTTTCATACAAATACTATGAAAAACAAAGTTATTTTTGCTGACGAAAAATGTTGGTATTTTTAATGGTCTGGGAAGCTACGGAACCCTACAGTGAGCGTGGCCCGACACGCTCTTGGCCGGTTTTTTATTTCTTCTGTAGCTGGAATGCAACGCACACATCCTGCCAAAGAGTTCGGCGTTCGGCGCGTTTGGTTCCATTTTTAAAATGAAATGTTTTTTTTTTAATGAACCGCTTCGAACTTTGCGTTTTCGAACACCGACGACGAAATTTAAAAAAAAAAAGCTTATTTTCCCTAGGGCTATAATGAGCAATTTTACGGCCCCTCTGGTACGCTATTATGACGGTCTTTTCGAGCAAGAGGAGTGAAAATCATGTTTTGTGGTAAAACTCAATGTAACGCACTTAAAACATTGTGCTGATGGATGGATTGAATAGTACGGGCGTCGTGGAGGTGTTAAAAGTAAAAATCCTACAAAAAAAACTTGTATTTAAAAAAAAAAATGTCAAAAAGTTGTAACTTTGACCCCCCATATCTCCGTAACTAGAAGGTTCCCAGGTATGGTGTAGAACAAAAAAATGATCGCAATGATGGGGAGAACAAGTGCCTTTCGGCTTCGTCAAGAGGTGTTTTCACCCTTTATACACAAAAGACACCCGTATAACGAAGGAAGGAACGAAGGAGTCAATGAAAAATATGAAAAATCTAAACTTCCGAAACATTATAAGATGTTTTTTTTATAATCATTATTTTTTTACATATGAAACGGTTCCTTTTAGTGTCTAAGTTAATAAAAACGAAATGTTATTGACCCAAATATTAAGAATACTAAGAACAAGAGGAATATTTAAAAAATGCTGTTTATCGTTTTTTTTTTGACATAAGTACCTACCTATCATAAAACAGAGGTTACAAAATTATTATTTAAGTAAGTACTATATGTATAGAGTGACTGGTAAATTACCTACTGGTATTCGGCTGCATCCGGTTAGACTGGAAGCTGACCCCAACATAGTTGGGAAAAGGCTAGGCAGATGACAAGGTCACTGGCAATTAGTGTACGATAAACACGTAATCACGTGTGATAAAATAGTATATTTTATAACGAGGGACTAAACGAAGCCATTATATACCCGAGGTGGTTTGACTCCCGAGCTTGCGAGGGAGGCAACGAAAGCGAGGGTATATTAAATTGGCGTTTAGTCTCGAGGTGCAAACTGTACTTTTCACTTCGAATGCGAGAAAAATAGTAATTTAAAACCGAACAAATTTACACTCGACAAAAATTCTGAACTGAGCGGTCAGTTTTTTCTTCTATCAGGTCAGTCACAGATTAACAATTTAAAACACAACACAAACTCTCAACATTGTCGCAATGAAGATCATCCACACTCCACAGATAATTAGTAGGTACCTACATTACTGCAGCGGCTAGCAACAGAGGCATTGCACATACAGGGTGAATTTGAATAAATGCGACAAAATGAAATGGGAGCTTCAGTTACAGTAACATAGTACTAATTATAAACTGTTTTTTCTACTATCTAAATCGTTAAAAAAAATTACGCGATTATCGTTTTCAAAAGGTCCATTGATGTTATTATCTTTATTTAAATACGAATTATCGGTATTCCCGTTCATAGCGGTCATTTACCTAATTTAGCCTAGTTTCTAATGTAAGTATCGCGCGACGTTGCCAAACCTCGCATGTGCGCCAGCGCTGACATCCCTTCCCGGCGACCGCGCGCCGCCCACTACCCTTCCTTCGTTCATTACAATTTTACATTTGATATTTTATACATTTTCTTGACAACACGTATTATTGTTTATTTAAATTTGTCGCATCTATTCAATTTCACCCTGTATAGTACTTTTCAAAATCAACGATGCACACAAACAACAATAATTTTTCTCGCGTTGAAGAGTTCATTTGTTTTTTTTTTTTTCAATAAACCGCTTTCTGTTTGCAAGCCAATTCGAAATTTAAATAATACCTTTGATCCATTAAAAAAAAAGTTAGGTACTGTTTTGTGACCATGTTTCAGAGTAAAAGATCGTTCCATTTTTAAATTACTTTTTACTCCCTAGGGAATAAACGGTCACTTTAATCCCGCTTCGTAGGGCTATAATGGCGTACTTTTAGAGCATGAGAAGTGAAAAACAACTTTTATCATGGGACCAAACTTGAATTCGCGAAAAAAAAACAGCTGTTCATTTATTCCTTTTTTAGGTGGTGGTGGTGTTGGTGGTTTATAAGAATTTAGTCATTTTTTAATTTTATAAATTTACTCATGTTACTTTTAGTTATTTATGTTTCTTTATTTTACCTCTGTTTTATTTAAATTACATATCGATTTTATTAACTAGACACTAAAAGGAACCGTTTCATATGTAAATAAAAATATTTTAATGATTTAAAAAAAAGAGCACTGAGCGTAATATGTTTCGGAAAATTGGCAACAAAAAAAAACATAAATTAATTAGCACCATAATCACCTGTAAGGATATTCGTGTATAGGTATAACTCTCCGTTTAAGAGATAATTCGATTTTACATACTAGCTTCATACAAATTTTTCGTAAAAAATTCCTTCGTTTTTAGGGTTCCGTAGTCAACTAGGAACCCTTATAGTTTCGCCATGTCTGTCTGTCCGTCCGTCTGTCCGTCCTCGCTTAATCTCTGTGACCGTTAGCACTAGAAAGCTGAAATTTGGTACCAATATGTATGTGTATCAATCACGCCGACAAAGTGGTAAAATAAAAATTGGAAAATAATGTTTTATTAGGGTAGCCCCCCTATATGTAAAGTGGGAAGTGATTTTTTTTTATTTCAACCCTAACATGTGATATATTGTTGGAAAGGTATTTAAAAATGAATAGGGGTTTACTAAAATCATTTTTTGATAATGTCAATAATTTCGAAAATAATCGCTCCAAAAGTAAAAAACAATGTGTCCCCCCCTCTAACTTTTGAACTATAAGTTTAGAAAATATGAAGAAAATCTGAAAAGTAGAACTTTGGACTTTCTAGGAAAATCATTTTGAACTTGGATGGAAACAACAGTTTGTGTACAAATACAAAATAATTTCTGGACTATTTTGTAGTATAATCGTTGTTCAACCATGAACATACCATAGTTACACGCGCCAACAACAGCATCGCAGCGTCAGCATTGAGAGCGACATACATACGGTCCACGCGCCGGCAACACCAGCACAGCGTCAGCACTAAGTGGTGGACTACTGAGATCTTTGCTTCATCGGCTCGATACACACACGACACACATATAAATAGCTATCAATGTGTATTTACCACAATTTTTTTTTTATATAATTAAGTTCATATAATGTAATAAACTAGTCATCAAGCTGGAGTCGAGTGTGATTTATCTCCTTACTTCCTCTTACTGTGGCCAAGACACCTTTAGCCATCATCGGTCCTATGAGTCTGTGGGATCGGCAGTAAGAAAACCATTTCCTGTGTACATTGCACGACGTACACAAAACCCTATTCCTACCCAAATTCCGTCTGTCACCGTAGGTCTCCTTGTGACAGACTTCCCTCTCGTATAACCAACGTAACCTACGTTTGGTGTGGTTTGTATGGTAAGCTAGGGCGTTAGGATAACTTTTACTAGGGGGTGCTAGGTAGGTAATTACTATAGGGCTAGGATAACTAGGGTGCTAGGTAGTTACTGTAGGGCTAGGTTGGCGTCAGTTGGGCTTTAGGTCTGATCCAGGCTCAATTGTCTCAACATAGTCACGTCGTACGCACTTGGAATAACGGCCGTACTAAGCTGTAAGTCCCGGTGTGTAAAATCGTATATGCAAGCATTTTTTTTAACTTCGTTTACATATTTTATTATCCTGAACGTATCTTTTTCAAACAAAAAAAGAATTATTAAAATCGGATTGGATTGAACACTTATTGTGACGGACGGGAAACTACGGAACCCTACACTGAGCGTGGCCCGACACGCTCTTGGCCGGTTTTTTGTATGTAGTAATGACTAATAGAAAATATATATCCGTCTTTAAATTCGGCACTTGCAAATTAAAATCCCTAAGACTATGAAATCCGATTTTCAGTCCACCGTGCGCCCTTCCCATTTTAGCGTCTAAAACGCATCCTCCAGTGCATTGCTGAACAATTTCGGGGAAATTACGTTACCTTGCCTCGCTCCCTGACGCAATGGCATAATTATGCTACTTTTGATGGTTCCGAGTTTGGACGGCCATTGTGGCGCTTTACTTCTTACCATATTGCACTTAGTATTTTTACTTTACTTACATATTATTTTTACCATCTTTTGTACCACATTTATTGCAAATAAATAATTTTGACTTAGACTTGGTAAACCTTGGTATCGCTCAACCATTAATTTTTTGTACCGTTCGGCGAAACGTGTTATCGCTAAATAATGGTATCGACTGAACCATGGTTTCTGTAGACACGCGTTATACGGGACTCCACATACTAATCTACCTGATCGTTGCTTATTCGACACAAGTGTGTCTCGACAAAGTTCTAGTTTAACTATCAGAAACAGTAAGTGTGTCTAGGTGACTGCGAAAGTACCCTTGCGGAGGTGGCATTTGGGGTGCCCCAGGGCAGTGTCCTTGGTCCCACCTTGTTTCTTCTGTACGTTGATGGTCTCTGCTCACTCAAATTGGACAATGCGCAAATATACTCTTACGCTGATGACACAGCCATTATTTTTCATGGCAAATCTTGGAAGGAAGCATACAGTGCCGCAGAAGTTGGAATGCAGAAAGTAACCAGATGGCTGCAACACAACCTGCTTACCTTAAATATTAAAAAGACCAAGGTACTAAACTTTTCTGTGAGCAAAAAGACTGATGCACCTGATAACCTTGCACTTACATTCCACCAACGTAACTGTGGCTCCAGTCGTGGTTGCAGCTGTCCCATATTTGAGCGGGTTAGCTACATTAGATACCTCGGGATTGACATAGACCAACATTTGACATGGACAAAGCAGATAGAATCGGTTACTGCACGCGTTAGAAAGCTTCTTTACATTTTTAAAAGACGTTCTATAGCAGATAAAAATACTTTAAGGATGATATACCTTGCCTTATGTCAGTCCATATTTAGTTACTGCATAGTGTCGTGGTGTTCAGCTGGTAAAACGTTTCTGATTGCTGCTGAACGTGCACAAAGAGCTATCCTAAAAGTCTCTCATAGATTAGGAATCCGTTTCCCCACTGAAACGCTATATCAAGAGACTAGAGTGCTTACGGTGCGCCAACTTTATATCATGACCGTGGTAGGTACTCAAATACCACAAGACCGCGGCTGCCACAGTGGTTATGGACAAGCGCACGCGTAGAAATCCTAGGTGGAACAGAGTTAGGTACCTGCAAACTTAAGTTTGGAAATAAAGCATTCTCATACATAGGGCCACATCTGTATGAGAAAATCAATAAAAAGTTAAAAATTCTCCCCATGACCAAGTTTGGGTGCAAGAAAGTAGTCCAGGAATGGTTACTCGGACTTAATTATAGCGCAACAGAAAACCTACTTGCAATTGTGTACTAGTCTACACACCAACACATACACAAACTTACACAAATTCGAATCATATACCTACACACATCATGAGTTACCTTTAAGTTTTATTTTTTTCGCTGCATTCTCAGATCAAATATTTTTATTTGATCTGAGGCTGCATTTGATACATTTGTCGAGAGAGACTGGATCCTGCGACACAGGGTATCCTAGTGCGGGATCCAGTGTCACATCTTATTGTAACACTTTATTTGGAACAATAAACATTTGTTACTATTTATTATTATTATCATAACTTCTAAAAAAACGTGGGTTTGAACGCCGACAGACAAAAATGTCAAGAACAAATAACCTACGAGTTTTCGAAAAAACTCATATATTTTTACTGATTATGTATGTTTTTCTCATAAATTATACTTTCACTATTTTATGTAATCAGTGATATTGTTTTACCGGACACAAATTATCTCTTTCAAAACGAATTTTCTTATTTGTAATAAAATGTTTGGTCATCCTATTTAAAAGGAGATACCTATTATTACCTATACAACCTCTGTTTTAAATAATATATCTATCGGTACGTTTTCTGGTACGAGTTCTCAGTCCAGTTTGTAGTGATTATATGTATACTCTGTGTTGTATACTACATAGGTCCATGTGTAACAGCAATGTAAAAAATATATTATCTATAGTACTTCTTGTTATGAAACAATCATAATTATTTCTAACGTTCGGTCATAAAAAAACAAGTCTTACCTTTCGAATAAATTCTAAATACCTAGTGCCATAAACCTAACCATGAACACTTGGAGGATATTTGAACATACATTGGAAGACGACGAAAATAAACAACGCAGAAAGAAAAGTGACGCTGGAAAAGATGATGAGCAACCCCCAAGCAGCATAACCATATCAGAGGGCCAAACACGTAAAAAGAAGGAACAAAAAGACTTGGCATTTGATCGTAAGTAAGCCGTAAGCCGAGTAATAGAACTAAAGCTACCCATATTATCAACTAGTTTAGAAACATTGACTAGCAAGTAGTATGAAACTATGGACAGTGTCTAAGGGGTGACTGGTAATTAGTAAAGGTCGCGGCGCGTGCGGTGCGGCCAGGAGTCCAGGACTGCGTTTACCTTAAACAATACAGAGGCGTCTCTAGCCCATGTATCGCCCGTATGCAAATATAACTCGGTACAAAGTATCAGCACATCAAGTTATCACGAACTGTTTCGCCAATGAATATCGATTGTTTGGAGATTAAGGATATCATGAGGTGCTGTAGAATGAGTGTGTGTATTTAGACTTATACAAGGTGTTCTGGTCCCTTTTCTTGGTGTGGTTCCCTTTCTTTTTTTTTGGTATCGGAAATTGTCAAATGACCTTTCCCGCTCTGGGCAGAGCGGGAGGGAGTGTCAGACTTTTACTGACTAAAACCCATCCATGTTCCTTCCTCGCCCTTCGTGTTCCAGGGCTGCGGTATCTCTTCCGAACAGTCCCGCAGCCCCGGACTTCTTTATTAGGTACCTTCTCATTTACTTCTTGTGTAAACGTTGGCGACAAAGGTAAATCACAAATTACTGGAAGTAGAATGCACCAAATAACTCATGCTACGAGATGTAGGTAGGTATGATGATTTCCCGTTTAATGATTTCCCATCCGAAAAAAAAAGGTAACAAAGAAGTGGCAAGTACCAACACAAACAAGTAACACAAACTGTGAAATTGCCATAAAAAATTAAAAAATTGTACATTCACCAATTGGTAAAATAATTAAACGATTTATGCAATACATGTTTGGTTTTTCCTCGCAAGTGTGTTGAAAAAGTGCGTATGAAACTCGTGAGCAACTTTCTCACTAGACTAGACACTCGGCTGATTTAACGCCCTGGCCTACGGCTCTGGCTGCAACCCACTGCCTCATGTGTGATGAGAAACTTAGCTCACTTGTATCATAATACACTATTAAAAGTCCCGTCAAAATCGGTCCAACCGTTTCGGAGATTACCTGGAACAAACGGACTTACAGTTTTTAGGGGTTTTTTTGTCATAAGTACCGTATGTATTTCATATTCATTCAGTAAAAAGCTGTTAATTTGAAATTACAAACAGACAACGTCAAGAGTCAAAACTGATGTTTTTACATCCGTAAAATATGCACCATCCGCACTGCACTCGTGATATTTCTAATTTCTAAGGAATAGTAAAAAAGGTTTAAGGCCCGCTTGTAGTGCGGCATGCTGGTATGAATTCGATACCGCGTTCCCCGCCAGTTCGTTGACGCAGACGAGTAGCGGGCGAGTCCATTTTGCGGGTGGGCGAATCGATTTTGCGGGTGGGCGAGTCGATTGCGCGGGTGGGCGAGTCGATTGCGCGGATGGGCTAGTCGATTGCGCGGGTGGGCGAGTCCATTTTGCGGGTGGGCGAGTCCATTTTGCGGGTGGGCGAGTCCATTTTGCGGGTGGGCGAGTCCATTTTGCGGGTGGGCGAGTCGATTGCGCGGATGGGCTAGTCGATTGCGCGGGTGGGCGAGCCGATTGCGCGGGCCGCGCCGCGACGCGGCGCCGGCAACCCACCCCGTTCCTTCGTTGCCTTTCGTACCGGGACCAGGCCTTATTTTTATAAGATCTTTTATTTTTTTTATTACCCATCCTGTTTTCGGGGAAATTTAAATAAAATAAACAAATTCTTAAAACTAATAATGTACCTATAACTAATAAAAAAACTATTTCAAAATAAACTTCAGCTAAAAGATAATAAAAAGATACAAAAACGTTGCGTAACAATTATGAGGGGTAGCTCTGTGAAAAAAGCGACATGCGTCCGCTCTCGGTCACGCCTCGGCGAGCACTGGCTGGTGTATTTCTCGACTTTCGCGACCCGCCAAAGCAATTTTATTTGTATTAAAAAAAATATAGCACTTTTTCCAATTTTTTTTTTGCAAGTCCCTTCTATAAACAATGTTTGATTGTTTTATGTAATTTTCAATACTTTTTGAGACATAATCTCATATAAAAAATACGTTTGAAAACACAAATTACATAAGTACATTAGAAAAAGGGTAGGGCCAAGAACGCTACCTTGTGGGACCCCAAATGATGTTTTCGCGTCAGGACTGTAGAGACCGTCTATTGTAACTCTTTGTGATCTATTACTTAGATAATCTTTAAACAAATCTAGTACCTTGCCCCTTATACCTTATTACCTACCTATTACCTATTTTTTTCCATTTTATTGATTAGTATTGGAACAGAGACGGTGTCGAAAGCCTTAGCCAGGTCTAAGAATACTCCAATGCATTTATTTTTGCTATCAATATGAGTAGCTACGAGGTTAGTAAGTTCAGTGACTGCCTGTGCTGTCGACCTGCCGGCTCTAAATCCAAACTGATTGTGGGCTAAAATATGTTGTTTTTCTAAGTACAAAAGTAGTCTCTTATTAATAATTTTTTCCAAGATCTTAGACAGCACTGGTAACACTGTAATGGGGCGGTAATTACTGACACAGTCTCTGCTTCCTGCCTTGTGAATTGGATGGACGACCGATATTTTAAATACATTAGGAAAGACGCCAGTTTGTATTGAAAGGTTTGCAATACGAGTTAAAAGTGGTACAATAATGTTTCTTGTCAGTTTGACTATTTTTGTGGAAATTCCATCCCAAACCATTGCGCTATCAGGTTTTAAGTTAATAATTAAAGACTCAACTTCTTCCTCAGTTGCCTGCAACATGACCATAGAGTTAAGCGGTGGAATAGAGGACTCTTCAATTTGATCCGAACACGGAACTATCTTTGAAGCTAATTGTTTTGCAATGTTAGTAAAATAAAGGTTAATACCTTGTAAGGCTAATTCTGGGGTAATTTTTGTTTTTAATAGATCTAAAGGCGGTGGTTTCTAAGTTTCTCTGCTTGTGATGTTGTTTATTATTTTCCATGTCATTTTAGGGTTTTTGGCATTTTTGTTAAGCTCATTTGTAAGAAAATTCGGTTTCAGACGTTTTAATAAGTCATTGCAAAAGTTTTTATATCTACTGTACGTTACAGCGAGAGTAATATTATTGGGTTCAATTTTAGATCTTAGGTGCATGCGATCCCGGTTCCTAATGCAGCGAACCAAACCTGGCGTGATCCAGTTTGATGCAGTGTAATCTTCTAGGCGTTAGTAATTTTATAGTGTTGTTAATAATTTATTAGCACGCCAGGTTTAACCAGGTAACACATCAATTATTATTAATAATTGATGTGATGTGATAAGGATGTCAAGTAACTGCGCTGAAGACCAATGCGCATCTTGAGATTCCATTATATAACTGAAATTTATTGATTTTAGGTCTTTATGAATCGCTTCATAATTAACTTTGTTAATAGTCATTGGTTTAATTGGATTTTCTAATGTAACACAGGAAAGTACCGGAGAGTGATCAGTCAGAAGAGACTGAAGAAAAAGTGTAGTCGTGGAGAACCATAGCGTGATCTATGCAATTATTTTCTCTTGTTGGGTATAGATGGCCAGGCAAGAACCCATGGCTAGCTAGTAAATTGAGGTAATCTGTCGAATTACGATTCTCATTATTCAGTTTCACGTCTATGTTCAAATCACCCATAATTATTATATTACTGTGATTTTTGTAGGTGTTTAGAAAGCTATCTAGAGACGTTATAAATTCATCTATATTTGAACATGATGGTGACCTGTAGATACCTATAACGACGGTGTCCGAGCCAATCTGTATAACTAAACAAGTAGCATCAGTCAAAGGTGTTTCTGCAACTGAACAGCTAAGTCCCTCTCTTGTGTATGCTACAATACCATCATTTTGATTAGAATTATTTTTTGTGTAGTGGGTCTCATAGTTTTTTAAGCATGTGATGTACGTAGCTTTTGAATTCCACTATTCTGTCAGTATAAGTATTTCACAAGATATTTGTAGTCTAGTTAAAAAGACTTCAAATTGGCAAAAGTTTTTTGTAATACGTCTTCTAATATTTAATAATTCGCTGTGTGTACGGGGACATCAGTCGTATACCGCATTAGCAGAATTCTTGGGTTTGTGAGCGGGCCATTTTGACGCCCAAGAATGATCAGGCTGCAGCAATTAACGAATGCATTCTCTCGGAAATTGAGGAGAATGGAGTCTACACCTCGATAAACACTGTTGCTGTGGAATTTCTGATTATTAATATTATTATTTTTGAGAGTGTTTTTTCTTCTCAGCCCTTAGACTCGATTTTAACCACATTTGCGGGTCAAAGCCAAAGCAAATGCAGCATGTGGTGTGTAAATTTTATAATAGCTATGTGTTGTGATAAGGTCCTATCTCGTTCTCTTCTATCTGCATGAACTTCCTAACGATTCTACATGTACTCGTATTCAAAATAGCAGCTTTTTGGAGTGTAATGTAGAGGGTTTCTTTAAGGTCTAATAATTTTAAGTTATGGATGAGGTGATTTGGGATTAATCCTGTTGTGGAAAGGACTATTGGAATTATGTATACTTTTTCTTGTCGCCAAATTCTAGTGACTTCTTCTTTGAGTTCTGCGTATTTAGTAATTTTTTCAGTGATTGTTTTCTGTATATTGTGCGTGTTGGGAACTGCGATATCTATCAGGTATGTGACTTTATTTATTTTGTCCTGTAGAATTATATCCGGTCTGTTGTAGTGGTTCGTTCTATCAGTCAGAACAGCGCGATCGTAGTACAGCTTATGTGTTGTATTTTCTAGAGTAGTTTCTGGTTTATAATTGTAGTAAGGAGTGTTGGTATTTTGAATGAGTGTGTGTTTGAGTGTTAGATTTTGGTGGATGACATTGGCCACTTGGTTGTGCCTGTGAGTGTAGTCTGTCTGCGTGAGAGTTGTGCATGCTCCGGTTATATGCTGGATGGTTTCTGGGTGGACGTGACATTTGCGACATTTGTCATTAATTGCTGTAGGATCTTTAATTATGTATTTTCTGTAGTTTTTTGTGTTGATGTCTTGAATTGCTATTATAAATCCTTCGGTTCCTGGAAATAAGTTTCCTATTTTTAACCACTTATTTGAAGCTAATTTGTTTATGTGGGATTGCTCTAGGTCATGAGGGTGCCGCCCTGGAGTACTTTTCTCTTCCAGTCTTAAATTTTTTGCGTCTGTGGGTCTTCATTGGTTGTGTTTTGGGCTTCTATCTGATCGTTTAGGTTAAGTGGAGTGTAGTTAAGATCGTTTGTTACTATGGCTTTATGTATATTACTATTGTGAGATTTTGTGTGGAAGATGATTTTAATCGACTAATTTGTTTCCGCCATAGGTGCTGGATATCTATAAGGCCCCTCCCTCCATGTTCTCGTTTAATCGTTAGTCTCTCTATGGCGGATTTAGTAGGTTGTTATGTTTTGTGAGTGTAGTTCGTTGTAGTTGTTCTGTATCTGTTTTGGTCCATTTTATAACTCCGAATGAATACGTTAGTACTGGAATGGCGAAGGTGTTTAAGGCTTTAATGAGATGTTTACTTGAGAGTTGGGTTTAACAAACAGCGTTAACTCTCTTCTTGTACTCTGTAGTTAGTGTTTCTTTAATTTTTACGTGGTCAAGACCTTTTAGTTGCGTGTATCCTAAGTATTTATACAATTCAGTTGGTTCTAATGCGGTTATAGAATCTGACTCATTCACTGCATAGTCGCCGGGCCGCACCTTGCCTCTAACAATGTGAAGTGTTTTACATTTTTCTAATCCAAATTGCATGTTAATATCCTTACTAAACTCAGCTGTTATATCCACTAATTTCTTCATATCTTTTTCCGATTTTGCATACGGTTTGATGTCATCCATGTATATTAAATGTGATATTGTTGTTTCGCCTGTAGAATGTTTGAGGCAGTATCCAGCCCCGCAGCTCTGCAGCAAATGAGACAGAGGGTTAAGGGCAAGGCATAACCACAAAGGGCTCAGGGAGTCGCCTTGGTAGATGCCTTTTTTGATTGATATCTGTCGTGTTGTGACATTATTGTTGCTACTATTTATTTGTAATGTGGTTTTCCTCTGTAGCATTACATGGCGCATAAAATCAATTATTTTCGAATTTATTCTATAAATCTCCAGAATTTGTATCAACCAGGAATGCGGTACACTATCAAAAGCTTTTCTATCTATAATCAATATAGGTGCAATGGAGATTTCTGTTTTTTGAGGTGGCGTGTTTATGTATAGTGGAATCAATAATCAGCTGTTCTTTGCATCCCATATGGCCCTGCATACATCCCTTCTGCTTCTCTGCTATTATGTTGTGGTGTATTTTAATGTAATGTAGGTTAATTTTTTGCAGATTAGGGCCTGCATAAGAATGGAGGGCCAGATTTTTTTCCTTCAGTAATTTATTCTCCTTTTGTACATCCACCCTTAACAAACGTCACGTAAGGCCGCAATACTGCCAAAGGTGTGATGATACATGGAAATATATGGTAAGATAAAGGAACCTACAGAGACCTACAAGCCTAACAGTCCCTACCCAACAAACAAAAATTGCTCTTGAAGTGGCTTACATGACCAAAAATAATATTCTTATAGGAGCCGTATTATCGCTTATAAGGGTGCGTTTGGGCACAAATTATAAGGACAATAACTTATACCCCCCTTAAAGTTGCTTTATTGTGCGCTTTTTTTCCTTATACGTGTTATATTATGACTAAGAACAAGGAAGTTGAACTTATAAAGGCAAGAAAAAAGCTCCTAAAAAGCCACATACACTTGTAAGAAACATATAGAAAGCGTTAATACGGGCGATCACCCTTATACGTGTTTTATTATGGTCCAATACAAGGTTGTTAAACTCATTTCGGAAAATCAAAGACTGTTAAAAAGCCATAGGCCCTTATAGCCGTCTATTTATGATTCTGCAATAAGTCTTATTCTTTGTGATTTTGCATTTTCGCAACAATTTGGCGAATAAATAGAAACGTCAACCATTTTTATTATTTACCTAATTTATGTGCTCATTTATAGTGAAAAGTATTGGGAATTCAAATGCATGATAAAATGTGGTACGCCGTATGTTATAGAATCAACGCGCCCTTAAATTTTAGCTGTTTTTGTGCTACAAACGTTATTAATTATTTTGTCATGTTATAAACAGTGCTATTATAAGAGCAAAACGATTCTCACATCGTCTACAAGGAGTCTATGAGAGTGAAGACTTAATTGTGGCAACATGTCTTGCTTATGCTATCGCCATTTTACATAGCGTTAGGGTTCCTTTCTCACGAACAAAATCCTGTACGCTTCTTCCCATAAATGTATGAAATTTATATTTTACTATGGTTGGGTTGGCTGAAAGAGATTTATATCTTGATAAGTTACTAGTTTTTTTTTTTTGAAGATACGGATTTTGTACTGTTTTCTTAACAGTGCTCAAAACACATTAGAAGAGGGTATTTTACTAGTAAACACTATCTATTGATGATGGTTGATCATTTTCCAAACTAGTATACTCCGTGTTTCCGGACGATATCCATTAAATTCGACCGGTCATTGTACTCATCACTAAGAACAACTTTTACTATGGGACCAAACCTTTTTTTTTTAGGATGGGAAATCATCAAATGACTTCTCCTACTCGGGCGGAGCGGGAGGGAGTGTCTGACTTTTACTGACTAAAACCCATCCATGTTCCTTCCTCGCCCTTTACGTTCCGGGGCCGCGGTATCTCTTTCGAACAGGCCCGCAACCCCGGCAGGCTTCGGCCCTTGCGGGCCCCTCTCTTATGCTGACATCACTTTGAGGCGCGCGTGGAACACGAACGCGCCGACGACACGGCCTGTCGTCACTAGACGGACGAACGGCTAGCTAGCCCATAGCTAACCGTCCACAGGCCCGCATCTATGGTGGCCGGCAGCCACCACGTGGCCCCCGACGCCCGGTGCGTCTCCCGCGGCGGCCGGGAAGAGAGGCTCTCTCCCTCTCTCGTTTCGCCACCTCCTTCGCTAGCATGACTGCTTCGCAGCGCGGAGGTGACGGCTTCCCATTCCGTCTCGCTCCGGACCATGGATTGAACCAGGGCCGGACGCGAGAGGTCGCCGCCGCCGATCGCCGCTATGGGATATGGGAAATTTTGAATTTCACTGCCTATCTTTGATGTCACTACGAATATCAATAATAATCAACTCTAAAATATGTTTATTATATCACTATCGCCACAATTATATTCTTCTTCACTGGTTTCCTTTTCATTCTCATTTTCTATAAAATAATCCTCTGTGGAACCACTGGCTGATTTACTGATATCGGCTTGGTCATTTTGTAACGTCATAGGAGTAGATATGGTTGGTGTAATGCTCACAACCATGTTTTTGTAGACCCTATGGTTAAAGGACATTGCTCAGCGCCCATACATTGTTCGCCCTGGAACCAAGAGCATCGGAAAATTATGTGTTGTGTTGTTGATCATTGGTTAACTCCTGTAAGATCTTATTTTTGTAGCGGACTAGCTTCAGAACAGATATATTTAAGAAAAACTATCAGATTTTGAGGTTATAATCTAACCATAACCACGACTACTACGTTTAGTTTTTCATAGCTCAGAGTGATTTTTCAGAAACAAAAACAACAGCCGTGTGTGTAAATGCAACTTTTAATTCTAAAATCTATTTAACATTACGTTTTGTATGTGTTAAAATAGAATCAGCGCGAAAGTATTTAACGTGAAAACATCCGCCATCTTTGTCAAACGTCATGTCGTTGTCGTATCGAAAAAGATTAGGGATGCCCAATCGATTGAATTTTAACTGACTTGCGAATGAATGTTTCATTTTTTATAATCTGAATTCTGATTCTGATTCATAAAGTATACTTATTAGGTTTTTTAAATGAAAGTATTCAGGAAATAATAATAAATGGAATAGTGATTATATGTTTTTACTAGCTGTTGCCCGCGACTTCGTCCGCGTAAACCACCCTTGTCACATAGGGGTATAAAAGTAGCCTTCGACTTGTTCTCTGACCTACCTATACACAAAAAAAAATATTAAATCTGTGAAGTCGTTTCGGAGGACTCCGATAACAAACAATGTGACACGAGTTTTTTTTTGTATTAGATGGGATGGATGGATTTGTCTGCGGCTTTGCTCGCGTTGAATTCGGGGTAATTTTAATTAGAAAATGAGAGAATTTCATTGCGCAAATCAAAGAGTAAGTAAAATTCAAGATCCAGCAGACTTTTAAAGATGTGTCACCGTAAAATTGTCAAACACGTTATATTACAATATAACGTGTTACTCTCTAGCGATATTGTAAACTCTCGAAATATTGTCAACTGAACATACGGAAGTATCTCTGCCCCCATAATCGGGACTTGGGGCACCCCCCCCCCCCCTGTTAGGTTAGTTAGGTTCCCTTTAAACCCTGCACTCGGAAATAGGGGCCCCGCGAAGCGGGGCTCCGTCGACTACGCTTTTTAGGGGAATATAAAGTGTTTTAAGGTTAGGTCATATTAATCTGTATTTCTCAGGAATGGCACATTATCTTTTCATGAGAGTGGTACCATTGAGCAAGGGGGACCCCTCCTTCCCTCCACACCGCGTGAGTTGACTACCATCGCATGCATTTCGCGAAAAATAATGCGTTTTATTGTAAGCAGTGTGTTCGTTTGACAATATTTCGAGAGTTTACAATATCGCTAGCGATATAACAATATTACGTGTTTGACAATTTTACGGTGACAGATATACATATCTGGGTTGCTCATAAATTCGTTGGTTTCAAAGCAGAACAGAGGAACTTTGCAGAAGTATTGTGTAAAATCTTAAATTATTGTCTAGGATGGAATTACTATGGCCGGTAAATTACATAACGATACGTAGCTACGAAGACAAACAAAAATTAAAGAAAAATTGGATTTGTGTTCAGTGAAAACCATGAAAACGACACCAATGAAGGAAATTTAAAAAAAAAACCGTAGACGGCATCTAGGATTTTCATTTTGACTTCATTTTCGATATCAGCGACCCCAAAAACATGAAAACGACACACATGACGAAAAATTTACTTCAACGTCATTTCGATCTCATTTTTGTAATCAGTGACCTCGAAAACCATATAAACGCCACCCGAGATGGAAAAACAAATACTTTTCCTCGGCGCTATCTTGTATTTATCAATAGGAGTACTCTTGTGAGGTTTCGAATGAAATAGTCTTACCAATCTTGTGTCCCCTTACAAACTTTTGAGGCCCGTTTCACCCCTTGAAGGGTGAATTTTGAAAAATTATTTCTTAGTGCACCCCTAGACTACATAAGGAACCTACTTGCCAAATTTGGAATCTGTAGACCCAGCGGTTTGGGCTGTGCGGTGATTTTTAGACTTTGTCACCCCATTTACCCCTCTTAGGAGTTGAATTTTGAAAAAACCTGAAACCCGTTTCTACTCATTTATCAATAGGAGTACTCTTGTGAAGTTTCGAATAAAATAGTCTAACTTATCTTGTTTCCCCATACATACTTTGGGGGCCCGTTTTACCCCCTTAGAGGGTGAATTTTGAAAAATCCTTTCTTAGTGCACCCCTAAACCACATAAGAAACCTTCATGCCAAATTTGGAATCTGTAGACCCAGCAGTTTGGGCTGTGCGTTGATTTTTAGACTTTGTCACCCCATTTACCCCTCTTAGGGGTTGAATTTTGAAAAAACCTGAAACCCGTTTCTACTCATTTATCAATAGGAGTACTCTTGTGAAATTTCGAATAAAATAGACTAACTAATCTTGTTTCCCCATACAAACTTTGGGGGCCCGTTTCACCCCCTTAGAGGGTGAATTTTGAAATATCTTTTCTTAGTGCACCCCTAAACCACATAAGGAACCTTCATGCCAAATTTGGAATCTGTAGACCCAGTGGTTTAGGCTGTGCGTTGATTTTTAGACTTTGTCACCCCATTTACCCCTCTTAGGGGTAGAATTTTGAAAAAACCTGAAACCCGTTTCTACTCATTTATCAAAAGGAGTACTCTTGTGAAGTTTCGAACAAAATAGTCTAACTAATCTTGTTTCCCCATACAAACTTTGGGGGCCCGTTTCACCCCCTTAGAGGGTGAATTTTGAAAAATCCTTTCTTAGTGCACCCCTAGACCACATAAGGAACCTTCATGCCAAATTTGGAATCTGTAGACTCAGCGGTTTGGGCTCTGCGTTGATATATCACCCAGTCAGTCAGTCAGTCAGTCAGTCAGTCAGTCAGTCAGTTTACCATTTTATTTATATATAGATTGATTATTACAATCGATTGGGCATCCCTAATCTTTTTCGATACGACAACGACATGACGTTTGACAAAGATGGCGGATGTTTTCACGTTAAATACTTTATAATGTTCATTTCAACAAAAAGCTAGTCCGTGCTACAAAAGTATTTGCAAAAAATATGATACAACAGGCAATGAATTATCGTGCATGTCCGATCCTTCAGTTGCACAGGGCGATTCTGGACATTGTCCTTTGTATGTAACGATTAGTGTAAGATTAAAGTATTATTTTTATTTTAAGATATATTTGCACACCAGTTAAAGGTAGAATATGGCTTTAAGCACTTCTTCTGTTGGATGTACCACCGTATGTACCTACCCATATTGACGCAAATAAATGATTTGATTTGATTTTTTGATTTGATTTGATTTTCATTTAACTTCTTAGTTTTTTTAATCAATTTTTTAATGTAAATTCCGCTCGTTAATAAATTCAAAAAATCGTCCGTTCCACCTAGTTACATTGTAGTTACGTTGATGTAACTAGCTGGACATTTTTATTCCAAGATAGTTACATTATTTAAAAATTTAACTTTAACGTAACTAATGAGACTTTTTTGTTCCACCTTGTTACATCTGAACTTTCAAAATGGTGAATTTAGTTATGTAAAACATTTTAATGTAACCCTAAAGAGAAAAATATCTTTATAATCAGTGTTTATAAGAATACGGATTGTTTTCATCCTTGTAAAGATCATATAAAATGTTAGAATTCGTTTGTTGGATAGACGTCTTATCAAATACTCCTATAAGTTAAAAAGCATCATAGTTACCTTGTGCACTACTTTTATAAGAATAATTGACCATATTAAAAGCCTTTATATGACTTAGAATATTATAATATAGCTAAAAAGCAATGTAACTAGCCTCTATGAGAAGAACACATTTCGAACCCTTATTGTAGCCGTATTATTTGGATGTATTAACGTTTACCCAGCCAAATTATAAGAATAAAGGTAATATTAGCCAAATGTTCTAATAATGTGCCACTATAAGGAACATTGACATAATAAATGCTCTTTTATAACAAGTATAAGAGTTTAGACCTTATAGACTTAATGTTATAAGCTTAGTTTGTTTGTTGGGTACGACCCTAAGGCCTATAAGCCCTACAGCCCTAACCTACCATATACCTAGTATGTGATAAATAAATATATAAATAAGTTCAGGATGTCTGCACCATGCAACCTAAGGTTACAGACGGATAGTAGACAGGAATACCAGGTTCGGGAAGGGTAAACTCACTGCCAATCCCGCAGACTCACGGGACTGATCCGAAGAATGGCTAAAGGTGACTTGGCCACAGCGAGGGGTAATGAAACAAGAATATAAAATTCAAATCTGATTTATTTACAAAATGTTCTGCTTATGTACTACTTTTTCTTAACACACACTATTATACTAATTCTATGTGTCCTATGCGTGTAAGATGCAACCAAATCATTCTTTTAACTGGGCCGCGCGTGAGCCAGGCCGAGTGCTGAGTCAATGTCCAAAGGTAACATTGAACACCTTTTCTACATTAATAGCAATAATTGATTATTTAAGGCAAATACAATTATTTCGTGCGGTGTCCCACAGGGATCGGTCCTGGGGCCGCCCCTGTGAAACATCGGTCACGACTGTGTCAGCGTATCAGCGTAGTTTTCTACGCTGCCGCCACGCTGGTGCTGGGCCACACAGACACAAGGGAGGTCGCACGAGGCGGCGGCCGAAACCATCACACACGGGGTTGCGATAGTCGTAGAGAGGATCCAGCAACTGGGTCTCGAGGTGGCATTGCACAAGTCCGAGGCCATGTGCTTTCATGGGCTTCGGAATGCGCCACCGTCGGGATCCTAGTAGGAGGGGTATCTATCGGCGTCGAGTCGACGCCGAATTACCTAGGACTCGTCCTTGACAACTGGTTGAATTTCGTGGAGCATTTCCGACGTTTGGCTCCCAAACTGGAACGGACCGAGGCTGCCATCAGGCGGCTCCTGCCCAACCTGGGGAGGCCAAACGCCTCATGCCCCTGGCTCTACGTGGCGGTCGTGCGGTCCATGGCCCTTTACGGGGCCCCGGTGTGGGCGCGTCCCTTGAGGCGGCAAGTCACCTATTACCTGAACGCGCCCCAAAAGGTGGTAGCCGTAAAGCTGAGCGGCGAGCCTGCTTGCTGGATTGCAGCCATGGGATCTGGAGGCGATTGTCCTCGCGCGCCTGCACGAATGGCGCGCGGAGGCTCTACGCCGGGGAGAAACTCCACTGCCGCAGCAAACTGCCGTTCGGCAGACAGACTTCCGGCGGGATCTCATGGCGTCATGGAGAGAGCGACTGTCGCAACCCTGAGCAGGGCACGCCACGATAGTGGCGATAAGTCCCCTCTTTGAGTCCTCACCGGACACGGTTATTTCGGGAGGTTCCTGCACCAAATCGGGCAGGAGGAAACGCCCGGGTGTTTCCATTGCGAGGATTGACCAGAGAACACGGTGGAAGCACGGTGGAGGTTAGCCCGCGTGGGCGGAGCACCGCCGTGTCCTATTTCTGTCTGCAGGGTTAAAAGGAACCTAACTAACCTAACGTGGGGGTGCCCCAAGTCCCGATTATGCGGGCAGAGATACTTCTGTCGCATGCATTTCACAATATTACGGTTTCATAGATAGATTACAATCTACCGAAAAATAAAGCGTTATATTGTAAGCAGTTTATTCAGTTGACAATATTTCGAGAGTTTACAATCTAACGTGTTTGACAATTTTACGGTGACACATACTACATTTTTTTTTTTGTTTAAAATAGTACATTGTGATACAAGGGGCTACAATTACCCATTATAGACGAGGTAGTTTTACTACCGAGCTTTAGCGAGGTAGTAAATAGGAACCGAGTTATAATGGGATTTTATCGCCGTGTGTTACACCGTACTTTTCACTACGATTGCGAGAAAATAAAATAACCATATTTAATATGATAGTTTATTTTGTTAAAAATGAAATGTACAATTTGTACTGTTGTTCTAATGAGATGTTTTTTCCCGGCAACATAACCTCAGTTCTCTGTGAAGACGAATATAATATTGTGTCGTATGTGAGGTAAACGTAGGAGATAAAAATAAATTCAAATAAATAATACAGAAAAAATCTTAAAATTTCGCGCCAATGCCTTTTTTGTTTCTTCTGTAGCTGGAATGCAACGCACACAATACATCCTGCCAAAGAGTTCGGCGTTCGGCGTGTTTGGTTCCATTTTTATTAATAGTACATTGTGATACAAGGGGCTAAAATGACCCATTATAGACGAGGTAAGTTTTACTACCGAGCTTTAGCGAGGTAGTAAATAGAAACCGAGTTATAATGGGATTTTAGCGCCGTGTGTTACACCGTACTTTTCACTACGATTGCGAGAAAATAAAATAACCATATTTAATATAATAAATTATTTTATTCACAATTAAATGTGTAAGTACAATTTGTGCTGTTGTTCAAATTTAATGAGATGTTTTTTCCCGGCAACATAATTTCAGTTCTCTGTGAAGACGAATATAATATTGTGTCGTCTGTGGGGTAAACGTAGGAGATAAAAAGGAATCCTACTTATTCAAATAAATAATACAGAAAAAATCTTAAAATTTCGCGCCAATGCCTTTTTTTGTTTCTTCTGTAGCTGGAATGCAACGCACACATCCCTGCCAAAGACACAGGCCAAAGAGTTCGGCGTTCGGCGCGTTTGGTTCCATTTTTAAAATAAAATGGTTTTTTTTTTATGGAACAGTAATAAGTCAATTCTTCATGAATGGGGTCGGCAAGTTAAAGCTGATTGTAGATGGCACGTCCACCGTATAGACCCAATCTGACCAATGAGGTCAAACTATTTTGAAACATAAAATGACATTGACAGATTTTCAACCAATGAAGATGTTTTGGTTCATGCGGTGCTAGCGCCATTAGTTCCACAGTTGCCCACCCCATTATGAGTAAAGACTTTGCGCTTTCGAACACCGACTACGAAATTTAAAAAAAAAAAGCTTATTTTCCCTAGGGCTATAATGAGCAATTTTACGGCCCCTCTGGTACGCTATTATGACGGTCTTTTCGAGCAAGAGGAGTGAAAAATAAAATGTTTTTTTATAGAACAGTAATAAGTCAATTCTCTAGGAATTATGAGTAAAGACTTTGCGTTTTCGAACACCAACGACGAAATTTTAAAAAAAAAAAAGCTTATTTTCCCTAGGGCTATAATGAGCAATTTTACGCCCCCTCTGGTACGCTATTATGACGGTCTTTTCGAGCAAGAGGAGTGAAAATTATTTGTTTTTTTTTAATACAGATCTTAAGTACCTACTATTCGTTCGTATTTTTTTCTAAATGGGCATAAGTTCTTGTATAAGCCAAGGCTATCCATTAATTACCGGACGCGCTGTATACAGGTGGTATTAATAAATGATTAGAGCTCTAATATGTCATAGTACTCATAGTAGGACGAACAAAAACTGGTCTCCCTCGTGGTCCTACTAGTAGGACAAAATAGTAGGACCACGAGAAAACGCCCATTTTATTAAACATACAGCCTGAAACTCTATAAGTACTGAAACTGAAACTCATTTTAATCATTTTGTCTTAATAATTCATAGAAGAAAGATTTGTATTTTTGTATGTTACGAATTTTAAAAACTACTGAACAGATTAGAAAATCTTTCAGTAATGGATAGCTATATCACAGTATAAAAATCTGTGGCTATATTATCAGCGAGTAACATAGGCATAGGAATATATTTTATCCCCCACGGGAACGGGAACTACGTGGGTGAAATCGTGTGACGTCCGTTAGTTTATTAGACTAGCTGACCCGCGCAACTTCGTCTGCGTGAAGAATCGCCCGACCGATTTTGTGCAAACTTCACATAAACCATCTACTAAATAGTCCGAACAAAGCTTAAACATTTGGTTTGGATAGGTGAGCCCGTTCTTGAGTTATAAAATTACAACGAAGAGTGGCATTGATTTTTATATACCTATATTGATTGATTGTAATATACCTGCAAACAGCGAAAAAGGAGAAAACTTGAATTTCGCGGGCTACCACTTAAAACCTGATGTTGCTAGCTGATTCTATATAAAATAAAACTCTGTCTCTTTATTTCCAGCTAAATCTGCACTCGTCAGCGAAGGTAAGAATATAACATTATTAACGCTTTATTAACTAGGTATTATCTGAAAACCACCGTCTCGCTTCATGGCTCACGATCACGAACATTATTACTTTTCTCCAAAGACCACAAATATATGACTTGCTTTTCTCAGTTTTCTCTATGGTCGATCGAACGTAGTAAATGACATAGTCTGTGATAGTCACAAGACTTCTCAGCTGAGTCTGCTCTTACCTTCTGTTTTTCCCAAATATAAAGTTTTTCGATTCTGATTTGGCGAAAACAGACGTGATTGTCGTCAAATCAGTAGCCAAAATGGCTAACATGGGAGATGTTAAACAGGTATTACCGTCGCTGGGAGATGAAAATATGGGTAAGGAACTCACTTACGCATTATTCCTCAACTAAATTATCGCTCTTACATATTCGGAGCTTCATGACCGATTTGATACTTTCCAGATAAAATTTCGGCAACCACCGCCTTGCAAATGCGTGCCCAAGATGTACGCACAATTCAGATCAACTGGGCATCTTATCTGCAGTAAGTATTGATTCTCCCTTGCTCAGACCAATGTTTCAGCCTATAAATCTGTTCAAATCTGTAACTGATCCGCCCCTAAGACAACCCACTGACCGAAGTTTCATTATATTTTAGGTCACAAATGATCACGCAACGTGACCATGACTTTATTGTGAACTTAGATGTGAATGGTCCAAAGGAATTACCTGACAAACACCCTGAAATGACTGGTGATGTGTTCCTGAGCTTGCTAACACATGTCAGCAAAGACCAAACCGTCCAGTACCTGCTTGTTATGATTGATGACATCCTAAGAGTAAGTGCCAATAACGTATCTTATTTATGTTGCACCGTCACCTTCCTATTAGTAATGTACGCACACAACAGTGTAATTCTTAATGAGCTGTAATTTTTAAATAAATTGTTTGTGTAATCAAAAAAGTTTGTATGCTCAGAAATATTTACACTTAAATTCCTTTCATTCTAAATATTTCAACAACATCAAATTCTATTTACTTTTTTACAGACGGACAAGTCTAGGGCCAAAATCTTTCGTGAAGGGAGATCTTGGGCTCCATTCCTGAACTTGCTGAACCGCCACGATGAGTTTATCCAGCACATGACGGCTCGAATCATTGCCAAGCTAGCCATCTGGTATCCACAACAAATGGAGAAGAGTGACCTGCAGTTCTATCTCTGCTGGCTCGTAGACCAACTTAAAGTTAACGTAAGTCATTCAAACCTTGTTACTATATTCACTTATTTATCACAAATGTACAAATGCATTTTATGCATGAGTTTTTAAATATTTTATATGCATGTATCTGCAATATGAATGATATGAATATTTTGTATTTGATACTGATTGAACTTATGAAGCATGTATCACTAAAGCTTTGCTGGTAGTTTACACACCATTACAATATATCATTAAAAATAAAACTGAACTGAAGTCATCCAGCTTGATAAATAAAATGCTACTAGTAAATAATCACTAACAATCACCTTTTCAGTACCTACCTACTTATATGATTTAAAAATTTAAAAATAATTTGAAACACTCAATAATACATACTCTACTAGCTGACCTGCGCAACTTCGTCTGCATGAAGAACCACTCTACCGATTTTGTGCAAACTTCACATAAACCATCTACTATATAGTCCGAACAAAGCCTAAACATTTGGTTTGGATAGGTGAGCCCGTTCTTGAGTTATAAAATTACAACAAAGAGTGGCATTTTTATATATATTGATGGACAATAGTGAGTAAGACATTAATTAAGAAATTTGAATAAAAATGGGTGTAAAAAGACCCTTAACGAAGCTGAAAGGGTACTTATTCTCCCTGTCATTGCAATATTTTTTTGGTTTAGGACCATACCTAGGAACTTTGAGTAACACAGTTGGGTTTAGTACCTAAACATGTTCTAAATCATAATGACATTCTAGTATTAGTCTCGTGATCCGGTTCCTCTTTAGGATTGAAGAACTGTTGAAGGGAGAGTATACGAATGTGGGTATCTGTGACTTCCCTGACCTCTGTGGCGTGTGCCACTGATAATACCTACACTTGTTTAGCTTGATGAAACAGTGTTGAGCATTCCTAGGAGTCGGAATATTTTAAAGTTTAGGTCATCTGAGAACACACCTGTCCCATAGTCTGTTTTGATCAATCAGTGAAGAGCTATGGATCAGGATACGGCTCACAGGGAAATTAGGCACACATCGCCGCTGTGAGCTGTACAATGCAGTGTTTTTGGAAGCAGTGTGTTTTCAAAGTTCTATATCGCTGGGTGATGCTATCATGGGCTTCTGTTTGATTGCATCCTCTTTTTTTCGTGTGTATTTGATTCTGGTGATATTTTGAGCCTGAAAGTCGCTAGCGTCGCCTCTTCTCTTAGGACAAGGTGAAGAAGTGGTAACTCCAGCATCACAACAGCAGCAGTGGGTGATGTTCTCAGGCTGCCAGTGATTGCAAGCAAATGTTTGCACTTTCTCGAGATCCCTCTGGACTGTTCTCAGGTTGGTCCTGGTCCACCGAAATAAAGAGCTTTATATGATGATTGGTTGGACAAGGTGTATAGCCAGTAGGTGGTTTTGGGGCTGAGGCCCCAATTCCTGCCGAGCACTCTTTTACATGGCCATTGTATTGATTAATGGGTTGGTGTCCTCAACTCCACGTCCAAGTAGGTATTGCCATAGTGCTATGCTGGCTTTTGTGGTGATGTAATTGGTGTGTTTTGCCTAGTTCAGCTGTTTGTCCTAATAGATGTCCAGGTATTTGGATTCAGTCAGTAGGGGTTAGGGTGGTCCCAAGGAAGCATAATAATTGGAGGGTTGCCAACTTACTTTTCCTTGTGAAAAGGCTGAGTTCGGTTTTAGTAGTCTACTATTCAAGGCTAAGCATAAGCTAAGCCAAGCTTCATGTGGCGCCACCTTGTGCCACATCAAGCTTTGCTTAATGTGGCACAATGTGGCGCTGTGTGATAATGTCCAGCGATATTTATTTATTTATTTTATTTATTTTTATCAGGTGCATAGTGTGCCATTTATTATTATGTTTATATCATCAACATGGCCCACCGTGAAGTAGTCTCTGTCATTTATATGCTTGTTAAAGGCGATAAGACTACTCCGAGGTTCATCAGCCCTTCGCCAGAGTAGCTCTAGTGGTGACGTTTACCGTAACCTGTACGGTTCTTGGTCTGAGCATGTTTGTGATCCATCCTCGCAGGGTGCTGTGTTCATCGAGGGCTGCGTTGATGCAATGGAAAATGGTTTTGTCCAAAGCACCTTCAATCTAAACCAATAAAAAAACCTTCCAGAAAATGTGATTTCCTACCTCAAAGAAAAAAATTCGTTGCCGAGCAATAATTTTTACGTAGAGTTACTTTGTTTAGGTACCTACCGAACGTTTGGTTGACGGCTTTGTGGAGGGTCAGTTTAGGCCTTGCGTAATAAAATAAATTATGAAAAACCCAATATTAAAACGAAGCATGTATGTGGTTAATAAATAGTAGGTTATGAAACTGTACGAAAAACTCAGACTTGTGTTTAAATAAAGTACCTACCTACTTACTTAAAGCTGATAAGTAACAGTTTCATAAACTATGTAGGTAGGTCTAACGTTATTTTGTTTAATAAATTGAATTTCATGTGAATATATTCTAAACATTAACTTTACAATTTTATGACTATGAGATAAAAATGATTAATTTGCTGATCTAGAGGCGAGAAAGAATATTGATTGAGTGTAGGTATTTGAGATATCAATTCATAGATTCCTATTAGAGTGGAGACAAATGGTAAGTATGGTACTTAACCGTAAAGTTATTTACTTTAGTCAGTAAATAACAACAACTTTCTGATCATAAGTTATAGGAACCTACATACCATGTACAATTAACAATAGCAACTCTCCAAGAACAGTTGGTTTCTAGAATACATCATTATTTTAAGACACTTCATGCACTAGCAAATCCATGCATCGCAATCATCTTTAGAATAGAGCTGCATAATAACCACAACTGTAATGAATAAGACATGATCATTTTTAATAAACAGATGTACATATTTCAACATAAACTCCACTTCACAATTCAACAGTAGTTGTGCGGCATCGCTTAGTACCTTTTACCAGATTGGTATAACTGTATCATCAATGTGTCTAAACCGACTGAAATGTAACACAATGTTGTGAGTATCACGTGCAAGCATCACGCATCGTTGGGGCTTTGATGACGCGGGTGAATTATCACTGAGAGGTTTATTTTCTGGTAAGGCGGAGAAAATGTCTGCCGAGTTAGAGCATGCCGAGCAGGTTATGTTGCTGCACGAGAAACAACATTTCGCCGCTGATAAACTTGAGAAACATCTGAAACATCACCACAAGGAGAAGGAAAATGTGGCTATCGACGCTGGCCCAGAGAAGTACTCCAGCCTTTACAGCTCTTTTGATGAGCTGAAGCCGCTCGAGGACTTGCCGCCCGGCGTGCACAAGGTACTCTCGTCACATGTATACATGTCGACACCGACCTGAGTGTTCAACAAAACTAAAGTCTTATAACAGTCATGACTAACTTTCTTTAGTATTTTTAGGTGTTTTTTAACAGAATGTGAGTTGTTTTTAACAGAATGTGTTTTAATCGTTGATATTATACTGCATGCTTACACTAATCTTTTTCATTACACTCACAAACTAGGAGGATGTGAAGGTATGTGCAGAATGCATGCAGGCTTAAAATGTATACTTAGCTTTTTTTTGTAAAATTATGATTATTATTTTTTTAGTTTATTATATATTATGATTTAGCTTATATTTTTTTACCCGACTGCTAAGGTAGAGTCATGTTTTACGCGCGAATCTTGTATGTTTGTAAATTTCTGTAAAACCTTGTATCGCCCAAACCCAAGTGTCCTTAGATAGGTAGGTGTTTGAAAAAAAATACCATATGGTTGATTTTTTTGGCGCTAAATTGTAAGTCGTCTACTTATATATTTTTTTCATCCAAACCTATAGAGTGGGGTATGGTATGGGGTATCAAAATGAAGGAAATTACAGGAAGATTACAAATATATATCGTATTGTACAACGGGCTGGTGTCCGCAACTCCACGTCAAAGCGCGTATTTTGCGTAGGTACCTACGGAACGAATATACATATAAATATACCGGGTGATTAGTAATTGGGTGCAGGTCTTGAAATGGGTGATAGGGTAAATACGCTAAATGTCGGCCCCCTTACGGATTTTCTAAACTGCATCGCTCAGTCTCCATCAGTTTGCAACAAAAGGATAGCTTGTGTTGCGGTTTTAGACAGGTTGATAAATCAATTTTATGTTTATAAGCAATATGTTGGCTTTACTACTAAAAGAAAAAAGTAATAAGGTTTAAATGCGTCCAGGTCGGAAAAACCCTAAAGTCGGCCGTTTACGGCCCATGGTCGGTCGTATTTTTCCCAAATGTCGGCCGGGTACAGGGTGTTTCAAATTAAGACATTTAAAAATATTATTATTATGATTTATTTTGGCAGGAGTATAATATCACAATAAGTTTGAATTTGCATTTATTTAATTATAAATTAAATTAAACAATATAAATCAAAAAACAATATTAACCAAATACAGTTTCACAACTAACGCCATATATTTTATAAGCAAATAGGGCATTGTGATTAATAGATAGGTAGCAATAGCAAATTCCAAAAGAGCAATAATTTATAGGTATTTGTATCCCAAACCATATTTAGCTATCATAGATATGCTTCCAAATTGTCAACTCGTACATCCAAACTATTTGTAATACATACTAATAAATTGTAATAATACAAATATATTCAATTTTGAGAAAATAAGAAAGTAAATAAATAAGTAAAAAAGTACTACCCACACAATCAATGAAAACATACAAAAGTAATCAGCCTGTATAGTGGTGCTCGAATTCGAGACTGGCCGACATTACGATCTTTAATATTTCTAAAGTCGGCCCCTGTTTTGTGTACCTTATTTCTCGAGATTCAACTAATATCACCCCGGCCGGTATTTGGCGACTAAACGTAAAATAGATTTATTTACCGTAATGCTTTGTAAGTTCTCCTTTTAAGCCAATGGAACGGGTAGAATTGGAATTTATAAAACAGACTGCTTTTACTTTAAAGCCGGCCCCGGCCGAGAATACGATTTTTAGTCGAAACAGGTATTCTAATGGCGGCCCCATATTTTTCCCGTAAAGCAATACGTAAAACATTGAAAAAACTATCTCAAAATATAGTAAAAATAACTATTTAGTGATAACAAAGCTTAAAATAAAAATCATAATCGTCTTAACGTTGTAATATCAATCCCCGGATCGTGGGTATTCTCAGGAAGTAAGCTATTTTAACTAAGAACTTGACGCTTCAACGGCGCCATCGCTACTGATGCTGAGTGTGCGAATAGCGAGTGACGTAAACGGATAGTAACGCTTTTTACCTATAGAGTATGAACTAAGGTTGCAATTCAAGTGGTAAAATTGACACTTAATTACCGTTTGAATGAACGCAAGCCGAAAATGTGCAGACGGCCGAAGATTGGGGGGTGGCCGATGTTTGGCGTATTTACCCTACTAGACCTTATTTGCTACAATTTTGACCCCGAAAACTTGGGGTCCAAACTGGTGGTTTTTGAGAAATCGATCTTTTAATAAAAGATCGAAGAGAAAAAGAATTAAAAGTTTTAATTATTTTTTTATATATTTTCACCAGTCTACCATAAAGTGCTGATTGTGAGAAATCTACGCCGTTAGGGATGTTAAACTGATACTTTTCTGATAGCTCATGAACGAATGTATCCTCCGCAAACCAATTTGTTAAAAAATACATCTGCCTTTGGAAAATAAGCGCTGTAGAAGTCATATTATTATTTTGGGTTAAAAATGTCTTGAATCTTCCCTTGTTTTTCGAGGAAGGTTTCTCAAAATAAATGTATGACAGTACTTGTCGTACAAATTACAGAATATAATTTTTAGTCGGGTTTTTTGATAATTTTAATTTTACTTGTTATAGTATTACAAATTATTCTCTCCAGTCGACAATTTATGTATTATTTAATTTTGCTAATACATCTAAGTTTAAAATATGCGTTATTTTATTACATTTTTGTAATTGTGGGTCAATAGAGTGGATGCTTAAAACTTTCTATTTCTATGTGATATAACGCTCTAATTGAATGTTTTTCAAATTGACTGTGCTGTAAATAAACTGAGATCTTTTGTTTTTCTCAAATGAAATTTAGTTTTGATTTCAATAAGAATTTCGAATTAATTTTAATTTAGAATTCAATTTGCTGGAGCTTCAAATTCTGTAAAAAAAAGGGGCAAAGACCCCAATCTTCATAGATTGGGGTCAATGAGCATAGTACAAAACTATATTTTGCACACAGAACAACGAATATATCCAGTCTGTGGCCCGCTGCCTGCAAATGATGCTGCGCATCGACGCTTACCGTTTCGTGTTCGTGTCCTGTGATGGCATCTCTACTCTGCTGTCTATCCTGGCCTCCAGGGTCAACTTCCAGGTACGATCAGGTTTACACGATATTTGTAAGTCAACAAAAGGTTTATTGATAATACTTTTACTAATAACACTCCCCACTTCTTAGGTTCAATACCAGCTGATATTCTGCGTATGGGTTCTGACATTCAACCCTCTGCTGGCTGAGAAGATGAATAAGTTCAATGCGATTCCTATCCTAGCCGACATCCTCAGCGACTGCGTGAAGGAGAAGGTCTCGCGCATCGTGCTGGCTGTCTTCAGGAACCTCATAGAAAAGCCTGAAAACCCTCAGGTTAGGCTTATTCATAAACTGCTTAAAGCTAATGTCCGGGTGTACAAAACTAGAAAATACACTGCAAGAACAAAATAAATTCATAAAGTCAAAAAAACATTGTAAATTGCGCGAATATTTCGACGGTCTGTCAATTTCTTTGGACTGGGCATTAAGTGACCAGTCCTAGAAAATTAAGAGAGGAATGTTTTGGAAATTGGTGGATGATGATATGATTTCTATCGTAAGCCCAGCCTTCAGTACAGGTTTATGATGAATTATATTTGAATTGAATATAATTATATCGGAATACTTACATTAAAATTGCTTGCACACAATCATATTTTGTCACCAAATAATTTCAACAGAACAGAGAACGACTATTCGAGGCAGCTACAATTTGTAGTTTATTTTATATCTTTCACTATCACCAGGTCTCCAAGGAACACTGCATCGCCATGGTACAGTGCAAGGTTCTGAAGCAGCTGTCGATTCTGGAGCAGAAGCGCTCTGATGACGAAGACATCATGAATGACGTCATGTACCTCACCGAACGTCTACAGACTTCGGTACAAGACCTCAGCTCCTTCGACCAGTACGCTACAGAAATCAAGAGTGGCCGGTACGTTTTTATATTATGTTTTTCTCAAAAATACATACTAAGTATACCTTTTTTATTTAAAACTAGTAAGTTAAGTATCAATTATTTGTCGAGAAACACTAAAATTTTGTCAAAAGTGGTAAGATTTATTTGGAAGAGACCTACAGTCAGCATTGTGTGGCCATAGGTTAAAGTAGACAGAGAGGCTAAAAGTTTCGAAAAGGAGATGCCCAAAAGTGGTACCAAAAAGTCTCGTGCCCCAAGATTAAATTTTATAGTAATTATTTTCATAATTGTTTGCGACATTACGCGTCAGGGTTTTGTGTTTTGAACAGGGAATTTCATTTAAAGTATGAATATTGTTTAACTCCCTTTCCATGACGTTCACACCACCCGTCATAGAGATGTAGAATGCTATAGAAACAATTTTTTTATTATAAATTCCTGTAATGTTTGCTTTAAAATCATTTTACGAATCATTCGTATAAAATTTGCTTTGTTTTTGTTGAATAACAATAACAATTAAGTAAAAGCGGTACACCAAATCGATTTGCTATTACTAAGTGCCACAAAATCGATTTTCTTACTAAAGATTTTGATTTACCAATCTCATCCCTAAATTACATTGACATTTGATGTGACGTTTACGTCCGTATAGTTGAGATAAATTATTAAGTTTTTGTTTGTATTTTGTGAACTTATTTGTGTTTATTCTGCAAACATGTCAAGTCATAGGGTCAACCGAATAACACCGTTAGTCACCTGGCAAAACCAATTTAGCAAAAGGCTCATTTTCTACTTGCAGGGTTTCGAGGTAATCTTCGATATTATAAAATTACTCCGAAACTCCGGTTTTGTTTACAAAACTAACTTTTGTAAGAGTTAATATGATAAGTGTAGACCCTTAAAAACAAAGTTACATTTTGACGCAGCATGGTACAGGATTCCATGAGCATTGTCTTTTATCTGTAATATGCTTTTTTTTTCGAAACTATCTTCGTAGCAACGAATACTAATACGAATACTAATCAGCAGAGATCAGAATTGGTAGAGTATTATATTTGCCTAAATTTCAAAGACGAAGACGCAACACAACGCAATTTAACTGGTTTGTTACAAAATACGTTTTGGTAAATCCACTCTACTTTTGATCAGAAGAGATCATAGCACTAATAGATGGATGGCCGATGGAGCCGAAAAGTTCTGGAGTGGCGATCGCGAACCGGAAGACGTTGCGTTGGAAGGCCTCCTACCCAGTGGACCTATAACCTGGTGAAGGTTGCGGGAAACCGCTGGATGCGAGTCGCACGGGACACGGGACTCTGTTGAAGGTCCATGTCCAGCAGTGGACGTCTTTCGGCTGAAATGATGATAATGAAAGCTTTTAACATTTGTAGCCTGGAGTGGTCTCCGGTGCATAAGTCGGCTAAGTTCTGGCGTGAGAACGCGGCGCGCCTGAACGAGCGCGGGCAGGAGCTGCTGCGCACGCTCGTGCACCTGCTGGAGTCCAGCCCCGACCCCACCGTGCTCGCCGTCGCATGCTACGACATCGGGGAATATGTGCGCCACTACCCCAGGGGCAAACAGTATGTATTCATTTTATCATTATTTTATTAAGACTCGCTATTAACTAAGGAGACATTATCGTTGACCCCAAATAAATTATAATAAGAATAAGGGCAGAAGAATGATGATGATGGCAAACCATTTTTCGCCAGGTGAATGACATTACACACAGCGCCATCTAGTGCCACACTAAGTAACGAGGCTTTTGTCGTGGACACCAGATAGTTGATACATAGATACTTTTTGATTGTAAATACATACATATTAACATCCATGACTTGGAAACAAATGTCCTTGCTCATCACACAAATATTTGCTCCTACCGGGATTCGAACCCCCGACCCTAAGAATGTAAAACCGTATACAGACTGCGAGGCATGCGCCGCGAAAACGGCGCACAGCGAATGCCTCTCAATGTGTGTTCCTTTAAATTCGTGGCGATGTCGGCAAATGCTTCAAGATCAAAATGCCTCAGTGCGAGCATTACATTAGTTGTGGACGTAGTCGCGCATGCACGTTTGAGGTGTGCGCCGCGTATGCACGTTTGAGGTGTGCGCCGCGTACGACGAACAGCGCGCAGCGTATGCTCGGGCTGATCCAACCGACACAGCAGCAGTCAAGACACGCTCGCCGCACACGTGCGCCGCACACGCGCGCCTCGCACGCGGGCATCTGTTCGTAGCACATGCCTCGCAACAAACATGAAAAACTTTTGCTTCGCACGCGATGGCTCGACCCGAGCATAATGTTGGTATAGTTTTTCAACACGCACACCTCAAGCAGTGGCATTCGTTGTGCGCCGTTCGTGGCGCATGCGTCGCAAAGTCTGTATCCATCTTAAGACAGCCTCACTACCACTGCGCCATTCGGGTCGTCAACTGCTTCTAGTGGCCTTCCTGTCCGGCGAGGATGCGGGTTTTATAGCTGTAGACTATTTTGTAGCTCACCAAACGTACAAAAATTTGTAGGTCCCGTGTCAGTATAATAAATAGTATTCATAGTTGATTGCTGACTATATATGTATCTCCAACCTTTTAAACAAGCTAAACAGCATGGGAATTAGGGGAAAACAGCTTGAACTTTTCGCTGATTATTTATCGGGAAGATCTCAGTGTGTGAGTATCGGTGATTACACGAGTGATGACCTTAAAACGACGTTTGGAGTACCGCAAGGGAGTATTCTTGGGCCCACCTTATTTCTGTGTTATATAAATGAGCTCTGTCAGCTCCAAATCCAAGACTGTAATATTGTCTCATATGCAGATGATACTACTTTGACATTTGTAGGTGACACCTGGGAAGAGGTTTTTGCTAAGACACAGACTGGGTTTAACACTATCTGCCACTGGCTGGCTGCAAATTCACTGACATTGAATGCGGACAAGACCAAATTCATGCAATTTTCTGTTCGTAACCTAGCACCGACTTCACAAAGTGTTTCCCAAATATTTGCTCACCAATGTTCGGTTCCTCCTGTATTACAGTGTAGTAACTGTCCGCAAATAAAATCTGTCAAATCAATACGTTACTTAGGCGTTACTATTGATAATAAACTTTCGTTTGGAGAACACATCCACAACGTCGCCCAGAAAGTGCGTAAACTAACGTACATATTTAGACAACTCAGACACATAGCAGATAGGAAGTCACTGATCATGGTTTACAAGACCTTGATTCAATCCATTGTGACCTACTGTATTACTACATGGGGTGGTACGGACAAAACAAAATTGTTGGAGCTCGAGCGAGCTCAAAGGTTGATTTTAAAGGTAGCCTTCTTTAAACCTAGACTCTTTTCTACCCGGAAATTATATCAGGAAACTGGTGTACTAACTGTAAGGCAACTGTACATTCTTCTGAGCATCCTCCGACAACATGGAGATATGTCGGCGTTTAACCAGGAGATTGCTAACACAAGAAGGCACTATTCCATTTGCAAAACCTCAAAAACCACAACTAGATTTGCACAAAAATTTTATAACTTTATTGCTCCTAGATTATATAATCAAATTAATAAAATTAAAAATATATTTAATTGTAATTCAAAACAATGTAAGGGAAAAGTAACTTCATGGCTGTTGGGATTAGACTATAAGGAGACTGAGGAACTCTTGGAAATAAAAAAGTAAATTTAATCTCAGGTTTTGTAGTATTTGTAACACATAACACACAATCAACACACACCTCACACAGTACACTCATACATGAACACATGCTCATACAACAACACGCATACACTGTCACACAATCACCATGCACCACGCACACATTCATATACACACGCACATAACACAGCACATAAACATTACACTGCCACACTAAAACACACTCGTTTTAACTCTTCTACGTCTACCTTAAATAAGTACTATTGACATTATTTTACCTACCTGGTTTAAAACTTTGATGCGTATGTGTATTATTGCATTTACTTTTGTTAGATGTCCTAGTAACTATCTTAGTGGGGTCCTGGTGTCCTAAAATACAGGCCTCGGCTTAGTTTAGGCGCCAGTCTCCCACAAATAGAACATTCTTTTCCTTTATATAATTATATCAAAACAAAAGTACTGTACTTATGTTCTTTATTTGTGGAAGAGAAATAAACAATTTTTATATACACTGTCGTAAGGCGATTCTTTTTGACTGAGTTAGTTGGTTTGACTGAGTTTTCACGCGCGGTAATATCCCCAGTCAAACAAACTTGCTATTAGCTCTACTCTCTAATCGCCGGGCGGGCGTTGCTTGTCGTAGATTATGTTGAAATGTCTCAAGGTTTGTACTCCGTTACATGCGTTTTACACCAGCATCTGGCACTTCAAGAAGTTGTTATTCGGTAAAGGCATTGTTACGACAGAACAGTTTATTTGAGTTTTACATCACGGAGGAGTTAATATGGTACGGTTCTACACTAACGTAACCATACGTCCCGTTTTGAACGGGAATGTCCCGTTTTTCGGTTCTCTGTCCCGGTGTCCCCGAAAGAAGCCTCGGGACGCAAAATTGTCCCGTTTTCCTAAACCACAAATAAACATTGAGGCGCGGGCGGCAAAGGCGACGACGAAGAATTAGAGATATCTTATTGGGCAGTTTTTTTTATTTTTTATTAGCCTGTATTGTCCCACTGCTGGGCAAAGGCCTTCCCCATAGTCTTCCACTCCTCTCTACGTGCGGCTCTCTCAGGCCAATCTATCGCAAACGCTTCTAAGTCGTCACGCCAGCGTTTTCTAGGTCTCCCTCGGCGACGCTGCCCGTCTTCTGGCACCCACTGAGTGGCGACTTTGGCCCATCGGTCAGATCGGTTGGGCAGATTATAAAATAAATACCGGAATGGGAAAACATTCAAAAAGCATTAGAAGTATTGATTGAAAAGGGACAGTAATTCAAATACAGACTTATTACTTACTAGCTTCTGCCCGCGACTTCGTACGCGGATCCTGTTGCTTTTGCCAGCGACACCGGGTTCGTCAAAATCGAAGATCTGAAACGTCTAATTCTAAGAGCCCGGGGACGGGAAAATAACGGATCCTTCCCACCCTACCTAGATGGCAAAAAGTAAAATTTTGAACCATACCTCCGATGGCGGAATATGTGGCGTATTCAATCATAGGAGTATACGTAAACATGGGGTCTCAACTAGAACAAATGATAAATAGTCTTGAAAAAAGACAATAGATGGCAGCATAGGTAGCAGTAATGAAATTAACAATCACTAAAATGCGTTATACGGTAGATTTTGGAAGAAATAAGATTAGAAAAAATCAAAAGTTCCTTGTTTAACGCTAATCTATCTATTTACGCTCATAAATCACGTTATTTCAACAAAATAGATAAAGAAAGCCTTTTACTTAATTCGTACCCTTATATTGATAAAGTTGTCAAAAGTCAGCCATCTGTGAATCATTTTCGTTAGAGCTGTTTGCAATAGATGGCGTTTTACTCAATTTATCACATTCAATATTACCACAATCGTAACTGATTTACGTTTAGTTGTTTCATTTTAATTAAATTTAAACTTTAAAACAACATGAATGTATTCTGTTTAGAGAAATATAAAAAATCTTTTAACATTTCCAAGGTAAATAATAATATACTTTTCTCATTTTATTAAACTCGGAACTACTTCTTACATAACACGAAACGTTCTACACGTAGGTAGTTACTCTGTCTGTCAATGTCAATTCATGACTCCATCTCATCCGACATCACGAGCGAAAGGGATAGACGCTGTGATGAGCAGTAAGGAGCTAGTGCGCGTACACAAAAGTCACATACACAGAGTACTTTTATATATGTCACATACGCACTCCTGACCACAGAACATAATTATATACTCTAGCCTCCTGACCCTGAGTGAGGCATACATGCGCGACTTCATTGAATTGACAGCGCGGGCGGCCGTGTGATTCATGTTTGAATGACAACATGTGCTCAAACAAATTGGTGTTAGAACTTAGGATTATCACTGTGTGAAACGTAATAAATATGCACCCAATTTACCTAGTTGTTGTTATGAATGGTCAAGCTCCTACATACCTAACTTACCTGCGACTTTGCCCACGTGACAATGAGTTCTCTTGCTAAAGCGTGAACATTATTATACGTCGAATAATGTAGGTAGATATTGTTATTATCAACAAATAATTTCATTGATTAGATTTTTTTTCTTTGATGTGACTGTGAGGCTGGTTGTTGGTTCATCAAATAATAAAATGTGTTATTTTGTAAATTGTTTAAGTATTGGCTGTTTATTTACAATAGCGGTCAATAGTACAATAAGCGTTGACAATAATCTCTTAGTATACAGTTATCAACAATACATTGTGTAACCACAGGGACTAGGCGGAGGACTTGCCCACAATATTTGCTTCACGTAGGTTCTTGGCGACATTTATTTATTCATTAAAACTTTATGTACAAAAACGGACTGCGGCGGATGCCTTGGGCATTTTCTACATTTGCAGTACGTATTGATATATCCACAAAGCATCTAAAAAAAGAAAGGTAGGTATATTATGTCACCGGACGACAACAAACTCCTATTACTTATAAAATACCTAAAACTTGAGAGATTATAAATTGTGATGATCGGTAAGAAGATACATTTTTTATTAAAACATTGGTATGAAAATAAGTAAAAATCTTGCTGGACATTACACACAGCGTCATCTAGTGCCACACTAAGCAACGAGGCTTGTGTCGTGGTCACCAGGTAGTTGAAATTGTAGTTGATACATACTTATCGTACATATTGACATCCATGACTCGGAACAAAATAATGTACATGCTCATCACAAAAACATTTGCTCCTACCGGGATTCGAACCCTGGGACTCTAAGAACGTAAGGCAGTCTCACTACCGCTACGGCATTCGTATCGTCATTTAAGGCGATTACACGAGCTAAACGCGAGTTTTATAATTACTAAAAGTATATGATTCACTGCTATAAACAAGACCAGAAAAATATATGATATTCTTCAGGATATATGCTAGCATGATACTGTGTTGAAAACATAATACAATTAATTTGGCTCGATAAAAAGAAATCACGAACTTACCTCTAATAAAAAGATCTTTCAAACAATAAAAAACATACTAATATGCATGCGATCATTCTGATTTTTTGGCAAATAATTCTACAAGCAATATATTAGCATGATACTGTTTTAGTTTTTTAATCCAATCAATAGTTTTTTTTGTAAATCGATCGAAACCACTCATTTCGCGCTATTTGGCCCGCAGTGGCTGACGTAACAACCACTTTGTAGTGCGAGCTGATTAGAACTTTATTCTAACAGCATTTCAAACGAAGTTTGAACCACCACAAATAGAGTTGCTAATTTAACTCGTCTAAGCGCCTTAATTAGGTTTACACGAAAAAGAACTTACGATTCAGAAAAAGTCATTGTTGCAGGAATAGTTTCTTTATTTGCATTTGATGTAGGCAGTCGGTACTTTATAATTCTAAAATGCGCGTGAAACTTTAGAATAGGAATGACGACAGTATCAAAAAATACAAATCTATTTAGTCCGCCAGTTAAAGTATTTTAAAATAATGGACACATATATATTTTTTTGTAAATCATAGAATATTCACAAAGATAATATAATAAAGATCTTAACTTAATAAAGAAATATCGGGTTCCATAGTTCAAGCCATGCCTACCTACGATAGCAAACAAAACCAGTTACATGCACAGCACGCGCGGGTTCGGAAACCAAGCATGTGTGCACCCACACACTGCGCACACACACGCGCTGCGTGCCTCCCGTCTTCTCCACTGACCGCAGGGAGGCAACTTGCAGCGAAATGCAATGCGATTTACAACTAAACCGGGCGCGCGTTTCCTATGCAGACTTTTGGTAGTCTGGATATCATGAAAAATCTATGAATGTATCTGTTCAAACTAAAGTTATTTGAAATTTTTAATAACTAATCTATCCCTGTATGGTTTCGCTTTTTTTCGTTTTCATGTTAAATACGTTACTTATTTACGCCCAAAGATGATACGGTCATAACTTCCAAACCAATAACTTTTTTCCAATTCTGCTTCCATACAGGGCTAATAATGTCAAGAATAGAACATTCTAATAAGATGTAGCTAAAAATATATTATTAAGTAAATTTAAACAATAAAATATCCTGTTACGTTTGTGTAGGTTGTCTTAGCCAATTGAAACAGTAGTTAGTAGCATAATAATAATGCATATACGATAATTCAAAGCAAAAACACTCACCGATTTAAACTGAAATTTAATTAACTTACTTTACGAAATTTGGTTACGCATTTCTCTACTATGCTGTAAAATAATCAAACTAATACGTAAAAAACATTATTTGACATGAATCTTCCAACCGGGTCAAAACGATTGACAAATAGAAAAATAAACCATATTAGCAATATTTCATTAGTCAGTCGACATTTTCTATTTTTGTAACTCCAATATGTCTTGTAGTCGATATATATCGCGAACGATATTTTCATCAATATACTACCTAGCACTGACCTGCAAATTCCAAAAAACGTAAGGAAACTTTGAATGTCGCGGGCCCTCTGACGCTTTCACCTTAATTAATCTAATCCCATTGAATTACTTTTTCATGAATAAGATATTCAATGGGATTGTATTGACGATTTAATTACTTATAATTCTGTAAATAGATACGTGTTATGGATTTACTGCAACGAATCATAATTATTTTGGTCTGAGCCTACAGGCTCAGACCAAAATAATTATGATTCTTTAACCCTTAATTCGACGCTGTGCAGTATACTTCACGTTAAATAAAAAAAAAATACTTGAAAAATTAAACCATATGTCTAAGGCCGAGATACTATAATTGCATCCTGAACTATTTACCTACGTTGTCCAAAATCCACAACGCGCGCACATCGACGGGACGCGAGCAGTAGCCGGCGAGATGGCGGGGAGGAAGGACTCGCTGCGCGGGCTTTCGGTAAGTTGCATTGTATTCGTTGTTTTACAGTTTATTTTTTTGTTATATCATTGAAAACTAAAGATAACATACCTCGAAAGCTACTCATAATGTTTTGATTATCTTATTTAGTTCTATTTAGTTTTTACGACGTCAACAATTTGTATGTCCAGTATACTTCCCGTCATCGAATTACTAGTAAAGTAACTTCTAAATCTTATGTCCAGTATTCTTCCCCTCGTCAAATTAGTAGAAAACGAAATACAAAATCGTATGTCTAGTATACTTCCCGTTGCCGTATTATTAGAATCTTAAGTACTGTTGTATATCTGTGAATATATTATTAGGGGTCAGTAGATAAAAAGTCTTACACCTTATTACTTTTCATTTTTCAGAGCTTTAAGTCTAGAGGACATCGCATAGTAGGATTGGTCCCGCCTGAAAATGCACCATCAGATATAGACAGCGGTTCTGAACCTGAGAACGAAGAGGAAATCGCTATTTATAGAACTGAAGAGTTGTCCTCCTCACCCTGCCCTTCCATCGATTCAGACATAGAGCGCATGCATATCTTAGACAGCTCCGAAAATTATGCATCAGAGGACCATGTTAGCGACAGTGGCAGTGACAACAATCCTGTGTTAGAAGTTGAAGACATCCTGAACCAAGCGCAACCTCCGTTGACTCCTATTATAAACAACGTGCTACCACCGACTGGTGAAGTAAATTTTAATGCTTTACCAAGTTTGGCCTCATTACTGTCAGTTCCATCGTCAAATGCTTCGTCTATTGCCAGTCCATCAACAACAAGAATAACCAGACGTAAGAGGAAACTACCAGTACAAGCTGTGCCAAATGTCCGAGCAAAAAATACCAAAAAAACACTAATTGTGAGCTACAAATGGAAGAAAGGGCAATTCAGACACAAGGCTGACATTCCATCAAACGACTTCGTGTTTGATTTACCGGCTACTGACTCTCCGTTGGACTTTTTTTATCGTTTTTTCTCACCAGATATACTCATTGATATCGTTGACAACACGAACTTATACTCAACCCAAAGAACAGGTAAATGCATACAATTAACGATCGAGGAGTTAAAAGACTTTCTCATGATTCTTCTAATTATGGGTATAGTAAAAATGCCTTCCTACCTAGATTATTGGTCTACAGAATTCAGATATGCCATAGTGGCTAACGTTATGCCATTGAAACGATTCGAGCAGATTCGCCGCAACTTGCACTTCGTGGACAACGTCAATTCAGATGAGGACAGATATTACAAGATACGACCCTTCATTGAAAAAATAAGAAGAAACTGCCTTGCAACGGAAGAAGAAACAAAGTACAGCATAGACGAGATGACTATACCCTATAAGGGTACTAAAGCAGGAAATCGGAGACAATATAACCCTATGAAACCTGATAAATGGGGTTTCAAGAACGTAGTACGCGCTGGTGCGTCTGGAATCGTCTATGATTTTTTATTGTACAGTGGCGATGATACTTTCCGCTATATTGATTTTACCGAAGAGGAAGAGCAAATGACATTAGGTGCTAAAATGGTATTAGCCCTTTGTAAGACAATTCAAACTCCAGGATGTGCTGTATATTTCGATAATTATTTCACAACGCTCGACTTGATCTGGTATCTACGTGAACACTGGGGGATTTTCAGTCTCGGAACTATACGGCAAAATAGACTGAAAGGATGCAAGGGTCTGTTAAGTGACAAAGAACTGAAAAAAAGAGGCAGAGGTTCATTTAGCCAAGTCGTAGACAACGACAAAAAGATCACCATTGTTAAATGGTATGACAATAAAGTTGTGACTTTGGCCTGTTCTTATGCAGATGCTTACCCAGTTCAAGAAATCATGAGATGGAGCAAAGAACAGAAAAAGAAAATTGGTGTCACATGTCCACAGTTAGTACGACACTACAATCAACATATGGGAGGCGTTGACCTATGCGATATGTTGATAGCTCTGTACAGAACATCTTTTAAAAGCCGCCGTTGGTACATGAACATCTTTGGCCAAATGTTAGATATAGCGGTTAACAATGCTTGGCTACTTTACAGGAGAAATTGTGCTATAAGGAGCCTGAAAAACATAAGCCTAAAAAAGTTTAGACAGAGGTTGGCAGTCGAATTGAGGCAAATGGGAAGATCAATTGAGACGGACCCACCAAGCCCTGTACCGAAAAAAGCGCTAATCCAAAACCCAAGTGCACCGAGGCCTCCAGTTTCTGTGCGTTATGATGGTTTCAGCCACTGGCCTGAATATACGACGTATGGACGTTGCAAGTTTTGCAAGAACAACAAAACGAATATGCATTGTTCTAAATGCAAGCAGAGGTTGTGCTTAGTAACCAAAAGAAATTGTTTTTATAATTTCCACAATAAGTAAGGTAGACAGGTGATTAAAGATTAATCTAGATTGATATTTTTGATACTTTTCAGAACTAGAAGACTGATTATTTTTGAAAAAGATAAATGTTGATTATTATAAGAAGAATTTTATAGATATTTTGTTATTATGTTCAAAACATATGTGATTTTTTCGTATTTTTAAGGTTTCAGAGTTCCTATTAGTGTTTTAAGCGCAAGTCAATGTAACAAAAAGACTAATTTTCTAAAATATAATGAGTATTTTCCTACGGAATCACTAGTTTTTTTATTCTTTCTCTTTGATAATGTGAAATATACTGCACATAGTTGAAGCGTATCTGTTTCTTATGAACTTGATGATGTCCATTATAGTGGACGTAGATTTTTCAGGAAACTGAAGCCAGTAGATTTTTTCAGGTATTTTTTCTACAGTCCCCTACAAGCTAAGTAACATTATTTGTAACGATTTTACAACTTTAATACAAAAAAAAATCTGTCGAATTAAGGGTTAAAAAGGTAAAGCCGCGTGACGTAATTTGACGGGCCTCACTTTGCTGTTCGCAGAGTTTCAACTTTCCCTTTTTATTTACATATAATAATATGTCTTACAGGCTCGAGCGATATTTTCATCAACATACAAACTAGTACTGGCCAAATTGCAAAAAACGTAAGAAAATTTGAATTTCGCGGGCTTCCCTGGAGCATCCACCTTACTTAAGTATTAAAATACTCAAAAACACATGAAGAAGCATTCGCTGCAGCGTGAATATTGCTAACTCACTCACACAAAGGAAAATGTTTCGCCTACATTTTTTGTTGTATTGTTATTATCTACTCGTTCTTGAACGCACGGCGATGGTAAGAATCTATATAAAACAGCGCCATCTAGTACATGCAATGCCACTTAGTATCGAAACAACCCAGTATCGAGGTGAACTCCTAGATGGCGTTGTAAAACTCCAATCTGTGGCAATTAGTGATACGCTGGTGCTGTCATCTGTTGTATAATGGAGGAAGGAATATAACCGGAGCAATAACCTGACTTAGGGAGGTGTCATTTCTTTGTATGGGATTGGGTATCTGTACGAAGTATTATAATATCTGTGACGTAAATGAACTCCGTTTCTTATCAACTCAAGGAAGGTCGTCATGCCCTACGACTATAATATCTTGACACCCGATTCTTCAGATGTTATCGACATTCTGTTCAGAGAATAAAATAAAATAATAAATGGGCGTTTTGGCCAGTCAAATTTTCAATGATATACCATCGTCATCCAAAAACGAAAATCAGTCCTAATCTGTTACCGCCTTAACCGCGTAGAGGTACTCCCAGTTTTTGTTATTTTATAATTATACAGTGAAATTAGTGATAGCTTTGCAATAATTTTCACATCAGATGTTTCTGATCTTCGATTTTTTATAAGTCAACAGGAAATTCCCATCAGACCGAACAACTTTTGCTAAGACGTCATCATTCCTATGTGTTATAGTGTAGCTGGGCTCTTGGAGTTCCTCAACAGGTGTTCCAGATCTTCGATTTTTATAAATCAACAGAGAGTGCTCATCAAATTGAACAACTTTTGCTAAGACGTCATTCCTATATGTGTTATAGTGTAGCTGGGCTATTGGAGTTCCACGACAGGTGTCCCAGATCTTCGATTTTTATAAGTCAACAGAGAGTGCTCATCAGATTGAACAACTTTTGCTAAGACGTCATTCCTATATGTGTTATGGTATAACTGGGCTCTTGGAGTTCCACATCAGGTGTTCCAGATCTTCAAATTTATTCTCTCAGCAGAAAATGCTCATCACGTGAAACAATTTTTGCTATGGTGTCATATTTGTATCTCTTATAGTTTAGCTGGTCTGTTCCGGTTCTACATCAGGTGTTCAGGTTTCCAAGATAAATTATAGCCTATATGTTGCCCAGACATAATATCTATACAACAAAAAAAAACATTCAAATCCGTCCAGTACTTCCGAAGATTAGCGTGTACAAAGAAACAGACAAACAGACATACTTTTTTTTTTGGATTCGTGCTCTATTACTGTTTCTAAACCCCTTCAATTATTATTTTTTAAATATATTCAATGTACAGACACAGCTTTTTTACTCTTTTATTATATGTATATATATAGATTTGAGAAATTTTCACTGATCACAAACTAAATCAGTTAATCTGTGGACAAACTATATCAGTTATATCACTTCGCAAAAGGTAACTGAATGGAACAATCAGAAAGTTGCGACGGAAAATAGATGGGTGGCTTCAAACACTTTCACAGCAATAATCTCAAACATGAATCCTTTTGTAGGTATCTAATTGAATACAATTTATGTCTGCCTGGTATGGAAGTACCAGTAGAGTGTTTTCTTTAATCAACAAAGTGTTTCACTTCTGAAAAAACCCACTTACAAATAGGTACCTCTTCTGAGAATTTTATTCCTAATTAAAATCTTCACCAACTGTTTTAAAAGTAATTTGTTCCTCAGAGAAGTATAAATAAGCTGAACAAATATTTGGCAAACTTTTTACATTTGTAAGAAATACTTAGGTGTAATTTTCATTGAACTAATTGACAAAAATTTGTTTTATTTTTCATTGAGAATCATGGCCCGCAATTTTTATCATAAAGGTAACTCAAGTTTGATTTGGCTACTGAATGAAACTCGCCAAATCTATGAGAAAACTCAAATTTGATTTCACTACTTAAAATCGCCAAAATGTATTGAATTGGCGAGTACCAAAATTGAGTATTCTTTATGAATCGGCCTATCCGTTAAAAAAACGGATGTCCCGTTTTGATAAAAAAAAATATGGTCACGTTATTCTACACCCATGTTTCCTAGTGAGACATGTTTGCTACTAAGCTTGTCTGGTTTCAATAGTTGATGAACTCACGATCACACGATGATTCTAAACAAGAATATTTTTGCGAGTACATACTCGCAAAAATATTCAACAATCACGAGACTGTAGATACCACTTTCGTGATTGTTAAATTGTCCCCTCATCTATATCTTATTGCGTCATCTCATATACACTGACATCGCTATGTATGTACTTATGTATGTCATCTCCGCAGAGCCAGCCTAGCAATAGGCTAGTTTCCACCATCAATAAATTGCAAATCTATTTAGTCCGTCAGTTAGAGTATTGGAAAATAATGGATACGTATTTTTGGTTTTTGTAAATCAATGAATATTGACAAAGATAAAACGCATCAAAACTCGGGATTGGGGGCTCGTGGCGTCAGAACTCACTAAAAATTATACCACGGCGTGACGTATTGAGAATTTTACAAGAAACAGTAACAAAAGAAAAAATACGAATCAAATAATTTTTGATAATCTAACTGGCCGGCCTAATTAGAATTTTTCAGTACACAAGCCTATTATATTATGTTACATTCAAAACTGTTTATCAGTCTACTTTTGACCGGTCAAAACTATTTTAACAAAAACTAACATTTACTTAGAAAATTATTAGGTGCTAGGTTTTTTTTGTGACCCTTTTGAAATCATCATGTACTTCTAGAACTAGGTAATTGAGGCGTTCTAAAACAACACATTTTAATGCAGAAAACGCATTTAACTTCACAAGGGTTTTGATTGACACCAGTCAAAAGTGGTTTTGACCGATTAACAGTTTTGAGTGTAACATTTCATTACAACGTTTATTGTCAACAGTAACATCGAGCAGTTGGGCGGTAAACAACGTGTCATGTACCTCCTGAGCCACGAAGAACCCAACGTGCGATATGAGGCCCTGCTCGCTGTTCAGAAACTAATGGTGCACAACTGGTATGTAGTCTTAACATTATGCTGATATAAGTTGAAAATTTGTAATAATTACTCAGATTGCTGACGTAGGTACCTTTGTAAGGTAAAAGCCTCTAAATAAATAAAGATTTAAAAAAAAGTTTAATATTCTAAAAATGTATGGTCAAGAAGGGGGGTAGTCATTACTTACACTTTTAATTTTATGACTAATTCCACGAAACTGTAAATACGAGAAGCCTATTTAGCGTGTATGAGATATATACGAGTAGTTTGATGTGTCGTCGTGTTAATTATGCGTCTGACTATTCTTATGCGATTTAGGCCGTTCACAGATCAAGCAAGGTCATTTTAATTGTTTCTGAATAGACCAATTGAGAGTAGATAGTTGAGCGATAAATTGGCATTATGAAGAGATCATGATTGTGTTGATCACATATCTGTCTACTGTCCCCTTCTGTTGGGCTTATCGCGACGTACCAATGTGATAAGATCTTGATGTCCATGGCTTTTAGCAAACATTACCAGTAATTTGTATAATTATGTCAGCGTCACATTGTAAAAACCGTTAGATTGTAATATAACTAGCGAGATTGTAAACTGTCGAAATATTGTCAACTGAACATACTGCTTACAATATGACGCATTATTTTTTGGTAAATTATAATCTGTCGAAGTGAAACCGTAATATTGTGAAATGTGTGCGACGGAACTCACCTCGCGCGGTGTAGAGGGGGTTGGAGGGGGCGTCCCTCTTACCACATGGTACCACTCCCATAAAAAGATAATGTACCATTCCTGAGAAAAGTTGACTAATGTAACCTAACCTCGCTAGATTGATTACAATCTAACGGGTTTTTTTCAGGTTTACGGTGACATATACATAGTGCAACTTCATTGTGTTTTTATCAGCTTTGATCTGTGTTACAGCTGGTAGATGACAAAAAAAAAATCTTATTAGTCCATTTAGGTCCATGTTCATCAAAAAGATGACGGTCTGATTATCTTAAAACAGCTGTCTAAACACATTTTTGTAGGGGAACATTTCCCTTAAACAGCTGTTTTTAGATATCCAGACCGTTATCTTTTCGGTGAACATGGACCTTAGTCCGTCAGATAATTTTTCAAAACATATTGGACACATTGAAAAATACGATACAGTGCGTCGAAAACTCATGTGACGTCACATTTGAGTTCATTTTTACCGGAAAGTGACGTCACAAGCCCCCCCCCCCCCACTCATGGGGTATGTCTCCACCGATCACAGTATCTGATCACGTTAGCTACGGATCACGGCGAGTTGTATCCACTGATACCGTTATCCGTTTCCCTCGTTATCGTGTTACCCACTGATCACGATATCCATAGCGACAAGAATTAAAAAAAAACAAAATCGAAACAGATCACGATGTACAGAGACAACAAATAAAATAAAATGTATTTCGAAACTGTTTTTTATCTACTTTCCCAAACGAAACGAAGTTATGTTTAAAAAAAAAAACAATATGAATGTGTATCAAAAGTCATATTTGTACACAAATAATAAAATTAAAGTGTCAGTGTGTAATTTCAAAATAACAGCTTAAGGGATGCATATGAAAGTACAACGGTACTTTTCAAAAAAGTTTAAATTTAAAAGTTGTCCGTATTCATAATCGGTGTGATAAAATGTTAAATGGGCCAAAAATTTTCCATAGGGAAAACATTATAACCAAAAACCAGATTTTCGCAAAACCGCACCCCAGCCGATAATTATTTGATGTCTACAATCGAAAACACTCCCTGACTTCACAATTAAACCTGGATTGAACTGCTTCCTGAAGTAGTTAACAAACAGAACAGCCCTGGGCATCCGAACGGTAGAACTTCATAGCTGGTGGTTGTTGTTGGAAATTTAATTATATCCTAAAAGTAATAGGTCGGGATAGAAAGCTTTAAGCAGCTCTCATAACTGGTTTTTATCCCATACGAAAATATCCAATTCCTATACAACGGCACTTTGGAAAACTAGAACTGAGACTAAAAACAATTCATCATCATCATCATCATTTCCGCCGAAAGAAGTCTACTGCTGGCCTCCCCCAAGTGTCACCACATTGACCGATCCCGCGCGATTCGCATCTAACGGATTCCCGCAACCTTGACCAGGTCATCGGTGAAGGTTGCGGGAATCCGTGGAAGAAGGAAGTGGGAGGTCGTCCAACGCATCGTCTTCCGATTCGCGGTCGCCACTCTAGAACTTTTCGGCCCCATCGGCCATCCTTTCTGCGAGCAATGTGCCCTGCCCATTGCCACTTAAGTTTGGTAATTCTTCGGGCTACGTCGGTGACCTTAGTTCTCATGCGGATGTCTTCATTTCTGATTCAATCACGTAAATAAACTCCGAGACCCTCTCCATTGCCCTTAAAAACACTTGGCTTGGCTTGATATCATATGTAATTAAATTCTAATTGATTTATCTATTATGGTTTTCACTTACATTATAATTTGTTTTAGTGGTTTTAAATAATTTCGCCCGCGAATTAAACGACTAACAACAACCAGCATTACATTCTTTAATTTGAAAATGTAACAAATAAAAGGTTATACGTCAGTAAAGAACCAAGAAGTTAGAGATTTTATGCAGAAGGAAAAAAACTTTTTCAGGAAGGTCAGCGACCTTTCACAATAATATTAATTTGTATCTCCAAAACGAAGTGAAATATCAAAACGGGTATGAAAACGGAATGCCGAAACTAAGGCAAAATAACACTGTGCAGCCGCTTCTGAGATTAGCCGGAACAAACAGACAGACAGACAAAACTATATAAAATGTGACACACTGACATTGCAATTTTATTATTTGTGTAGATTAATATATAAATGACTTTTTGCTACACATTAATAATATTATTTTTTTAACATAGCTTCTTTTCGTTTGGAAAAGTAGATAAAAAACAGTTTCATCAAACGTTTCACGTTCACCATGATCTGCTTCGATTTTGTTTTTTTTTTATTCATGTCGCCACGGATATCGTGATCAGTGGGTAACACGATAACGAGGGAAACGGATAACGGTATCAGTGGATACAACTCCCCGTGATCAGTGGCTACCGTGATCTGATACTGTGATCGGTGGAGACAAACCCAACTCATGATCTTTGACGCGTTTTATCTTTGTCAATTTAAGCCCCTTCGTACACAAGGCAACAAAAATCTTCGATACTCGACGATTTTAGTTTCCAAGCGACTGCCACCATACAAATCCATTGAAGTTCGTACACGAGTCGCGTCGCCGACATTATGGATTTGCATGGCGGCAGTCGCTTGGAGACTAAAATCGTCGAGTATCGAAGATTTTTGTTGCCTTGTGTACGAAGGCGCTAACAAAACAAAAAACACGGTCGTATTCAATATTTTTCGATAATCTAACTGACGGACTAAACATAATAACATTTTTCTAGTCAGGAATCATCCCAATTGACTATTTGCTTGTTGTTTTACAGGGAGTACCTTGGCAAGCAACTGGAGAAAGAACAAATCGACAAGCAGGCAGGCACGGTGGTCGGAACTAAAGCTTAAACATGTTATATTTATAATGTAAATCAAATATTTAATTCGTTGTTATATTGTTATCTTAAAGGAAATCAGGCTTATTACAGATCAGTAGCTGCTTTACGTAAAATGTAATATAAATAATGAGCCTCCATTCCATTGTCACATTACTAATATCCATATTCTCTGTAAATTCAATGAAAAAAGAATTTTGAGTGTAAATCAAAAAAATAAAAGTACATTTTGAAACTTTTAGTGTGGACACATTCCTTTAAGGGTTTATACATTACATTAATATATGAATGTAATTATTAAAAAAAGATATTATGTATTCACATGAAATTAAATTAATAGAGTTTTAGCTGTTTGCAATGTGATAACTATTTACATCAGTATTGAAAATAAAGTTCATCATAATTATGTTCATTTTGACTTTTATTTTAAATCTAGGATTTTTTTTTACATTTTATGAGGCGCGTATATGATATAAAGGTATGAGAATTGTTCATTTATCCATGAATGTGGATCATCTTGAATGTCTCACTGCAAAAGTTTTGATGGATGAATGTTTTCACGTCTTCCACTCGGATCAACTGAACGAATCAACCAGTTGATCAAAGTGGAAGTCGATTCAGGCATATGTTCCGAATCATCTAGTTGATGCGATACATTTTTAACTAAAGTTTCTTTCCTTTTTGTTCCCATCGAAGCAACTATAAAAAAACCCTTTATTCATTTATAAACAAATTCATTTACATTTTTAAACATTGTTTTTACTCAATCACTCCAGGATGACTAAACGGATCTAGATGAAAGTTTTAGTAAACAAGTGAATATAATTTTTTGCCTATTCCTTTCATAACTCCTTTTATTTTTTAAATAATATTTTAATTGAATTTAATATAAGTACAAATTTTTAATTTTTTATAAAATTTATTAAATTATACAAGGAGATCACCCATATTGGGCTATTTTCAAAAGTGCGCTCCTTTGCTCTTCGGCAGACCCCAAGGCGGAACTTTTGCCCGGAGTTGCGGGACTGAACTTCGAAAGAGATACCGTGGCCCCGGAACGTAAAGGGCGAGGAAGGAACATGCATGGGTTTAGTCAGTGAAAGTCTGACACTCCCTCCCGCTCCGCCCAGAGTGGGAGAAGTCATTTGATGATTTCCCATCCGAAAACAAGGCGAAACTTTTGCAATAAGTTGAGTGACTCGGTCTGAGCACCGTAGGTTAGGACGGGCAGGATAAACACATCGTCAAGTTTTGGGCTTCAAGGAGATCGGCAGATCTCCCTTGATTAGCGTCTTCATCGACCTGTAGCATTTATATTTTTAAAGAAAACATTATTATTTATTTAAAACGAGTTTAGAATTTGGGTGGCAATAGTATATTTTATAACGAGGGACTAAACGAAGCCATTATATACTCGAGGTGGTTTGACTCCCGAGCTTGCGAGGGAGTCATTAAAAAGCGAGGGTATATTAAGTTGGCGTTTAGTCTCGAGGTGCAAACTGTACTTTTCACTTCGAGTGCGAGGAAAATAGTCATTTAAAACCGAACAAAATTACACTCGACAAAAATTCTGAACTAAGCGGTCAGTTTTTTCTTCTATCAGGTCAGTCACAGATTAACAATTTAAAACACAACACAAACTCTCAACATTGTCGCAATATAATATACCTACATTACTGCAGCGTCTAGCATAGCTAGCTACTAATATAGTAATCTGTGGTCTAGCAACAGAGGCATTGCACATACTTTTCAAAATCAACGATGCACACAAACAACAATAATTTTTCTCGCGTAGAAGAGTTCATTTGTTTTTTTTTTTTCAATAAACCACTTTCTATTTGCAAGCCAATTCGAAATTTAAATAATACCTTTGATCCATTAAAAAAAATTGTTAGGTTTACTCTGACCATGTTTCAGAGTAAAAGATCGTTCCATTTTCAAATTACTTTTTACTCCCTAGGGAATAAACGGTCACTTTAATCCCGCTTCGTAGGGCTATAATTGGCTTACTTTTAGAGCATGAGAAGTGAAAAAAAAATGTTTATATCTGTCACCGTAAATTTGTCAAATACGTTATATTGTAAAATCTCGAAATATTGTTAAATGAACATACTGCTAGAGCAGCGGTGGCCCAGTGGTGGCGGCCCCGACTTACGTTCAGTAAGTCGTGGGTTCGAACCCAGGCAGGCGCATTACTTTGTGTAATTTATTACATCACCGCTGCTCGCAAAACGGTGAAGGAAAACATCGTGAGGAAACCGGCATGTCCTAGAACCAAAAATTCGGAGACATGTGACATCTACCAATCCGCACTGGGCCCGCATGGTGGATTATATAGCCCATTCCCTCTCATAGAGAGGAGACCTGTCCCAGCAGTGGGAACATTAATAGGCCGATGATGATGATGATGAACATACTGCTTACAACACCAACCTTAAAACACTTTATATTCCCCTAAAAAGCGTAGTCGACGGAGCCCCGCTTCGCGGGGCCCCTGTTTCCGGGTGCAGGGTTTAAAGGAACCTAACTAACCTAACGGGGGGGTGCCCCAAGTCCCGTTATGGGGGCAGAGATACTTCCGTATGTTCAGTTGACAATATTTCGAGAGTTTACAATATCGCTAGATAGAAACACGTTATATTGTAATATAACGTGTTTGACAATTTTACGGTGACATATCCATTGCGTTTATTTGAGTTTGAGTTGACCGGCAAAACCGGTTCGCAGATATTTTGTGGTTGAATAACTTCTCGGTGAATTGATGTATGACTTGTGTAATAATAAAAAAATTCGTTGTCATTCAAGAATATATATATTTTTTTGCATTTTAACAATTTACAGATATTATTTGAACAAACCAAATACCAGCTCGGTTTTTATAAATACGATAGTTTTAAATTCATATATAAACAACTAAACAACAAAATGAAGTCCATATATTACATCAAGATCCGTAAAAAAAAAATCTGTGACCCGAAATGACATTATAAATGTCAATGACTGAATAAACGAAATAATAAAATAAAATGAAACAACGACAATGTTGACCAGAGCTGCAGCTCGTCGCGCACGTCTACCGCCTCCGGACCCGTCGCTCAGCTCCGCCTCGCCGCTGCCGGAACCCAGCCCCATCGTGAGTGCTGTGACACCGGCCGTGGCAGTTGCGTTGAGTTTGAGCGACGAGTATTTCTCTCCACCCACGACGCGACGCCACCACCTACTCGTCGACGGGGAGGACGCCGGCCGCCGGACGGCTTAGGACCTCGAGGCCCACCGGCTTCTGATAGGGTCCCAGCTCCCGGCGGAAGTGTGCAGCGCATGCGATGGACGTCATCGAACAATGAAAACGTCATGCGCGCATACTATGGGGCTATAGAGGGGGGAAACAACCTGACCGCGTACCGTGTTAGGATGCTCTCTCTGTTTCAGGTGCTTGAGCCAGCTGTCAACGTGTCGGCACTGTAGAGGATCGTGGGACTCCAGGATTAGGGAATATTAATTAAAACAACGAGCGTGCGTGTGGTGATGACCGAGATACGAGAGTCCATCTCTTTTTTAAAAACCACAGATAATCTTACATATTAAGATTGATGTCACAGATAACATAATCTGTTACATGCCCTTTCTTAAAGATAAAAAGGCAACACTGAACCTGTTAGTTGACATAAATTTGACATCGACTAATTATGACATGACTTGACATTGACGTTAATGACATTTGACTTTGCTATTAGAACGTAAATAAACAGGACAAATTAAATAACTTAACCTTAAAAATTGAATTAATTGACTCATTAAATTGACATAATAAATATACATTCATTTTTATAAATCTAGTCTTTTTCTTGACTTTAATAATCTCCCTTTGGATGAGTATCTTAACTCCGGTGTATTTGAACTTATACTTATATCTAACATTTCAGGTAAGTCTTGACTACTATACTGTGACTGACTTAACATTTCATTTTCTGACAAATATTCATTATTTTGTACATCATCATTAACTTCTACAAATATAGGAGACTGTATCCTACTTTTATTCATTACATTTGACTTGACAGACTTATCCAATTGTGTTGGATTTTCATCATTAGATGACTGACTTGACTCGGCAGATATTAATTCTTTATTATATTTAGTAAATAAAACACTAAAATATACGGGCACCATTATAATCAGCAGAGCTAGTCGGACCAGAGAGAACACAGAATCATAGTTTTTAGGAAGAGTGAGCAAACACAGATAATACAATTAATACCACAGATAAACAATCCTCAACACAGCCCCTCAATTTACAGAATTTATAATTGCTTAACTGTTTGAATAACATTCTTAAATTGCTTATTAATCATGAACATAACTGATAACTCTATTACAATTCTTAGACAATGTTCTCTCTATACATTAATAATTCAAATTTTTGTTTCCTATATAATTATGTAATTTTACAATTATTTTGCTCATAAATCTATGCAATACAATAATTATTTTTAATTAAACAATATTCCAAAAATAATAAATACACAGCATAACAATACCTATAAACTTAAATCAAATTCAGCTTTATACAAAAATAGTTATGTTTTTGAATAGGTAATGATTTGGTGAAGATGTCTGAAATGTTTTCATTTGTAGGTATATATGAAATAGACACAACTTTCTTGTAAATTAAATCTTTTATAAAATGATATTTTATTTCAATATGTTTAGATGCTTTAGTATTAATTTGGTTCTGAATCAATTTAATTGTGCTCTGATTATCAATTAACAAATGAGCTGAAACACTTTTATCACCTATGAAATCAGAGAGTAAGCCTTTAATGTGTATAAGTTCACTTACTGTATGTGCTCCTGCTACATACTCGGCCTCAGCTGTTGACAGGGCAGTACAAGTCTGCTTCCTAGAGAACCATGATATTATATTGTTACCGTGATATATAACACAACCACTGGTACTTTTGCGGTCGGTTTTGTCAGCTGCCCAGTCTGCATCTGAGTATGCTACAAGTTTCATGAAATTACCTGTCTTTGTATATAACAGCCCCTGTGTGGTTGTTCCTTTGAGATAACGTAGTACTCTCTTACCTGCCAACCATAATTCCTGAGTAGGCTTATCTAAAAATCTGCTCAAATAGGCTACAGTATAAGTAATGTCTGGTCTGCTATTCATTGCAATGTACAATAAAGAACCTATTAATTCCTTGAATGGTACTTCAATCACTTCAGATCCAGTGTTTGCATTGAAGTTGACTTCCATTGGAGTTTTACATGCTTTGCAATCTTGCATATTAAATTTCTCTAACAGTCTTTTAATCATTTCACTTTGTCTTATTTCCAGTGTGTCCTTTTTCCTTGTAATTTCTAGTCCTAAATATTGATGTATTTCTCCCAAGTTCTTTACTTTAAATTCCTTTTCTAAAGCTTTTATCATCTCAACGTCATCACCAAGATGTAGAATATCATCAACATAAAGTAGTATCCATGTATTCCCATTTCCATATAAACATGAATCATGCTTCGATTGTATGTATCCTTTCTTAGTTATGAAGTCATGAAATCTTTGATTCCAGCATTTGGGTGCTTCTTTTAGTCCATAAAGGGCCTTTTTTAATTTTAAAACCTTTCCTTCCTTTATGTACATTCCTTTAGGACATTTTATATATATTTCTTTATTCAAATTACCATTTAAAAATGCTGTTGGCACATCTAATTGTTTAAGTGTTAAATCTCGTTGGACTGCTAAGCTCATCATCAATCTTATTGTTGATAGTTTGGCTACTGGAGCATAATGATTATCATTACTATGTAGTTGGAAACCTTTAGCTACCAGCCTTGCTTTCTTAGTACCATCTTGCTTTGTTCTGAATATCCACTTTGTATCTATAGCTTTACTTCCTCTAGGTAATGTAGCTTCTTCCCATGCTTGTAATTTTTTCTGTGAGCTTATTTCTTTTTGTATCGCATTTTCCCAATCTTTATCCTGAACTGCTTCTTCATATTCTTGAGGATCTCCTGACAATAGACAGTATGCTGTATACAACTCATAGTCTTCTTCAATATTCTTTGGCTTGTGCACATTTCTTCCTGATCTTGTTGTATAGTATTTTACTTCTTTTGTATTCTCATCATTTTCACTTTCTTGATCTATTTGTTCAGATTCCTCATTCTCTTCTTCATTCTTCTGTATTTCTTCCCTGCTTTCTTTTCCTTTTATTTGATCCTTTTGTATATTTTCTTCATTCTGATCATGTTTTTTCTTTTTCAGGTTATCATCTTCTTGGTCCTTCTTCATATCTTCTTGCTCTAACTCGTCTTCAAGTTGTCCTTCCCATTCTCCATGATCTTTGTTCTTCAACTCTTCTTTGTATTTTATTTGAGTCTCATCAAATCTCACATCTCTAGATATTATTACCTCATTTGTTTCAGAATCCCATAAACGATAGCCGTTTAAGCTATATCCTACAAATCTCATCTCTTTTGCTCTTTTTAGTAGTTTGTCCTGTTTTGGTAATATATGTACCCAAGCTTTTGATCCAAATACCTTTAGCTTTGTCAAGTCTTTGTTTCCAAGCATCTTTTCAGCTGGTGTTAGAAAATTGATGGCAACAGATGGACATCTGTTAATTTGATAGACAGCACATTTTACCGCTTCACCCCATAGCGTTTTTGGTAATTCTGTTTCAATCAATAATGTTCTCGCTCTGTTGTAGATGTTGCGATTCATCCTTTCAGCAACCCCATTTGATTGTGGACTATATGGTGTAGTGAACTGCTGAATAATTCCTTTGTCTCTGCAAAATTTAAAAAGCTTTTCATTTTTGAACTCGCCACCATTATCGCTTCTTATTTTCTTAACTTTATTTCCTGTTTGTCGTTCCATTCTATTGACATATTCTATAAGTCTATCAGTTGCTTCACTTTTCCTTTTCAGTAAGTATACCTCACAAAAATGTGTATAATCGTCTATGATTGTATGATAATATATCTCACCTTTAGATGTGGGAGTGCTCACCGGTCCAGATATGTCAGTATGTATCAACTCCGCAATATAATGGGAACGTGGTTTCGGAGTGTGATAAAATGGTAATCTAGTGGACTTACCTTTCATACATGGCTCGCATGGTTTGTCGCTAAATGGAAGATTCATCATTTTTAGCTGTTTCCTGTTGGCATGACCTAATCTCTGATGCCATATATCCTTTGTGATTAAACATTTTTCATCAATTAATTTTGTGTCTATAACATATAATCTACTTTTATTTTGCCCTATGACCTTATATTTTGAATTGTAAATAGATACACTATTATTATAAAATTGTATTTTAAACCCTTTCTCTAGTAATTTTCTGACTGATACTAAGTTATGTGACAATCCAGAAACAATCAGTCCTTCTAGTTCTATTATAATATCATTATATTTCAATTTTAATTTACCTCTTTTATTACTTTTTAAATATTGACCATTTGCCACAAAGATTTTAACTTCCTTTTCTAAATCAGTTATATTAGTCATATATGGTAAGTATTGAGACATTATCAAATGTTCAGTAGCTCCTGAGTCAACAATTAATTGAACACAATCATCTATTTTATTATCAAAGTCACTTACACTGAACGCTGTAAACACCATTTCCTTGTCTTCATCTTCAGTCTGAGCCATTCTAACTGCCTGTGATGGCCTTCCATTTGACCTTGAGTTGAAGCCTCGACCTCTGCTCCTCGTGCCTCTTGAGTAGCCTCGTCCTCTTGTGTTTGTATGTTCTGGTTTCTTACATTGGTAGGCTTTGTGGCCATTTTTACCACATTTAAAACAGGTCAAAAAACTTTGGGCATCTTCTGATACTACCGGGTGACTCTGAGTTTTCAGCTCCGCATCCAACAATTTACTTTTGACATATTCCGTTGTGAGTTCCATATTAGTTGTTTCCAGAGCAGCAATCGTCGTATTATAGGTTTCAGGCATGGTTAACAATAGATGACACACCTTATCTTGCTCTCCCATTGTACCTCCAGTTTCTTCTAATTGTCTGATTAATGTGTCAAAGTTGTTGAAGTGGTCACTCAATTCTGTTTTGGCATCACATTTTAAGGTAAGTAATTTCTTTCTTATGTATAATGCAGATAGTGTACTCTTCCTTTCAAATACCTTCTTCAAGTTTTCTATCATTTCCCTTGCACTTTTTGCATCTCGCACGTATTCCAAGTACTTGTCGCTTAGGCTGCATACTATTAAGCTTCTCGCTTTCGCATCACTTTTTCTGAAATCTACAGTTTTCGCGATCTCCGGCTTTATATTTTCTTCTATTGTTTCTTTACACTCTTTCTCCTCCAGAATGCATTTCATTCTAAATATCCATGTACTAAAATTCGTGCCTGTAAATTGCGGCAGCATTTTTCTCACCGCTTCATCCGCCATATTTTTTCTTCTTACAATTTTCAACTTTTCTATTACTTTATCAACTTTCGTAGTGATATTTTTCATCGGCGGCACTTAGCGAACTTTTTCGCATTTAGCGCAGTGGAAGCGTATTAATTCTTTATTATATTTAGTAAATAAAACACTAAAATATACGGGCACCATTATAATCAGCAGAGCTAGTCGGACCAGAGAGAACACAGAATCATAGTTTTTAGGAAGAGTGAGCAAACACAGATAATACAATTAATACCACAGATAAACAATCCTCAACAGCAGATGCATAAGAATCATCTAAATTTACAATTTGTTCTTCATTACTTTTTCTTCTACAATATAGATACTCAGGAATATAATAATGATGTATCTCTGTATCCTCCTTTTCTATTAGACTTGACTTGTATGATTTTTGATACGATTTATTATAAGACTTGGACGACTTGTGACCAAAATGATTAGCATTATCATTGTTATTTTCCAATATATTTTTGGTATTTTCCTTTGACTGTGACGATTTATAACTATTTTGTGACCTTGACTGTGACAGATTTGATTTAAATAGCTTAATATGCTGTGAGTTTCTTCTATAGATTGTCCCATTACTATCTTTGACTAAGTATGATCTCGGAAAGTTAGTTTTTGATAAAATAACACCTTTAGACCATGTTGCATCCTTGGGATTTCTCTTGAAAAATATTATGTCATTTGACTGAAATTGTTGAGGAGATACAGCATTTCTATCATAATATAATTTTCTATTTTCCAATTTTTGTGACTTATTTTTTAAATGACTTGAAAATTGAACTACTTTTGGCTTTAAATTACTTGTTGTAGTAGGCAATTTTGTTCTCAGTTTTCTTGAGATAAGTAATTCTGAAGGTGATTTGAGATTACCTCTTGGGGTATTTCTGTATTGTAACAGACCAATATAAAAGTCTGTACCTGACTGTTCACATTTTCTGAGAATATTTTTGACAATTTTTACAGATACTTCCGCAAGACCGTTTGATCGAGGAAAGTGAGGACTTGACATGATATGTTGAATATCCCAGTCTTTTGTGAAATTTTGAAATTCATGAGAGTTGAATGGAGGGCCACCATCACTTACTAATTGCAATGGAATACCGTGTCGTGAAAAAATTGACTTGATTTCATTAATGACTGTATAACTTCTAGAATCTTGATTTAATTGTGCTATTTCGATGTAATTTGAATAATAATCAACAACTATTAAATATTTTTTGCTTTTGTAATCAAATAAATCTGTAGCTACTTTTTGCCATGGTAAAGAAGGTTGTTCATGAGATAATAAAGTTTCCTTTGTTTTATTTGAACTAAATGTCATGCAAGTTTCACATTGTTTTATTTTCATTTCAATGTCATGATAAATATTAGGCCAAAAAACAGTTCCACGGGCATGATTTTTAGTTTTTTCTATGCCCATGTGTCCTTCATGTAAAATTGAGAGAATTTCAGAACGTAGAGATTTAGGTATAATGACAGACTGATTCTTGAAAACTAGATCATTTACAACATGAATCTCATCTCTAATGTTCCAATAGGGTAAAACAATTGAATCACATTTTTGCTTGCAATTAGGCCATCCTGACATGAAGTATTCTTTTAGTTTTTGGAGTGACATATCAGATTTTGTATGAGACATGATTTTTTCTTGTTTTTCTTTAGTAATTGCTAAATTAGAAGTTAGTAAATTTACTTGACAAACTATATTACTATCCAACTCATCAAAATTAAATTTTTCTATATTAGTTTTTGATATGGGTGCACGGGACAAAGTATCAGAGACATACATTTCAGTACCTTTTGTATATGAAACGTTAAGATCATATGACTGTATAGCTATCATCATTCTTTGAAGACGAGGCGGGACATCAGAAAGTGATTTTTTGAACAAAGTTACAAGAGGTTGATGATCAGTTTCAACATAAGTTGTTTTTCCATAAATATATTGATGAAATTTCTTGCAACCAAAAACTATAGCATACAATTCTTTCTCTATTTGGGCATAGTTTTCCTGAGACTTATTTAAAGTTTTAGATGCATATGCAATAGGATTTTGTCCATGAAAAATTACTGCTCCAACTGCATTTTTTGAAGCATCTACTGACAATCGTACAGGTTTGTTTACATCATAATGTACTAGGACAGGTGATTGACAAATAAGAGATTTTAATTTAGTAAATTGTTTTTCGTGATTAGGAGTCCACTGCCACATATTTTGTTTTTTAAGGAGTTCTCTAAGTAAAGTAGTTTCATGAGCTAAGTTAGGTACATATGAACCAAGGTAATTTATCATACCAAGAAATCGTTGAAGATCTTTTATGTTTTCTGGTCTTGGCATTTTCATTATAGCTTCGATTTTTGACGTATCCGGTGAAATACCATTTTTGTTAAAAACATGACCCACATACGAAACTTCAGACTGTCCGAACTGACATTTTGATTTATTAAATTTTAAATTGATTTCTTTAGCTTTTTTTAAAACATTTTCTAATCTTTCATCGTGTTCACTTTGCGTAGAACCATAGACCAATATATCGTCGACAAATATAATAACACCTGGAAGGTCACCAAGTAACTCGGACATTACTCTATGAAAAATTTCACCACTTGAATTTATTCCGTAAGGAAGTCTTAAAAATTTATATCTACCAAACTGTGTGTTGAAAGTGCAAAGATCACTACTCTCTGGATCTAATTTTAGCATCCAGTAACCTGAATTAGCATCTAACTTTGAGAATACTGACGCATTCACTACCCTTGACCGCAAATCATCAAATGTAGGGTATGGAAAATGAGGTCTTTTTATGGCTTTATTTAAGTTCCTAGGATCTAGACAAATACGTAAGTCACCATTGGGTTTTTCTACAGGTACTATGGAATTTACCCAGTCAGTAGGTTTAATAACTTTTTCTATGACTTGTAGTCGCACCATTCGTTCTAATTCATTTTTGAGTTTTTGTTGTAAAGCATATGGTATTCTCCTAACTGGACAAATCTTTGGTGTGACGGTTGTATCTACTTGTAAATTAACACTACCTGGTAAGCAACCCAATCCTTCAAAAGTATCTGAATATTTGTTAATAAGCATTTGTACTGACTTTTGTTCTTTGTTAGTGGTTATTTTAGAATTGTTTTGGGATAGTTCGAAAATACGTTTTACAATGCCACATTCTTCACATGTCCTCCAACCCAAAATTGTAGAACAGTCACATTTAACAACTATGAAATTGATTGGCTTAAATAGTTTGTGATCAAAAGAACATTCAAGTCTGACAGAACCCAAGTTTTCAATCAATTGACCTGCAAATGAAAATACTCTTTTGTTTGACTTTTCAATGAAAAAATTTTTCTTACACATGTTTTCTAAACTTTTTAAAGTATTTAGTGAAATTACATTTATATCAGCACCTGTGTCAATTTGACATCTTATAATATTGCCATGAACATTCAATTCTAATTTCCAATTTTGTGAATTTGAATTACAATTCTCGACCTGAGACGCATTAGGTCTGATGTAGAATTTGACAAGTTTCGAGGAGAGCCAAAAGAAAAATATTGACAAAATCGGGTCAAAACTTTTGTTTAATATCGAATAGGCTAACAAAAATAGGTTTATATTTTAGATAAATCGAGTGCCCTTGTATGAGTACAGTAATAAAACCATTCACAGTAAAATAATAACATTTATTAATCATATACTACTTTTTTGGTGACATCCAACCTTATGCTTGTACAGAGTTATTAAAGAACAAATCCTTTTAATTCTTTTTACTGATCCAACTTTATGCCTGCAATTCTTTGGTAAATTCAATGTGTATTGTAAGCTTTTTTAAAACATGTAACATTATGTTTCACCAAAAATAGAAATTAAGTTACGTCCGATCTTGTTACATATCCATTTATGAGGCATTTAAATTAATTATTATTAAGTACCTAACAATAGGAGCCGTGTCCAGAAGTACCGCTTTCTGAATCAAGCCCTTGATCTAGCTGCCTAACGAGAGCCTCCTCGGGTATTGGTCGAGGCTCTTGGTAATTAGACCGTAGGCTGATACGATTATTGGCACAATGATTGCTGAGTCTACTTCCCACTTGTCAACAACCTCGCGAGCCCAGTCATTCTTGATTTGTTTATCTTTCTCGGATTTCACAAGGTTCTCATCATGCGGCACCGTTATGTCAACAATCATTGCACGCCGGTCTGATCAATCCACCACCACTATATCAGACCTATTGGCTACAATAGTTCTGTCAGTGATGATGGATTGATCCCAGTACCATGTGGCACTGCCACTATCGAGAACTGGGTTGGGCACGTAACTATTGTAGGGCACTTCCGATTCCACAAGGTTGTATTTTAGAGGAAGTTGCTGATGGATAATCCTAGCTACAAGATAGTGTCTATGCAAATAGTCGCCATTAGTTAGACGAGACAATGTAACGGATTCGCCTGGACGGTGGTATGCCCGACATAATATCAAGCATGCCGTCCTTCACAATAAATCTCCGGTACTAATTCGTCATCATAACTTCATCCATTATTGCACACACAAAACCCTCGGGTTTCTCCGTATAGGTCCCCGGAACGGAGCCGGGCTACGGACGCTGATAAGTCTACCTACATCGGGTCCATGCAGGGCCCAGAAAAACCGTCCGTGAAGTTCCTTACTCTGCGGTCGTTAGTGGCAAGAACTGGAGGTTTGCGTCAGTTCTCTTTAGCCAAGGTGAGGTGAAGCCCTTGTCCATTGCAACCACATTTCGATGCATCTCCACATCGGTTTCTAGGAAATATTCCCTGAGGCTGCATAACTCGTGATTTTGGAGAGTCTTAGCGATTAAGCCTCGACCCACTTCCGCGGGATATACAGTCTCATAACCGAAGAACGTGGGTGATGCATTTGATATGCCATCAACAATTTACGGACATTCGTATTAAAGGCGTCTAGTTCTGTTTGAGTCCATTTGAGTATGCCGAAAGAGTACATCAAATCCGGCATTACCCAACCGTTGAAGGCACGCAACTTATTTCCACTTGATAAAAGACTATGATATACTTTTTTCAGGCGGCCAGAGAAGCGCTCATTCAACGGTTGCGGTTGCGGTTGTCAGCAACATTGATGCCCAGCGCTTCCGACGTACCCATATTTATATTTATAGGTTTCTGTTGCTGTGAGGGATCTAAGATTTATGAAATCTGAGAGCTGGGTTTTCACAGATTCCACAATTTCCTCTTGCTTAACATGCATGACCGCACATTTGTCCACACCAAATCCCATCGTGATAGCGCTACTGAAATTTTCAGTTACCTTCAGTAGCTCCATCAGTTGCAAATCGTTACGGGCAAAGAGTTTCAAGTCATCCATGTAAAGGAGCTGAGATATAACCCAACCATCTTTCCGCAAGCGAAACTTAAACCGAATCCTCCAGCAGTGTGCTAAGAGTATTCAAGACTTGACGACATCCTGGACATGAAGGTGCGCAGAGTTGGATCAACTTTATACAACTCTAGCACCCTCTTGAGCCATTTTAAATGGCACCGAGTCATAGGCCTTCTTATAGTCTATCCAACGGGTCGACAGATCCTTTCTGGAACAGCGAACCTGTTGACTAATGGCTATATCAATCAGTAGGTTGGTCCTTAGAACCACGGGGCCCGTTTCTACATTCATTTTGAGAAACGGACATGACAGAAATGTCATCTATATGTTTGCTAATTTTAGTTCTCAAAATGGATTTTAGAATTTTATCGACTGTCCGATACTACCCGACTTATAGAGCAGGTTAGTTATACCCGTTGTCAGGAACTCTGGCGGCGACCCTGACTTTAATGGAATAGGGTCGCCAGGCGAGCGTGTGACCTTGTGAACCATTTTAGCCAGAAGTTGTGCAGTCCCTCCAGCCCTGGAGATTTCCAGTTAGGCAACGGACGGTCTGAAATAAATAAAATATTATTAATTTTAATCAACTTCAGGATATAACTTGTTAAACATAAAGCACGTGGCACAAGCCCGGTGCTGTGCTCTGATAGGTAAAGCCACCGTGGCGCCGAAAAACGGCTGAGTGTCCGGCGATAATGTCCGATATCATTGTATCGCGTCGGTGTGCGGTCACGAAGTCAATGGAATAGTGCTTCTTCTTCACATAGGCATTTCTGTACAACGATAAGATAGCACTTCTTAAAGGCATAAGGGCGAATTATGTTTGTAGACCCTAACCAAACAAATTAAACTTTCGAGGCATAACACTATATCTCAAGGTCCGACATCTGATTATTTAATTTCAGGAGGCATAAAGTTCTATCTGACAATACGTATTATTTTTACCAACAATCTTTGTAGCATAAAGTCGAATGAAAAAAATAGTCCCTTCCTTACGCGTAAAATAATTTACAAGCATAAAAACTGAAGTCAATGTTCGACCTTCTAATTAAACCTATATTTTAAGCATAAATACTGTACTTGCTATCAAGCCTTATTCCACGATATAAATTAAAAAATTAGACAGATTCGACCTTATGCATTTGTATAACATCAAAACAAAAAGAGATAAAATTATGATTGTTATATGCTTAGAAAGAGCGCGAGATACTGGTTTCAGCTGACTATTAAAGTTATTTTGGTCTGAACTCGATATTCGACCTTATGCGTCTCAGGTCGAGAATTAATTGAATTAATAATAAAATCATTTTGAGGGTAATCCAGAATAACATTCCTATGAATATCATTTTCATGACTATGCAACTTTTGTATACATTCAGAACTACTAATTGTACTTACATTCTTCTTGCTATTTTGATTTTTGTAGAAACAGTAATTGGCGAAATGGTTCATTTTCTTACATATATTGCAGATTTTGCCTTGTGCTGGACACTTGTACCTATGCAGCTGACCACATCTATTACAGTTAGAATTATTTCTAATATTGTTGTTGGACCTGGAATTGGCTGAAAAAGATTGTGCTGGATTGGACTTATATCGATTTTGACTAGAACTTCTATTTTCCAACGATTTTCTGTATGGAGTTATTGACCTTTTCTTTGAATTTTCTCTTTTTGATGGCTGGTTCTTGAAATATGTACTTCTGCTTTGACGAATTGATTGCACTTGTGAACTAGAATTATTATTAGCTTCATTTCCATTCTGTAATTTTCTAGATCTTTCTTGAGACAATTCCATATTTTTTGCAAATTGAACAGCTTCGTCAACATTCGTTATGTTTTGATTTTGCAATATTTGTTCCTTTATTTGAGTATTCCTTATTCCTATGATAAACATGTCCTTTACCAATGACTCTTTCAAATTTTCAAACTTGCAGCCTGATGCTAAATTGTTCAAAATTGTTACATATTCGTCCAATGATTCGCTATTTTGGTACTTTGTAAAGAAATTGTATCGCTCCACAGTGACATTCTTGCATGGATTGAATTTTCCATCAAATTTTTCAATAATAGTCGTTATTGTTTCGTCCGTTTCATTTTGAATATTGAAAGAATTATAAATATCTAGGCCTTCATCACCGATAGAATTTAACAATATGGCAATTTGTTTTGACTTTGAGACTTTCTGTAAATCATTTGCTTCAAAGAAGATTTTGAATTTTTGTTTCCACAGCTTCCATGACTCGGCAGCATTTTTGCCATCTTTGCCGCCATTTACAACTAACGGCTTTAAGTTATTAGCTAGAATGATATTTTGTACCTGTTCCGGCATTTTCTTCGAGTCTTCTGGGTTCCGATTAAACTTCTGACACCATGTAGAGGATCGTGGGACTCCAGGATTAGGGAATATTAATTAAAACAACGAGCGTGCGTGTGGTGATGACCGAGATACGAGAGTCCATCTCTTTTTTAAAAACCACAGATAATCTTACATATTAAGATTGATGTCACAGATAACATAATCTGTTACAGGCACAACGACTGTCGGATCAGGTGCGAGTCATCCAGCGTAATCATATGTTGGATGACACCGTACTTGATCGCTTGCGAACTGAAATGCAGAGTAGCCATGTCATTGCCACGCCGCCGTCGCAGGCTGTGGTTTCACCACAGTCTACCACAATACCAGATCGCGATGGCGATGTGAGTAGTGACATGGTTACTAATGTAAGTACCCAGTGCAGTGAGGATATGAGGAGTGCTTTGGAGGGTGCGATTGGAGAATATCGGTTCATGACACCCGAACTTAGACCACGCTTACCTCGTTTGCCTATGCATAACAAAAATAAAATGCTGGTGGCTGTTCTGGATTCGCAGTTGTCAAATTATTTTGATAACTGCGAAGACCTCACCGATGTTCACTCGATCCTGTATTGTGCGGGCCGTAGCGGCATGTCGTGTAGCTCATGTCAAATTTTCTGATGACAGCTACACGACCAAAACCAGCCGTACCGGCATGGCAGTACAGGATTGAAAAACGTATTGGTGGGGCCAGAGCACTCATCGGCAAATTGATCTGCTTCAGGGAGGGCAATACTCGCCCTAGGGTGATGCGTTTTGTGAGGCGAGCGTTCTCGGGGACTGGTATCAGTCCTCGAGACTACATATCCCGTGTCACAGAGCGCATCGACTTCCTGAAGCAGAAAGTGTATGCATGGGCAAGCCGTATTCGTAGGTATAAGCGGCGGATGGACCGATACACTCAGAATCGCAGATTTCAAAGAGATGAAAGGTGGGTTTATAGGGCTTGGGAGCGACCGGACCAAGGTGTGGCTGACACGCGCCTGCCGGATGATGATGCAATGTGTTCGTTCTGGCGCAGCATCTGGTCGGTGCCTGTCAGCCATGCTGAAGGTGAATGGACTCGGGTGGTTGAGCGAGCGTGCGGTACAGTACTAGAAATGGGGGCAATTACTATTAGCCCCCAAGACGTAGCTTGTGCAGTCCGTCCGTTGTCTAATTGGAAATCTCCAGGGCCGGATGGGCTGCACAACTTCTGGATTAAATGGTTTACAAGGTCGCATGCTCGCTTGGCGACCCTATTCCAGTCAGCCTTAGAGTCGGGGTCGCTGCCAGAGTTCCTGACAACAGGTATAACCCACCTGCTCCATAAATCGGGTAGTACTACGGAACCCAAAAAAATAAAGTTAGCTATAAAGTTGATGCAACTCTGCGCACTTTCCTGATGTCGTGTATGGGGCAATGGAGGACAGTCCTTCGCTATCCAGGATGTCGGCAAATTCAGAGGAATAGCGAGCCGATAAGGATAGAGCGAGGTATATTTCAGGGCGATAGTTTGAGTCCACTTTGGTTCTGCTTAGCCTTGAATCCTCTTAGCACGCTGCTAGAGGATTCAGGTCTAGGCTATCGGTTGCGGACAGATGGTCGGGTTATATCTCACCTCCTTTACATGGATGACTTGAAACTCTTTGTCCCCAACGATTTGCAAACTAATGGAGCTACTGGAGGTAACTGAAACCTTCAGTAGCGCCATCAGGATGGAATTTGGTGTGGACAAATGTGCGGTCATGCATGTAAAGCGAGGGGAGATTGTGGAATCTGTGGGAACCCAGCTCTCAGATTCCATAAATGTTAGATCCCTCTCAGCAACCGAAACTTATAAGTATTTGGGTATGTCGGAAGCGTTGGGCATCAATAATAATAATAATAATAATAATAATAATTTTTTTATTAAAAATATAAGGTAAACGTTTACAGTTTTTCTTAAATCTATGTCTAGTTCACACATATTTTGAGCCTGAACTAGGTAATCCTGTGTTTCAGGCAATTCGAGGTAAAATTAATTGATTTAATAATCACATATCATATTAATATTATCGGTACAAATATAAACGGTACATAACATTATACTATTTTAACTTAGCTAACTAGATCACTAAATAACAATACTATGAACAATGTTTACTTTAGCACAAGTAATAACTTCTCTGTATCTTCATAGGACATAGTTTGAAGAGCTTCCTTAAGGATTTTCTTGCAATTATTGCCATTTAAAGAATAGATGTTTACTTTTCCATTTAGCCTGTTATAGAGTAGCGGTCCGAGGAACATATAAAACTTGCCCGTGAAAGCATGTTTTGTACTTTTTTGAGGGCAAACTATATCTTTCCGTCTTTTTTTAGGAAATTCAGTGCTGTATGGAAGTGCTGCGTGTTGTTTTAGTACAGTGCTCATAATAAATAACTGTCGAACTGTTAGTACTTCGCAAGATTTATACAGGAGGTTAGTGGGGTAAAGGAAAGGGCGGCAAGTAGCCACCTTGAGAATAGCTCTTTGAGCTCTTTCAATGGGCAATAACAGAGTTTTATTCACCCCACCCCATGAGGTAATGCAATAGGTCAGAATTGACAGACAAAGAGCAAAATATACTTGCCTAATTAGTTTTGGATCTGTAATAAATCGCAGCTTTTTGAATACGAATATTAGCTTACGAATTCTATTATTAAGGGCTTCCATATGTTGCTTGAAGGAAAGGGTTTCATCTATTATAATACCCAGGTATTTTATTTTATTAGTTTTCTTAATATTAGGACACTTACACTGGCTATCAGCCGGGACTGGACAACAATGAGCATGCAACGCTGAGGGGATGTTGGATATCTGCTTGCGCATCGAAAACTTAATGTAGTTTGTCTTCTCTGCATTTAAAGTTAGTGAGTTATTTTGAAGCCATTTATTAACAATATTAAATCCGTGTTGCGCAAGCTTGTAGACTTCATTTTCTGATTCAGCCGAAAAAAGTAAGGCAGTGTCGTCAGCGTAAGTTATGATAGTGCCATGCTCTAGCTTTAGATTGCAAAGGTCATTTATGTAGATCAAAAACAAGGTAGGCCCTAGAATACTTCCTTGGGGAACTCCAAAAAATGTGTTTTTTTTGAACAGCGCTGAGGACATCGCCAATTTTTACGCACTGGGAACGATCTTCTAAATAACTTTTGAATATTTTCAGTTGGGCGCCTCTTACACCCATAATCTCAAGCTTGCGCAATAGAATTGGAATGGAAACTGTGTCAAAAGCTTTGGCGAGGTCCAGGAAAATTCCTACTGTGTGGTTACCCTTGTCAAGTTCATGCGCTAGATAGTCAGTCAGATGATGTACTGCATCGGCGGTTGAAACTTTAGGTCTAAATCCAAACTGCCTTTCAGACAGAATAGATTTATCTTCCAAATATTTCAACAACCTTTTGTTTATTATTTTCTCCAATATTTTCGACAAAGAAGGTAGTAAAGAAATAGGTCTATAATTTGTCACTTGCTCTTTGCTGCCTGATTTATAGATAGGGATGATTACAGCTTTTTTGAGACACTCTGGGAAATGACCCGAAGACAAACAAATGCGGAAAATATAAGTCAGCGGTGGTATCAAAATGTCCTTGAATCTTTTAATAATTTTATTCGAAATGTTGTCCCAGCCAACTGCACAGTCTTCTTTCAAGGTCATGATTATACTTTCTACCTCAGTCTCGTCAGTATCTAGTAGCGCGAAGGATGATAAAGCAGCGTTAGTAGTTAATGGAGTACGCGTCAGGTTTTGGGATTGACCCAGATTATTTTCCGCCAGGCACTTACCCACATTAACAAAGAAATTATTTGCTATGTTAGCGGATTCCACTGGTGACGAGTGTGCTTGTAATAAACATGAAGATGACTCATATTGTTTTGTAGTATACGTTACGTCTTTTATATATTTCCAGATCTTTTTACTATTTGTTCCCGCCTTTTCCAAAGCCATTTTGTCGTAGTTGCTTTTAATTTTTCTAAGAAGATCGTTACAGAAATTTCGATATCTTTTGTACGAAAGTTGCAATATCCCGTTTTCTGGATTTGATTTAGCTTTCATATGCAGTTTATCCCTATGTTTCATACAGCGAATAAGACCTGATGTGATCCATGGTTTTATGTTGTAATTTTTGTTGCTCAACTGCGATACAACTGTGTTTTTCTGAATTGCATTACGTAAGTTTTCAATTACAAACAACATACAAAACTGCGGATCAGCGGAATTATAAACTGGATCAAAATCGATGACGCGTAAATCTTCTTCAAGTCTATTTATATTTAATTTTGAAATTTTGCGAGTGCCTTGTTTTGGTAATTTACAATTTAGGGTTAGTAGGGCAGCATTGTGATCGGTTATTGTTGTGTTGACAACAAGTGCAAGTGAAGGGAAATTTGATTTAAGCATAATGTGATCCAAACATGAGCCACTGTGATGTGTAGGAAAGCTGTGCGCTGGGAGCAGGCCATGAAAGGCGCATAGGTTAAGGTAGTCTTGAGCAGAAGCATCAGTACTTCCTGGAAGAATATTGATATTAATGTCCCCAATTATAATCGTGTTTTTGATGGATGACAGGTTCTGCAAGGTCTCATTCAGAGAGTCAGTAAAAGGGGTAGTATTTTTAAAAGACGGAGGTCGATATACTGCTAGTATGGCAAAATCTGAGCCAATTTTAACTAACAATCTGTTACAGTCGAACATATTAGGTTCCTCAACAGATACGTTCAGGTGATTTCTTGCATAAACTATCACACCATCATTCTGGTTATAATTTATGGTACTTCTATACATATTATATCCCGGGATTAGTGGTATGTTATATTGTTTGGCAAGCCAGCATTCGGTTAAAACAATAATGTCACAATTAATGTTTAGCCGTTGCTGAAATGTTACAAAGCTATCAAAATTCTTAAAAACACTGCGAATATTTTGTGTTAGTATAGTTAGTGGAGATTTGTAGCCGGATAGATATTGTTTGCAGTTTTCAGCTTCACAAACTTTGGACTCGGACACAGAGAAATTATCTAAATCACTAATTAAACTACTTATCATAATGGTAAACTAAGAATATAAAAAGGTCAGAAAAATAACTAATAAACGGCGCTCTTAGGCGCCTCCATAATCTACCGAATTGATGTACCTTTTTTCAGCCACAAGTTTCGCGGGGCAGTCAGTAGCACCTGTGGTATGCTTGTCTGGCTTTTTGAAATGCAAGCAAGTAGCGCATTTTGGTTCATCAGCCTTTTTTGGACATTCTTTAACGGAGTGACCCTGATCACCACAGTGACCACAGGTATACGATGTCTGTCGACATGACTTGGCCGCATGTCCATACTGCTGGCACTTATAGCATCGTGTGACCAAAGTAAAGTCTCTCACAGGGCATGATGACCAATTTACGAAAACTCGGTCTTGTGATATCAGGGCTTTGCGTATGACTGCAGATACCTCAACAATGTAGTTACATGTCTCAGAGTCTTTCTTACCTGATTTGTGGCTTAATTTAATTAGGCTTTAAAACGTCTCAAGGCTGCAATCCTGTAGTTTTTCGGCTAAATTCTGGTTGTACATACAAGTAAAAACCTCATTTTCCTGCATGCATGTCGGCACTCCTATGATCACCACTCTTGGCTTTCTTTTATGGGGCTCGTCAACTGTTAGGCCTGATCTGGTTAGCTGCACCGACTGTCTCAGCTTCTCGATGTCGTCCTTCGTCTCCGTGCTGATGATAACACCGCCATTCTTCGTCTTGCGCAGGCCTCTCACGTGGAGCTTCATTTGTTCAGGGCAGATAATTTTCTGGACAAGGGTTTTTGTTTCATCGCTGGTCTTCAATTTGTCACTAGGATAGATGGCCACAGAACTTACGTGACTTGGCTGGATGAAATTGTTGGCGCCTTTCTTTACCATATCAGCAAAAGAAGGTCCTTCGGCAGGTTTCGTCGAATCTTCTATACTCATCTTAAGGTTCTGGAGCTGCTGCGAAAGATCGAGTTGGTTTTCAAGAGTTCTGACGACGTAGTTCGATTGGAGGACTTTGGCTTTGGCGGACTGGTACATGACGGCCATCTGCGAGGTCCCATAACTAAACCGGGTTACCTTGAGGATGCGTGTTTTCTGCTCCACATTCAGCTTTCCCTCACTTGCTATAGCGCACACCTCGTTCAGGTTCTGTTCAATATTCGCCATCCAGGTCTGAATTTCTGGCGTTGAGACAACTTCAGGGGCATTGTTCCTTTGTATAGGCGCTTGAGGGGTAGAGACGGGCACGGCAACGGGCACAGGGGTAGAGGTGGGTGCGATCACGGGCGGCAGAGGTGCACAGGCGCCGGGCACAGGTGTAGAAGGCGGGGAGCGAACACATTTACTACTCCGGTTGAATGGACTGTCCTCCATCATGAACCAGGATATATTGTTCCTGTTAAACACCGGTCATTTCTTCTAATAACACACCTTACACAAATGTACTGTACAAGTATGCGTTAGTACTGGCTATTCGTAACTAGGTCACAGTTTCGCAAGTGATTATTTGTTTATTGCAATAATTGTTCGATACGTCTGTTCAGTACGAGCGGCAATTATGCAATATAGGCATATCAAGGCATATCAATGTTGCTGACATGAAGCAATCGTTGAAGGAGCGCTTCTTTGGCCGCCTGAAAAAAGTATTTAATAGTCTTTTATCGGGCGGAAATAAGGTGCGTGCCTTCAACGGTTGGGTCATGCCGGTTTTGATGTACTCTTTCGGCATACTCAAATGGACTCAAACAGAACTAGACGCCCTGGATACGAAGGTCCGTAAATTGTTGACGGCATATCGAATGCATCACCCGCGTTCTTCGGTAATGAGACTGTATATCCCGCGGAAGTGTGGGGGTCGAGGCTTTTTAAACTCTAAGACTCTCCACAATCGTGAGATATGCAGTCTCAGGGAATATTTCCTAGCAGCCGACGTGGGGATGCATCGAGATGTGGTCGCGATGGACAAGGGCCTCACCCCGGTCTCCTTGGCTAAAGAGAACTGGCGCAAACCTGTAGTACTTACTACTGATGACCGCAGGAAAGAATGGCAGAACAAGGAGCTTCACGGGCGCTTTTACCGGGCTCTTCATGGGCCCGATGTAGATTTTCTAGCGTCCGTGTCCTGGCTACGATCCGGGGACCTCTTCGGAGAAACCGAAGGTTTTGTCTGTGCAATTATGGATGAAGTTATGATGACGAATAACTACCGGAGATTTATTGTGAAGGACGGTACGGTTGACATATGTCGGGCATGCCACCGTCCAGGCGAATCAATCCGTCACATTATCTCCGGGTGTTCTCGTCTAGCTAACGGAGAATGCTTGCACAGACACAACCTTGTAGCCAGGATTATCCATCAGCAACTTGCTCTAAAATACAATCTTGTTTAATCGGAAGTGCCCTACTATAGGTATGTGCCCGACCCATTTCTCGATAATGGCAGTATCACACTGTACTGGGATCAATCCATCATCACTGACAGGACTGTTATAGCCAATAGGCCTGATATAGTGGTGATGGATCGATCAGAGCGGCGCGCAATGATTGTTGACATAACGGTCCCGCATGATGAGAACCTCGTGAAAGCCGAGAAAGATAAACAAATCAAGTATCTTGACTTGGCTCGCGAGGTTGTCGACATGTGGGAAGTGGACTCGGCGATCATTGTGCCGATAGTCGTGTCGGCCCATGGCTTAATTGCCAAGAGCCTCGACCAATACCTGAGGAGGCTCTCGTTAGGCAGCTGGATCAAGGGCTTGATTCAGAAAGCGGTACTCCTGGACACGGCTCGTATTGTTAGGAGGTTCCTCTCTCTGGAGCCCTGACCGCCGGTAGCTTGGACCCTGTTCCCGATACCGGCTACAATTTTTTATATTTTTAAATGTTTTTTATACCTATATTTTTATATCAATATTTAAAAATGTACATAGAGTTTGTTAAAAATTGAATAAAGGAAAAAAATTCACTAATATGCTCTATCCAAATAATAAGTTTTTTTTAGTTGAATATACTTTTGAAAATAGTCCAAAAATGTATGGAGGCTGGGTGATCTCCATAATTTAATTAAAATTTCACCGATTTTTTTTTTATCGTGTTATGTTAAAATTTTGGGCCAGAGATTATAGTCTGGAATAGCACATGCTTATAACTCTGTTTTTTCACACATACACATCAACCTGAGGCCTGTGTACCAGCAGTGGGAACATTAATAGGCTGATGATGTCGCGGGCAACAGCAAGTTCAAGTATGTACCAAGTGTTGTATTTATTCAATCATCAAAATCTCAATTTTGTTTCTGCTGACAAGTTTTCTACAATCCACACTACACGCAGTACTAACTGGGTTGTAGAGGTCCGTTAGGCAGTCGCATGTAAAGTTCTGGTAGGTACTTATTCATCTAGTTGGGGTTGGGGGGTTGGGGGTTGGGGTAGTTGGTTGGTGGTGGTAGTTGGTTGGTTGGTTTTTAGTTGTGCAGGAACTTTTTGTGCACAAAAGAATAATAATAATAATGTAATATAAGACCTTAAAGTCAGACCTACCAAATATACATAAAAATAATCATAAAATCGGTCAAGCCATTTCCGAGGATTTTAATAACAAAGACACGAGATTTTTACCCGACTACGGCGCATGTACACTCGTGAAGAAAATTGTGATTAGTGAAATTGGTACGAATAAAATTTCCTATAGTAACAAGTAATAATAAAATAAATATCAATACACTGAAAAAGAAAGCTAAAAAAAATATCTTAAAAAAAAAAACAATTTCGATAGTGGCAGATTTTTATTAAGTTTAAATTAAACACACAATATTATTGACACTATATATAAGTAGGTACCTACTCTAAAAATATTTACACTTATTATTGTGTATGCAGTGATTAATCACTGTTACTGAGGGCGGAAATCCCTATCATAAACTCGTCGGCTTCTTGCGTACCATGTGAGGTACTTGACATAGGTTCGTCCTCGAAATTGTCGCTCTCACTTTCTTCCTGACCCATTAAATTGACTTTTTCTTGTATGAGCTCCATTGTCCGGGTTACGTTCCAGTCGACGTTTTTAGCGGCTACGTGCCCTTTAATGGCAGCTCACGCCATCTCGATGGGGTTTAAATCGGGATGGTATGGGGGTAAACTAAGGACATCGTGGTTGTTTCTCTTAATTCGTCTATTACGTATGTTTTGTGCACGTCTTTGTTTTTTTTATAGGTCGTAAAGTTGTTGTTTACGCATGTCCTTTTCATAGGATCCACGATTCCATTTTTGCCTTCCTATCGTTAGAGGTAGGAGCAGGATTCATTAATTTGTTGTGGTACGGAGCATTATCAATAACCACCACCGAGTTAGGGCTCAAAGGTATCAATCAGTTGGGTCCGTATCCATTTCTCGTAGTTTGTGAAATTCATATCGTCATGGTAGTCTCCGGTTTTGCTTCCAGATTTAAACATTAATGTTTGGAACAAATCCTGCTTCTGAGCTGACCCAGCGTGCACCATAATTATTCGCTGACCTTTTGATATCGGGCGCTTTAGTCCTTGAGCAGAACCATCAGACCACGCCTTGTTTGTGCTTTTGTATGTGACGAGTGGGCATACGACTCGTCAGTAAATACAATTGGTCGCCCTTCATCCCTGTACTTTTTTATTGCTTTTAAGTATAATATCCTTTTCAGACGAATGTCAGTCTTCTCTACAAACACCATTCTATTGGTTTCGGTCTTTCGCCATTTGAAACCCAATTTATTGACAATTGTCTTTAAGCTCGTTTTAGCCCCTTGAAATTTTTTATCCCGCTTCAGTTTCGCCAATAATTTATTTATGGTCGGCATTTCTTTCTCGGTTTTGTAGAAGTTGTGTATGCATCTTTTTATTACACCTTGGTCAAAATTATCAATATCAGTAATAGGTTTTGATCTAGACCTTTTTTTACCAGGCGTGCGGAATACCGAAAATAAACCTGAAACATTGCCTTCAGTTGCGATCCGCTGTATTGTGCGTTGGGACACACCAGTTGCGTTAGCAACTCTTAAATAAACTTTGTCCACATCTTTAACGCCATCTTCTTTTTCTTTTTTCATATAATGCGATATGTCATAAATATTTTTTCTCGCCTGGCGATTTAAAACACGACTGCGCTTTGGTGGCATATTTGGGGAATAATGTAAGCGCTAACTGACACATAAATAACACTAACAAAACAAACTTAACTCTAAACAAAAAGACTATGAATTATAATAACAAATTAACATCAATAACAACGAAAACTTTTGTAACCGACTGTGCTCAAGATAGAGATAGCACGAAGCTTAAACCAAAAAGGGATGTCCAATACGCATGCCTAAGGGTGTTATTTAATCGATTTTTATTCAAATCGAATTCAAATTTTTGAAGGTCTTAAATTTTCTCAAATATTCGTTACTCAAGTAGTCGATAATATATAGTAAATTAGATCTTTCACCCGGAAAAAAAAATTTTTGGTAGTTTATTTTTTATTAAATTCGAAATCTCGTTTATTAACGACAAAATTCACTACATTTGTAAATCTATTTCGTTTAAATCTATTTAGACAAAAAACAATAAATTCGAAAATGAAAATAATGATTGCGATATTTGATTGCTTAAAGGGTCGATTGTGTTTACGTAGGGTCAATCTCTAGCCTAGAATCTAGCCTTCAGAGTCTAGCCTTTATAAAACAACTATTTATTGTACCTATGTTAACAAATGATTAAATGACTTATGACTTAGACCACCGCCCCCGCACGTCGCCTCAAGCCACCATTTAGTTCATTAAAAAAATTGCGCAACCTTCTGCGCGAAGTTCGGACCTACTAA